>CM035406.1:245472927-245780427 GCA_020310875.1 Ceratopteris richardii
TATATGCCTTGATACACGTAAGGCATTTATTTATCTATTAAAAAACTTAAGGAGAAGGTTCTTATGCAAATAACTTAAGAGCTAGTTTCTACGAAAACTCCTCTTATGGTTAAAAAACCTTTCATGCTAAAAAATATGAAAGAGATATAAAAAGTGTCATGGTAGAAAGGATAAGCATGTGATAATCCAAGCTTTCCAAGTTCTCAATATTGAAGCTTGATTCCTAACAACATATACATATACATATACATATACATATACATATACATATACATATACATATACATATACATATAATATACATATACATATACATATACATATACATATACATATACATATACATATACATATACATATACCTATACATATACATATACATATACATATACCTATACCTATACATATACATATACATATACATATACATATACATATACATATACATATACATATACATATACATATACATATACATATACATATACATATACATATACATATACATATACATATACATATACATATACATATACATATACATATACATATACATATACATATACATATACATATACATATACATATACATATACATATACATATACATATACATATATATTCAGGGTTATCCCTTAACGTCTCTTAAGGTTTTTACTCCAAGTTTGGAAAAATTGAAGGCTTGATGAGAGGATGGGCCTCTTATTGGGTGGAATTCCTAGTAGTGTGGATGGCTTGAAAGGTGGACCTCAAAGTTATTAGTTGATATTAGTGGTGGCTCCCTACGAGGTTGCTATTTTTAGTGATCCCTTCTTGTCCAAGGATACCTTCCAAGGGGGGTATGGCTATCTCCTAGCAATGTGCAATGTGTTATAGGATTGGAAGGGTCAATGCACCATGGCCCCCATCTCCATTTTCATGTTAGGTCTCCAATTGTGATTCTCTCTAAGTTGGAGACTTACAAAATTCAAGAAGAATTAAAGAGAATATGCTTCATATTTTTGAGCCCCACCTCGGCCAAAGCTGACTTTCTAAGTTGCAAAGGAATAATTGTGACTGAGTGCCAATTTTTGCCCATAAATCACATGCTTCTTATCTTTGAAAGCGAAGGGATGACCTTTTAGAATTTCCATCTTAGTACCTAAGAAGTGCAAAGAACTCCCTTGAAATCTAGAAAAGTTACACTTGTGGATTGAGTTTTCCAACCTACCATGTTTTTAGTGGGATCATAGAATGGTAGATGGCACTCACAAATTTGTCTGAAGTGGAACTTAGAAGAGACCACCAAAATTCATCAATATTGACATTGAGGAAGAGGAATTTTCGGAGAAAGGAGCCTTTTTTTCAAAGAAGTTCATAATGTGTGCTCTCAACATGGTACCCAAAGTCATAGGATTAATGTGTGCTCCTTGAGAAAGAGTGCTCAAAAGGAGAAGAATCCTAAGTAATGCTTTTCCATTTTTTTCATGTTGGGGGTACCAAAGGCGACTTTCCCACTTTCACTCATAGGTGAGATGAGGTTCGACATAGTTTTGATAGAGAAAATGTTGCGAATGGGAATGACAACAAAAAACTGTGGATTCTTCATACTACAAAGGAGGAAAAGAATAAGCTCATAAACACAACAAGAGAAAGGTAAAATAAATGATAAAGAGGAAAGCACAATGGAGAAAGAAAATTACGTAGTGGACTTCTTGAGTGGCTTCAATCAAGTGTTTGATGTCAAGAATTTTGATGAGAGAAGCTCTCAAGATAAGTACTCCAATAAAGAAGAAATTGTGAGAGTGAGAGTTCTATAATTGGCTTGACAATCCCAAACATGTATGCAAAGAAAGTGATTGGCTTCAAAGAAAAGAAATACCTTCTGCTACAATGGAAGGGACATGACAAAGGAAAAGTGAGTTATAGAGCCCCTTTGAGTGTGATGAGCTTGAAGAAGAAACTAGAGATCAAAGTGAAACAAAATTGAATTTGCACCTAGAACTTGAAATGATCATAATGTTCAGGGTCTCCATCTAGAGTGGTTATCATAAATCAGTGGATGAAGGAGAAACATGTAAACCTATATATGACTTGCATCTAAGAAGTGAAAGTTTAAAAAGATGACCTCATTAGAAGGCTATAAAAGATCTCTTCATGCCATAATTATCTCTCGACAAATGATCCTTTTGGTGGGAGCGAAAACTCTTTTGGGGGGTTCTCACCCTTTTTTACTTGTCTTTATATCTTTCCCCAACCTAGAGAGAATCGAAACTTGGACCTCCCTAGAGTACTTTCTATTTTAAATGATCCTCATCAAGTCAATATGGTGGAAACTATTAGAGATCATTGTGAACAAAAGGATAGAGCTATTGACGAGCTTGAAAAGGTTTGGTGGGATCATCTAGACTACACCTCAAATTGATTGAACTTAAAGAACATTGCTTCTTCTCATTGTCATTAGGAATAAACTGCACAAAGATCATCTTGACAAATGCTATGTGTTGCAAAACATAATCAACACCTATGAGAATCCCAATCTCTCTTCTGTGGATCTGCTAGCAAAAAGCATATCGACTTCTAGCAGTGGAGATCAAATTTATTATCAATTCAAGTATGCTTATCCTATTCAAGTGTATGAAGACATGTCTTCTAGAAGCTATGGAACTCAAATAACAAGACTTGGAGAAGACATTAGCCTACTAGTAGTCCCAAGATCCTCACCACCTTGCATGGAAGCAAGAAGGGAGGCTCAAAATTGACTCTCCTCTCATCCAACCCTACCTCCAACATGTTCAAGCCATTGGCCATCAGCCCCGTGCTATGCCACATGCTTGAAAACATGGAGAGAAGGGCGTCAAGGATCCTAGTCCATGTGCAAAATACAAGTAATGCAACTACTCTACTCACACAAAGGAGATACATGCATAGGTACACACACACACACCTCACTCTCACACACTCACAAAGACACAATACAAGATTGTAAATAGTCTTGGAGTAAATGAGAGTATCCTTCCATTCATAAGAGATATTACATGAGAGCACGTGGAAGCAAAATCCCCCCGCTTTACAAAAATGAGCCTCTATATATAGGATAAGCACATTTCCCCATGTGCTTCTTTTGAAAAGTAAAAAAGGGAATATCTCTCTAACTAACATATCTTCTAGGAGATTCCAAGATCTCTCTTGTAACAAACAAATCCCAATGAAGGGCATGGGTGGGAGTTTTACGTGGGGAACTCCTAGATGTGCCAAAAAGGTGAAATATTTAAGAGTCTCCTACACTATGGCATAAGGAAATATTAAAAAGTGCTTTAGGAGAGTGTTCACATGTGACACTCTAAGTATATACAAAGAAGGTTATTCTCATGGTCTAGGGAGGGTTTCCATGCACAATAGAAGATGTCTGGATAGGCTACAACCCAACACTCTCCTACCCATAGACTTTTTCGTCCTCAACAAAGCTAAGATAAGAGGATCATACACAGTTGAACTGTTTCAAGTTGGAGTCTTCAAGTCTGGAAATCTTCAAGTCTTCTCGTCTGCAAGTCTTCAAATCTGCAAGTCTCTAGGTTTGCAAGTATTTGGGTCAGCAGCAAGTCTTCAGCTATTCAAGTCTTCAATGATCTTCAAATTTGCAATACTTCAATCTTCCAATCTGCAAATATTCAATCCTTCAATCTGAAAATCTCCAGTCTTTAGAGCTGGGCGACACAATCCCCTTGGGGGCTATCAGCCCAGAATCCACCCCCCTTGTGCAATCCTTTGTAAGGTTGGAAATGCCTTCTCGGGAAGCTCCCAAACTTGAAATGACATACATAAAGCAAGTAGACTACTTCTGAAAAATGAAGTAGACAATAAACATTCACTCCAAATTTAGTTTCCACTTCAGGGAGCATCCATTCCTACAAGAGATGCTCTTCTAGAGAGAAGTCCCCATGAAGATCTGTCTTGCCATGGAGTGCATATTAGCTATAGCCACCCCTATAGGGCAGTAACAGAAATTATCATGGCTTGACATGAAGAAAAATAGCTCCAAAGAGCCCATTAAAAATAATAGCCTTATAGTTCTCCACAAATCTTAAATATGCCACAATCAAACCTATTGTGTTATCAAACAGGTGCAGGTGTGACATAATGCATTAAAAAATTTGAGATAAATGTTTCCCTTTTTAGTGCCTCAAATGAGAGTGCAATGGCCTATTCAAATAAGTCAATCATCATTTTCTTGTAGTATATGAAGATGAAAATAGGGTGACCATGCATACAATAAACATATGATTCTTCCCCAAGCACAGATGTAAAAAATGCATGCAATCAATCCATCCCAACTGCATGGCAAACTTATGAACCTTTATGGCTGCAAACATACTTGCAGCTGTAAAGCATACCTAAGACTAGATTTTTAGGCACACAATCAATGGGTGTTACCAGAAACAACCACCTGTAGTAATGAAGAGTAAAATATGACATCAAGGGAGATCCATTGGCATGTAACAAAAGCAAGATTTGTGTTGGTGGAGTCTTGGGCACAATTCTTGTCAGTTGTTCAATCTCACAAAATGTCATTCACAAGCAGCAGTTAGACCTCTATGACTTTCACACCCGAATAGAAACAATCTGATTATGCATTGTAAATCATGAAATAGGTGTTGCTCTCTTATTGCATTTAGTGAGGGTATAATGACCCATGTATTGTCATGTGAACATAATAGTACCAAAGTGATATGAACCACCAATTAAAGCAATCATAATGTCATTATAGCATAGCGACCAAAATCCCACAGAAAACCCCTAGCTGTACTGTGATCTTGAAGAGCTTCAAACCTAAACAAAAGTCTAAATCCACACAACAATTCCCTTCAATAAAAAAATGCTCTGCAATACTAAACAAGAAAGCTACAAGAGATGCTTCAGAGTCTAAGCCTACAATATTGAGTGGTTGCTTGTAAAACATGGTTAGAACCTTCAAACTGAGTATAAATGGTGTGAATACTTAAGCTTGGGAGTCATGATTCCACACATCATTATAGTCTATTAGGGTGAAGTACCTCAGCAGAGTGATTGAACATAGGTGTGAATGAAAGAAAAACAGATAACCTTTATCTCCCCAAAGGCATTTCATAAAATGTAAACTAGTTAAAAGTAGAGTTCCTTCCATCAATGGAATTTTGGACATTATACCCATATGGCAATCATGAAAAAAACAAACATCTGTGCCCATATTGTTCATTTCCTAAGGAGCTAGGTGGAATTTTGGACATTATACCCATATGGCAATCATGAAAAAAACCAACATCAGTGCACATATCCTTCATTTCCTAAAGAACGGGCCTGGCTTGAACCAAAGTTCATACTTTTTCAGCACTCGAAAGCTCAATTAGTGTGGGTGTATGTCTTTATCCTTGAGTCTGCAACATCCATATTAGTACAACATCTTGCAGTATAGCAACAATATACCTTGTTCCTAGGAGCCACCATCGACCTTCCTGTAGGCCTGGAGCCAGCATAAAAAAAGACCATTATCTGCAGATACATTCAAGCACTACACCCAACTAATGAGACACAACTCCCAAGTCAAACATGCATAAACAATTTTGATAAGCTTGCAAGTCACAACCACTTGTCCTCTTTCACCTCAAGTTTGTTATTTTAGAGGGGTAGTTTCACATCATCCTCCTATGATGTAGTCACAACATGTCTCTCCCCATGTGTTGTAAATGAGAAGGTCATTTCAATCACTAGAGCACCTCTTAACGGAGCATGAAAAATGCATATTTCATGAGGCATAATCTGGGGTCATAGCCTGCACAACTTTAGTACACATGTTAGAGTCTCAAGAAAGTCCTTCTTGATTACCTGGTTCAATCATATGACAGTTGCATGGGTGAAATGAACCAACATACAACCAAATATCAATTCATCATGGCCCCAATGAAGTGCCAAATGTTAAACATCTTTAACCTTGTTAAATGGCTGAGCCAAATACTTCACGTGGGGAGGTCATAGAATCTTGAAAGCGCAATTTCATTGGTTAGAAACCCTTAAGTGAATTCGACTGAACACATAAATGAGTTGCCAAAAGCTATGTTATGACTAGCACCACAGGTCCTTCAGAGCTTCAACACAACTACATGATGCAAAACAAACAATGCATGAGTCCTAGTAATGAAGACAATTAAGATAGCCAAAATGTGGTTAAAACCATTTAAGTAACATTGGCAAGAGATAGCCAACATGAAGTAGTCTAAAGACTGAGTGCCTCCAAGGAGCCATACACATTTTAGCAATCCAGTCTCTTTTGAAAAATAAATTATATAACAATATGGAATGCTTCAACATATCCATCATTCTAATTACATTTGTAGCATACAAGCAAAAAACATCAGAACTGAATATCATGGTCATTGTGTGGGGAATTCATTACAATAAACTAAGAATACATCGAGTTACATAGCCTTCCATTTGTTTCAAAGTCTTCCGATAACTTAAATCAAGTTTATCCCCAACTATATCGAGTGCTCAAACCAAAAAAGAAGTTCGCAAAGGCAAACCGTGAATGCCCCAACAAAGGAGAAGCAAAAAATTGCAACATCCCCATGTGTAAGACCAACGGTGTATCACTCCCGTAAGGGCACAATAAGACTCATAGCTCCCTCGAATTTGTGAGTACACAATTGTAGCAACCTGAAGCAAAACTCGTTCTGAAATAACCAACAATAGTATCATGCATATGCAGGTCTGATGGTATATGGATACAATAAATGGAACATGGTTTTCTGCAATGGGCAACCGCAACCAAGAAGAAGCCAAGTTTGACCCTTGAGAAGGAGCTCAACGCTAATCCTAACGAAGTATGAGGGCATAATTATCGAAGGAACACACAACCGATAACGAACAAGGGCCTGAGAGGTCTTGCCCCCCACTGAAGCTAGACCAAGAAGCAGAGGCCCAACCTCGAGTGGAGACATGGATCTTGAGAGGATCTTGAAGAAGCAACTTCAAATGTGAAACATGGAAAGAAATAGCAGTCCAAACAAGGGCCTGAGAGGTCTTGCCCCCCACTGAAGCTAGACCAGGAAGCAGAGGCCCAACCCCGAGTGGAGACATGGATCTTGAGAGGATCTTGAAGAAGCAACTTCAAATGTGAAACATGGAAAGAAATAGCAGTCCAACCAAGAAGTCCATAGTCTCTTTGCACATAAATTTCATCAATAACGAAAGCATATGCAAGTGAAAACACATTGAGCCCATAATCACACACAAAATAGAGCTTGGGAAGGAGTATGATGCCAAAAAGAATGCATGCACGCAAAGACATATAGAACCAGTTTCAGCGCCACTTGAAGTAGATAAAACTAACACCCGAAGGAACCAACATGCTCTACCAAGGACATGCTCCAGCCAAGATATGAACAAGAATAGGAAACAAACTTTTTGACGGAGAAAAAGGGAGAGTCTTCCAGAAAATCCATGACCTGAGGTGGCCCAACCATGAACTGTCTGGAGTCGCAATCTGCATTCTTGGAATGACATTTGTAGAACCATGAGGAAATGGGGCACCAATATATTCAATCTGAGTGATAAAGATGGAAAACCTACTTAGGGAACCAATTTCCACCCATGCAGAGCTCCCATCACCAAAAAGTAGCGCAGAATCACAAGGGGGAAGCACGAAGGATGACGAGATGAAACGATGAGGAGAGGGAGAGGCTAAGCCTTCCACCCCTTCCTGTGTAGCAGAGGAAGTAGGAGCTTAACTCAACGCATCCATCTCCCCAACATGCCTTAGAGAGTGAGTGGAAGAGAGAAAAAAACTCCCTCCACCATTGTAGAGTAACCAACATCAATGGAGCTCGCATCCATGGCCTGGAACAGGGAAAGCAGAGGAATCCATCAAGCTCAACCTTTGAAATGGAAAGAACAACGTCCTGGATCCTCCTTGTTGGCATGGGAAGCTCAAGTATAGGAGAAAGCAGAAGAAGCCTGAACACAGGAGGCATGCCCTGCCCTCCCTAGCATAAGAGAGTGAGAGGAAAGGGGGAGGGAGAGTTACTCCCCACCCAACATGCACGGCCCCGTGCTTCTTTTGAAAAGTCAAAAAGGGAATATCTCTCTAACTAACATATCTTCTAGGAGATTCCAAGATCTCTCTTGTATCAAACAAATCCCAATGAAGGACATGCATGGGATTTTTACATGGGGAACTCCTAGATGTGCTGAAAAGGTGAAATATTTAAGAGTCTCCTACACTATGTCATAAATATTAAAAAGTGCTTTAGGAGAGTGTTCACATGTGACACCCTAAGTATATACAAAGAAGGTTATTTTCATGGTCTAGGGAGGGTTTCCTATTCAAGTGTATGAAAACATGTGTTCTAGAAGCTATGGAACTCAAATAAACAACACTTGGAGAAGACATTAGCCTACACACACACACACACACAAACACGCACACACACAAATTACAAGAAATTCACACTTAGCGCATGAAAAAACACTTACACTTTGTAGAGATGGGGTTGGGATAGTCCAAGAACCACATGAAAGCTCCAAATGAAAAAGGAGATGAAAGAAAACTTCTGAATATCAAGATGCACATAAATTTTTTTCTTTGAAATTCAAGAAGCGAGTTACAATTAGGGATTTCTCTTTTATATTTATGGACATAACCCTCTTGACATGGATTTTGGACAAAAAAAATTGATTTGAGAGCTGATTTGAATGTCAAATCCCATAGTATCTTCAATTATGTTCCTTTATTCTTTGACATATTCCCAGTGATTTGACATGTACTCCATGGCCCAATATTTGAGAAAAATTGGTGGCCCCCTTCATGAATTCAAATCTTCACTTCAAGTTTTTTTCCTTTTCCAACAACTTCCCTGTCCCTAGCTCTACCATTCTTGACAAGTGTTGAATATGACATATTTTCATTTCCACATTGGATTGGAAGCAATGATCTCTTTCTTGGTGAGGTCCTTGGTGTGATCAAAGCTTAAAATACATGCATCATCTACTTCAAGGACAATCTTAACCTTAATATATTCTTGTAAATTTTCTCATATCTGTCCATGAGAAGGTGGACATTGTGGTACCAATTCCTTCCAATGAATCTTACCCATACATTTTAGAAGTTTTGGGTCAAGGATGACCTTCTCAAACTCATTCCATAGACTCTACATAAGGTATATTTGTCTCTCTCTCTCTGAGGCTATCATTTGTCGATTGCTCATATTCTTCATGAATCATTAGATCTTGTTCCTCTACTATAGATTCTACTACTGATGTATTGTCCTCTACTAATTCTTATGAATAGTTGTGGTACTTACTACATAGTCTTGCTTGGGAATATCATCCATTGGATTGTTTATAGGCAACATGCCTTGCTATGTCGGGATGTGTATTTCTATAGATTGTCTTCTAAACTTTGTGTTTTTTCTCCACTAGTGAGGTATGTGGTGCATTATCCTCTAATAGAGCTCTTATTAATTGATCATGATACTCTAATACTTTGTTGAGATCCTCTTGCACCTTTGACAACTCTGTGAAAAGTAAGGTGATTGTTTTCTCTTTGCAAGTGAGAATCCTTTTGAGTTTGTCGAGTTTCTTTGCATTTACTGATCCATTGACTTCTACAATTTTGACTACCTATTTTAGAGATGTGATTTCAAGTTGAAGCTCTTTGATTTGATTATTCATAACTATTTTCTCTTGATGTTCTTGCTACAATTATGTCTTTAAGTTCTTTATGATTTGTTTAGTCTTCTTTAAGCCCCTAAACTATTCTTGATAGTCTAGTTCTAGTTCTTGTGGCTCCTCTTGTTCTTTGTCCAAGCCATCAACACACATGATTACGATTTTTGTTTCCTCTCTTGTGTTTTGTGCTTCTTCTTCTTGCTCCTCTTTGGATTCGGCTATAAGTACTATGGATTTCTTTTACTCTTGTTGTATTTTCTCATTGTGTCTCCTCATATATGTTTTTGGATTGAATGAGCATTTGATCTTCTTGTTATGATCCAATATGGCCAATTATTACATTTTCCTCTTCCTGCTACTCTAATAGGTGTATGATCCAATGATGAAACATATATGTCTTCATTTGGATGATATGAAATGATAAGATGAGATGAAGATGGAATGAATGATTGATGAGACAATGACACATGAAGCTAATTTAATGGAAATGGTGATGATAATAAACAAAATGGATTGAAGATATGAGATGCGATGGAAGGTGATACAAGATGGAAAAAAAATAATGGTGATGAAATATGAGGTTTGAATAAGCATGAAGGTGGAATAACTGAAGGAGAAGATTGTGATGAAAAATAAAAAAATGGATACATTTCACTTGTGCTTCTATCTTTGAATTACGTAAAACATGATCAAATGTATTCTTTGTGCATCTTCTGCTCGGACTATTTTCTCAAGGAATATTCTTGATACAGTTGGTTGGGAGCTAGAAGTCCAGGGAGAAACTATGAGGAGTGGCATGCTTGGGTTGCTTAATGAAATCCAAGAGCTCATTAACAATGTACATTATTGAGAATGCAACATCTTTTCCTAATGCTTTATATATAGTCCTACTCATTGCTGGTGTCCCATGCAACACTGTGTAATTTTTGGCTGTTTAGAGTAGAGTGAGAAGTGAGAAGTTCTAATATCCACAGTGCCATGTCTATATTCTTTTTATTATGCAAGTTGTGTTGCATACTGAGGATGTTATGTGTAGCATACATATTTAACATGTGTCCCACCAAAGCACTACAATCAATCACTCCATATGAGGCTTGGCATGGTTGCAACACGTTTGTTTCTCATCTGTCTGTCTTTGGTTGTCTAGAATATGCATTAGATCCTAAGAAACAATGCAAAAATTTGGATGATAAAGCAACAAAATGTATTTTTTTTGGGTACAATTTTGAAAGAAAATCTAGCCTAGAATGAGACTTTTTCTTTTGATGAAGCATAAAAAAAAGGATAGCTACTATGCAGTAAGAATATGATGCTATTATGAAGAATATAACTTGGTCTTTATGTGACTTGCATCTAGGCAAAAGTCCATTGTCAGTAAATGGGTGTACAAGCTGAAATATAAGCTTGATGGAAAACTTGACACATATAAGTCTAGGCTTGTTTCCAAAGGTTATGCTCAAGAGAGAGGCATTGATTTTGATGAGAACTTTGCTCCCGCATGCCATTGTTCATAGCATTTCTGCACTTCTAGCTCATTATGATTGGAATGTACATCAACTGAACATTAAAAATGTATTTTTGAATGACAATTTACATGAAGAAGTGTATGTATTTCAGCCTTGTGGTTTGCGCAGAAAGGGCATGAAAACAAAGTATGCATGTTGAATAAAGCATTGACCATAAGCTTTCTTAAATGAGCTCATTTCTTAGATGCATTTTTTTAATCCTTGTGGGATAGCATAGACCGTCTCAATGAACTCCCATTCCATATTCAACATGATCAAACAATAAAATATGTCCAATCATAATGTTGGAGATTACCTAAGATATTGTTGATATATTTAGGTAGTGATGTGTGTGAACACTCTAGGACCACCGGAGCACTTTTTTTCCTCTTTAGGAGGTTTTTTCCCCCGGATTGTATATACACCTATTGCCCTAATGGGCATCTTATCTTTGTACATTCTCTAGTAATACATTCAGTATTGTGTGTTGTGCTCCAAGCTTCTTCTTCTTCCTTATGTTGTTCGCGTGCTTCTGCAGATGTCTAACTCCAACAATTGGTATAAGAGCAGGTCGTCACTTCATCTAGGGCGCCATCGACACTCCTCCGGTTAAAGTCTCTGAATCGCACGAATTTTGGTGAGCATACTCAACATGTTTTCGAGATCAAAATAGCTTTTTTGTGTGGTGCCGAAATCGCGATCTCAGCTCGTTTCGGCCTTCGAACGCACTAGCGTAGTGCTTGTGCAGGTTATTTCATCTTTTTGTGCCAAAGGTACATACCAGTTTTTGTTCGCCAGTATAAGCATCTCAAAGTTTGCTATAGGCCTAGTGGAATTCGTCCAGGCAATTCTGTTCAACTTTTTGATATACAGTCAATTTTCTGCATCAAGGTATTTTTGTCACTAGCCATGGCTGAAAGCAGTGATGTATTCCGTATGTTGGCTATTGAGGATAAGTTGGATGGTACCAACTACCCGTTATGGGCTTATATGATGCGACATGTTTTGGTTGCAAAAGGACTGTGGAACATTGTGCAGGGTGTCGAAAAACGTCCTATCACATCTGCAACTGTTACAACTGCAGGTACTGAAGCTGATGCAGAAGGTGTCCAAGATGATGATATTCTACATATTCCTGTTCGTGTTGCGGTTTCTGCTGCACCTACTGCAGAGCAGATTCGTTGGGATGGCAGAGATGCCCAGGCACATGCATTGATAGCTTTGTCTATCAAACATGCCATTATTCTTCACATTCGCTCTTGCAGAATAGCTAAGGATGCTTGGGATACACTTACCACATTGTACCAAACTAGGAATGAGGCTCGTGTTGCTTACCTCCAAAAACAGTTGGAGAGTGAGCACATAAATGAAGGTGATTCTATGGACAGTTTCTTAACAAAGATCAAAGACTTGAAGGAACAATTGATTTCTGCTGATGAGGTTATACCAGATAGCTCACTTGTGCAGACCGTTTTGAATGTCTTCCTGATTCATATCAGAATCTTGCTTCTACTCTTCGGTTGATGATGAAAGGCAATCCGAATGCCTTATCATTTCAGGAGTTAGTGACCCATCTTCTCATGAGCAGTGCATGTCTGCAGTAGACTCAGATGTTTGGTATTTTGACAGTGGGGCGACCAAACATATTACCTCGCAGCGCAGTCTCTTCTCTTCACTCGAGCCTGCCCCTACAGGGAATGCTGTTACATGCGCCAACAACTCCTCTTATCCTGTTATGGGAGTTGCTAAGATCATTTTGACTACTGCTCATGGTAGTTCTTTCACTTTGTCAGATGCTTTATTTGTGTCAGGGATCAAGAAGAACCTATTATCAATTTTTGCATTAGGCAAGATTGGCTTGGTTGTGAAATTTGTTGATGACAGGTGTACAGTTCATGATCTGTCAAATGGCGATGTGATTATTGTTTCTGGCATTTTATGTCGTGGGCTGTATAAGCTCATAGACTATGAAAGATCAATAAATGATTTGGCATGTGCAGTAAATGATTCTCAGGCTATGTCAGATGCAAAGCTTTGGCATGCATGCTTTGGTCATCTGAATTTTGCTAGTTTGCTACGCCTGTAGAAATCTGAAATGGTGTTCTCTTTGCCCAGACTTGAGGCACCTGGAAAACATGTTTGTGAAGGCTGTATTTTGGGCAAAATGCAGCATTTGTCCTTTCCCAAAGATGGTTGAGTTCGGGGTACTCAGAAATTGTAGCTTGTACATAGTGATGTCTGTGGTCCTATGCAGACACCTTCTTTTGGGAATTATCTTTACTTCGTGACTTTCATCGATGATTTTTCCAGGCATGCATGGGTATATCCATTGAAGGAAAAGTCCGAAGTGTTCATGTGCTTCAAACAGTTTTTGGTTTTGGCTTAAAATCTGTCAGCATGTAAAATGGGCACCCTCCATTCTGATCAAGGGGGGGAATATATGTCTTCTGATTTTAATGCATTTCTGGCTGAACGTGGGATAAAACACCAGTGTACACTGCCATATACACCTCAACAAAATGGATTTGCTGAATGAAAGAACATGTCACTCATGGAGATGGCAAGGTGTATGGTCAAGAGTCAGGCTTTACCACATAGTTTCTGGCTTGAGGCTGTCATGTGTGCAGCATATGTATTGAGCAGGTATCCCACTAAAGCACTACAGTCTATCATTCCATATGAGGCTTGGCATGACCGCAAGCCATCTGTTGCTCATCTGCGTGTTTTTGGTTGTTTGGCATATGCATTAGTGCCTGAACAACATCGTAGAAAATTGGATGATAAAGCAGTAAAATGTATTTTTGTTGGGTACAGTTCTGGAAGTAAAGGTTATCGTCTGTATCATCCACAGACTAAACACATTCTGGTTAGCCGTGATGTTGTTTTTGTGGAGGATGCTATTCAGCCATTGCTTTCATGTACTAAGGAGACATCTGTTAGCTCCAAAGACATGTATGATACTTTGCTACCTCTTTTTACAGGTGGACAATCTAGTGCTGGTCCTAATGAGGCAACTTCTCAGTCTTTGCAAGTTTCATGTGATGATGTAGATCATTCCATTTCTGATGCAGATTTACATGATGCACTTATTGATGAGAGAGCTGATATTGAGCAGGCCAGAACTATGCCAAAATGGCTGGTGCAGACCTTGCGTGATAGCAAATTAGATGCATCTATATCATATCGTACTCGATCAGACTCTCATAGTGCCTCTTTTGCATCAGATTGCTATGCTATGGCTGCATCTAGTCTATGTGATGAGACTGAGCCTTTTTCGTTTGATGAAGCACAAAATTCAGAAAATTGGATGGCTCCTATGCAATTTGAATATGATGCAATAATGAAGAATGGTACTTGGTCTTTATGTGACTTGCCTCCTGGCAAGAAGGCCATTGGCACTAAGTGGGTATACAAGCTGAAGCGTAAACCTGATGGTACAGTTGAAAGGTATAAGGCTAGGCTTGTTGCAAAGGGTTATGCACAGGAAAGAGGCATTGATTTTGATGAGACCTTTGCACCTACATGTCGTATGGCTACTGTTCGGAGCATCTATGCACTTGTAGCCCATCATGGTTGGAAAGTACATCAGTTGGACATTAAAACAACATTTTCGAATGGTGACTTGCATGGTTTAAAGCAAGCACCACGTGCTTGGTATGAGAAGATACATGCCTATCTGATTGCACATGGTTTTGAGAACAATCCAACTGAAAGCACCTTATATGTTAAGCGTGCTAATGATGTGTTTCTGATCATTGTTGTCTATGTTGACAACATGCTGCTCACTGGTCCTATTGAGAAGCATATTGCTGATTTTAAGGCTGATTTGCATGCCTCATTTGAGATGTCTGATTTGGGGCATTTGCATCATTATTTGGGCATTCAGTTTATGCACGTTGATGGTGGAATGGCTTTGTGTCAAACGAAATATATTGACACATTATTGCAGTGTTTTGGTCTTGAAGATTGTAAGCCTATTGCCACTCCTATGGAGACAAGTTTACGATTGAGTCTTCATGTTATATTCCAGAGATGTACATGCTTGGAGGAACGAGAAGTTCCTTGCTCGGGGGATAGCCAAGGCCAAAAGCCAGAGAGTTCATACGAAGTACCTACTCATGATGGCCAGATTTGTAGAGGGGCCTTAGAGAGAACTCTAGATGGTGACTAGGCAAGGGCTATAAATAGGCTGGGAGGTGAGTCCCAGGCATGTCATTCTCCACTTCTCACATATGGTATCAGAGCTTGAGGGGGAGAGAGAGAGAGAGAGAGAGAGAGAGAGAGACCTTGGGCAAGGAGATGGAGAATTAGTGAGTTTAGGAACTTCTTCGAGAGCTTCTTCATGCGTGATGGAAAGTCGACAAGAAGAAGGACATCTTTCAGCCTCGCAAGGCATGCGTCTTTCTTGGCAGGAGCTCCACGAAGCAAAAATGTCTTCAAACTTTTCAATCTGCAAGGGAGACGATCTCATATCGTAAGTATACACAAATAATTCATTTGGGAGAAGAAGGCGCTGATGCAAGACTCACAAATCGAACTTGAAACCTCCATCATAAGAGGCGACAAATCTAACCATTAAGCTAGAGCAGCTCATTGTTGAAGGATTGTCCACGCTTTTACATATTATTGTATTTGCTACTGCCCACGCTTGAAATAGAGAAAGCAAGAAGAGAAAGGAACAAAGAAAGAAAGAGAAGGTGAAAGAGAAGAAGATTAGAGAGAGAAAGAAAGAAAGGAATAGAGAGAGAGAAAAAGAGAAGAAATAGAGAGAGAAAGAAAGAGAAGGACAAAGAGAAAGAAAGAGAAAGAGAGAAGAAAATAAATGAAGAGAAAGAGAGAAAGCTAGAGAGATAGAGAAAGAAAAAAAAATATGGAGAAAGAGATAGAGATAGAAATGATAAAAAGAAAGTAGAGAGAGATCAAGAGAAGGGAAGAGAAAAATATAAAGAAAGAGAGAAAGAGATAGAGAGAGAAGAAGAGAACAAAGAAGGGAGAAAGAGAGGAAGTAGAAAGAGAAAGAAGAGAAGGAGCAAGAGATAGAGAGGAAGGATTAAAGAAAGAGATAAAAGAATATGAAGGAGCAAGAAATGGATGAACAAAGAGGAAGAGAGAAGATGAAAGTGAAGATTAGAGAGAGAAGGAAAAGATTAGAAAGAGAAAAAAAAGAGAGTTGTAAGAGAAAAAAAGCAAAATTAGCATACTTATCTTCACGAAAATGGCCGTAACTCTCTCATATAGTACCCAAATTGGATGATTCCACTTGGTATAGGAAGTAGACTTCAAGGGCTTTCCAATGAGTGGATGGAACCTATCATTGGGTAATTATAAACCACCTGTAGAGAGCATTTAATTCTCTGCATATCATTTCAAGAGGTATGCTGCCCACTCACCTAGCTTCATTGTTTTGGCCATAACTTCCTAGTGGAAGGTCCAAATCAAGAAATTCAACTTGCTATAGATTCTACACTTCAAGACTTTCTTTTGACTGGTCATAATTCATATTTGGACCATTGAAAGCCATCTCTGCACAATCTTTTAGATGGTTGTTGACTGGCGAGAAACTCTTTTTGAGTGAATTGAGTGTTCGATTATGATAATTAGGAGTTTTTAACCATATTTTGAACCATTTTGGATAGGAATGAATTTCTTTTCATAAATTTCCATCATATTTTTTCTCTCAAATAAATTCATTTGCCTACTCATCGCATCAAAATTTATAATTTTGCATTGTATTCTCTTTCAGTTTTATGAAATCAATTATATTGGAATGTGCATGAAAGCTAGTCTTTTACATGAATTCATTTATGCACATGAAGCTAACCTAACTTATGTTGATTCATAAAATCATGCACAGGTTGTTGTTTGTGTGTTTTAGAATCTTTTGCAGGTATTGAATACAAAAAAAAAAGACATTGTAATGAGGGCGTGTAGTGCCCAATAGCACATTTTGGCAAAGTTTCTTATTTGCAGGTGTTGACCTAAGCTTCAACTTAGGGACTTGCGGAGAAAGAGACTATACCTCAATCCCCTCACAAGTGCATATAGTGGGGATACACGCTTTTAATTTATCAATCCAAAGAGTATTCTAACCTAGCCGAGTGTATGAAGACATGCAATCACGTAATGGTCAATGCAAATGAACTACTCAAGAATGAAAATGAGGTGAATACTTATCCTAACAAGCTTCAACTGTAGGTCAAGACGAAACGATACTTGGTGCAGCAGCCGTCAGTATTTTGGACTTTTCTCCTAGCTCCGAGCTCCAAACATAGCGAATAGCATATGCGTTTCGAAGCTCTTGAGAAGACGCATCCAATGGCAGTGGTTTCACTCAATTCCGACGCTCCTACTTCAAGTTATAGCAGAAATACTGAATCACGAAAATACTTTCCTACACTTCAGCACTTCCTACACCTCACACACACCTCTCCTACAGCAAAGAAACACTCTCAAGGATAGACAACACTCACAAGCACTCTTTCCAAGCAATCCACATGCATACAAGCTCACAAAGAAGAAGATGAAGAGGGAAGAAGACACAAATTCGAATTTCTGTGCTCTCTATTCTCACAATGGCAAAAAGTCTTCTACAAAGAGTCACATTTGACTTATATACTAGTGCCCTAAAAATGGTCCTTTCATACAAGTGACCGGCACTTTATTCACTAAGAGCTAATTTCCTACTATTTTACATGGGTAAGCTTCTATTCTTCTGTGGGAATGCATCTAGAGGACTCCTCTAGTGCCTTTACAAGGGGAAATATATTACAAGAATGAATATGTTACAAAAATATATGGCCCAAATCGGAAAAATTTTGGGGCCCGTCTTTTTTCTCTGCTTTGTGCGCTCTTTAGCTCTGCAACACTCTCCCCCTCTTCGTCTCTGTCGTCCCTTGACAGACTTTGCTTCACGCACGCGCCTTTGACAGACTTTGCTTCGCGCACGCGCCCAGTGGTCAGTGTTGACTGAATCTTGATCTTGCATTACGTTTTAGAGGCGCTCTGGTTTGTCCTGGTTGCACACATTGGACCTGGTTGATTTGGTTTGCCACGCACGCCATTAATGCACATATGCGGATGTAGCTCGTAAGCCTTGATCTGAAACCTCTGCAACTCAAGAGGTTGAAGCATCCACATAAGTGATACATGTTGGCCCTGATTCCTTCTTTCAGCTGCGTGCTTTTCCTTGGTGTGTGCGCCCCTGCGGGGCTTCCTGCAGAGATGCATCTTCAGATTTGTCTTTTAGTGAAGCTGTTTCTTTCGTTGCTTTCTTTTTTTCCTCTTTTTACTCGTCTCGCCCTCGACACTGCCCCCCTCCTGAACTCTGTCGTCCCCGACAGGCTTTGATAAGCGCCGGGCGTATGTTCTGTATACTTGTTTCTCTGTATCATTTAGCAGATTAGCTTCACGTATCATGATCTGTTTCCATTGTTCAGCTTTGACTCCATCGTTTGGCGGTTGTCTATGATCTGCGAAGAAGCTTAATTCGTATGCCACAAGTCTGGCATTCAGATTGGATGACATTTTCAAAAAAATCTCTGAATCGATTTCAAAAAATCCTGTAAAAAATGCTTCTTCAAATGTTTGCATATACGGACTTGGCAAAAACATGAGTCTTGAATAGTATGCCATTATTGTGGGGCGGCTCGGCATTACTGATAGATCGAAAATAAGTACATCTGTGCCTTGATTAATGCCGATGAAGTTCAGAAATGTATATGCCGCATGTTTGAAGACTTTCAAAACTGTAAGTAGCATACTCAGGATTTTATTTGTCATCTTTACCGCTAAGTCTGGTATGGTCGCATAGTTTTGTAGCCAAAATTCTATTGTTTTGATCATATAATCCTCGGTTGGCAAGTAGTTATGTGGCGGGCTAGGTAACATCGGATAGTTTAGCCACTGTTTATTAATATTGCCGCTGCGTTGTAAATCCAAAAATTTTTGTGTATCCCTTCTGCGTGGTATTGGACAAAACGAAGGGTTTACCTGTAATGAATAAGGTGCGGCTTGCCAGTGCACCCGTAGTGTGGGATGTTTCTCCAAAAATTTTCTCCTCCACACCGGTTGTGCAGCTTCGAACTCTGCTTGAGTGTACATGAATGTGTCATTCTTGAAATTGAGCTGCTCGTCTGGACTTTTGTGTGTAACCTTCTTTATATATTGCCTTGCTTTCTCCTTCAACAATCCATATGGAATGTTGAAGGGCTTTATGATCTTTTCCAAGTCTTTACCTTTGATTTTTGCTTCCTTCATGACCTTGATGACTTCATTCTCAAAATTTTCCGTCAATCGGGACACCACTAGTGCCCGTTCCTTTTGACTTATTTCTGCAGTGTATGGCATTGGATGATCATCATGCATATCCGCCATCTTCTCATGTATTGGAGAATGATAGATCGGTTGAGATAGAGGGCTTACCTCTACCTCGTCAGTAGGATGTTCTGTTTCTGGCACTACTGATGTCCCGATCGGTTCTTTGTCTTTCTTCTTATTCTTTAGTTCCTCAATGCATTCATCTTTTTCCTTTATCTGTTGTATGGCTTCACCGAGTTTCTCTTTAGTGGCTAGGAGCTCCTTGCCTATATCAGCTACGTGATCCATGTTTTCACTGTAGCTCTGTACCAGTTTTGCCTATGCTGAATTCAGCTGCCTTTTGAGCTCACATATTTCCTGATTGTGCTTATGTTCTGCTTCTTCTCTTACGGCGCGCTCTTGTTTTAGCAAAGTTTCATATTGTGCAAGTTGATCTCTTAATTTATCTTCTTTATTTTCAGTTGATTCCTGTTGCTTTATTGGTTGGTCATATAACAATGATTTCATCAACTCTTTATTTCTGTTGCGTAAAGTATCATTCTCATCCAGATATAACTTCAGTTGCGTTTCTAGTAAAGTACTTCTGGTCTTCATTCTTTCTTTTTCTGCTTCAGTAGCATCATACAATTTCTGTAGGTCCTTGAGCTGGTCTCGCAGTTGGTGATGCTGAGTGCTTAATGATTCATATTGCGTTTGTGTTTCTAACAGCTCAGTGCTTTTGGTGGCTATCTCTTTTTGTACCTGAATTAATTGTGCAGACAACTGTTCACTCATAACTTGAAACTGATTCTTTTCTTTCATGGCTTTGTCATAGTCTGCATCTATGTCCATCATGTGTTGTTGCGTATCCATGGCTGTCTGGATCATTTGCTTTACCACAGGCTTTAGTTGAGTTACATCCACATTGAGCCATGTTTTCGGTATTGAGGGTTCTGCTCCGGTAGTCACATCTTTGCCTTGAGCAATGTGTAATGTTGTATCATGGGGCTGCCTGATCTGAAGTTGGATCCTTGGCTCAGCCCCCATGTTTTCATCATGTCCTTGAGGTGTGTCATCAGGCACCTCGATTATGGTTTGTTTTTCTTGTTGGAGCTCTCCCGTTTCCTTATTCACTGGGGTTTGGTCTTCCTCTTTAATGGGTGCTTTGACATGTGTAACCCCAGTAGTCGTATCTTCCTTGATGCTCATTTTTGTAGTGTCATTCAACTGAATGACGTGCTCCTGTTCCTTAGCATCATCCACCTTCTTTTCTTTTTCCTTCTGGTTGTCCGGTGTCACTTCCACTTGATCAATTTCTTGTCCTTCTTCTTCATATGTTTCTGTCCTGATATCGGTATCTAGCGTGTCTTTCTCAGGACTGGATTCCGTATTCGTACTAGAGTCGTCAATGCCCAATTCTTGGTATCTTCCAGGTTGTTTTGGAGTTTTGTCTGTACTCTGTTTTTGCTTTACTTGACTTGCTTGTCTATAATGATGTCCTTGAACATTTAGATTCACCTGCCCTTGCATATATTGGTGAGTCTCCTCTAGGGCAGCAGACAAATCTCTTTTTGAAATCGGCATTTGAGCCGTCGTGATCTTAGGCAAGAGATGCGTTCTCTTAGACTGAGGTGTTGCTTGAGCTTCTTCTTCTCGCAAGCGTTTCGTACCCCTCATGGGTTTCTGTGTGCTGGTGCCAGCCTCTTCCACCACAACTACTGCTTTCTTCTTCTTAGGGACCGAAGCGGATTTTGCATACCTGGCTAGCCCTTCTGATGTCGGCATCTCTCTTAAGCAGTGTTTCATGTCTAAAGCTTCATATATCAATAAAGTCAAGGCTGAACCACCGTTCAGGAACTTCTTTTGCCCCCATTTCTTTTGAGCTTCAAACAATCGTTCTTGCACGTAACCTGTGAGATTCACTTTGTTTCCTATCTGTCTCATGGCATGCGATAGAAGTTGTACTACAATCTTTTGTGGCGCAGTGTATCTGTTCATGCCAGGAAAACAAAAGTGTTGATGTACCAAACGTACCGCATCTTCAATATCGATTCTGTTAATCTCCAGGAATGATCTTTTCTTGGGGTCATGGCATTCCTCTTTGACATTAGTAATTCCTTCTTGATTCCAACCAAAGGCTTTATTTATCAATTCATGAGTGAATTGAATTGTCTTCCATGTGCCCACCTTGTCCAAAACCTTTGCTTCTGGAACCGAAATCTTTGTAGCAGCCGGCTGCATAGTATTCATTACTTGTGTACATCTTTGGAAGTCGGGTACGCATATAGGTATTTTCAAAAATGCTTCAATTCCAGCTTGAGTCCATACTTCCTCGATGTGTGGCAACCCTTGTATTATGGTCTTGAAATCTTGTGACATAATAGGGAAATAGTGATCCCTGTCCATAATCTTGATGGTTGCCATGAAGAGAAGTTCCGAGATAGGTTGGTCATCTCGAAACCAATGTCCTCTGACCTTGGTTATTGACCCCAATGGAAGAAGTAGTTCCTCTTCCTGCTGTGTAGCTTCTGAGTCAGAAGATGTCATCTGCACTCAATATAGAGGATGAATTAGTATCCATATGTTTTTCAGAAATCCTCCTCCATATGTTGATTAATAATTCGATGAAGCTCCGAGTGCATGGTGCCGTCCCTTTCCCGTGGGTGTGAGAAGGGTAATACCTGAATTTTTCATGTATTTTTTTCTATTTTTTGCTGAAAAGGAAACATAGAAGTTAGTCCATAGCCGAAGCGGTTAGTGAATTTTGTTGGAGTAATATTTTATGTATGTACAAGTGCTCTCCTATTTCCAAAGGGAAAATGTGCGTGACTATCCGAAGTGGAAGAAAGACGTGCCGAATGCTTGGCCTTGTAATGTGGCCCTATCATGCATACTTTGGATCTTGGCAACTCCTCATGTGTGCAATTGGAAGTAGTTGCTTGATGTATGCAGCTTGTCTTGTCTTTCGGCATCCAAACTTGCTTCACTTGGATGGAATGTACTGTATTTTCCACCTTTTTGATGAATGTGGTTCTTCTTCGGTAGTATGTCTGCTGATTCTGTTTTGGGAATCTCAAGTCGGTTTGCATCGCATTTGTAGATTCCTTCTTCCTCCAATATGTCCTCTTTCTCGTCTGATGTGTCTATTGACCATGTTGAGTATGATAGCCCTTCTGAGAATGCTCCTTGTTTGGGATGGTCGTCTTTTGGGTACATGACTTTGGGATCCATATTTTTGTTCGATCAGGTTGCGCAGCTATCAGTTTCTTTGGAACCCATATGCTCTTTAGTCGTGGTTGACTGAAGTGTTTGAAATTCTTTGTTTTCTTCTTTGGTTGGACATGCTGATGTTGAAGACTTGTCTGTTGCTGAAGATAGGCCTTCTTTTGGTCCTTCCTTATCCAAGCTAGTGTAGAATGTGGAATAGGGTATACCTTCATAGGCATAGACTTCAATTCTTGCAGAGGAGTATTTCTTCTTGTGCCTTGTGGTTCACTGGGCTTGATTTCATGTTCTTGTGCACTCTTGTAACTCTCTATACTCACAGATGGAGTGCACACAGGACTTACGGTATTTTCACATGAAGTACTTGACGGTGGGGTTTCTATATTGCTAGTGAACATACAACCATGACTTTGTTCGTTAGGATGGACTTCTGGCTCTATAATGGCAGCTTTGGGTGGTCGTTCGTCTAGCAAACTAAATACTTCACGAGGTCCTATTCTGGCCGAGATGTATCCTAAAGCCAATTGAATGGTTACCTCATATTCGTAGATCCAATCTTGGCCTAACACCACATCTTCAAGCAAATCTTGGTCCTGACACACTAAGAGTCTCTGCTCCATTGTGTTGTTCCCCATATGTAAAGGTAAAGTTATCTCACCTATGCATTGAGTAACTTTTCCTCCTATTCCAATCAGCTGTGCCTTAGATGGTCGTAACTCCTCTTTAAGTCTCTGAGACAAAGAAAATCTAATGCAACTTATGGCTGCTCCTGTGTCTATGAGAGCATCCACTAAGTGGTACTCTTTTCGTCCTGCTCCCAGATTCAAGTAAGGCTGTCTTCGTTGTTGTCCTGAGTTCGCAGTGGCTCTAAAATTAGCCATTGGGATGAGTTCCTCCCCTACTCGATATCTCTCGTCTCTTTCTCTCATCCACTCTTTCCGTTTTCTGATACGTTCTAGGGCTTCCTGCCTCGCTTCTTCTCGTATGCGTTCTTCTTCTTTTTTCCTACTTTGAGCTCCTAACAGTCGTGCTAGCATTTGATCAGTCAATGGCTCCATGAATCTTTTCACTCTGCATCCACTGATGTAGTTGGGAAGAATATCTCCGTCTAGTGTGGAGAGATTGACTGCACCACTAGTAGAGATTCGATTTATAATCATGGGTCCGTATCCGCGTTTTTGAAGCTTCTTTGCATGTTGTTTGAGGGTGTACACTAAGACTAAGTCACCTTCTTTTAGTCCCTTGTCTTTTATATGTGCATCATAATAAGCCTTTTGTCTCCGTTTAGCTGCATAAATGCCCGCTACCGCTTGCAATCTAGTCTCATGTAGCTTTTCAATTTGATCTAATTGTTGAGATAATTCATGACCGTTCCACTCATATTGCTGGGCCACTTTCAGTGTAGGTACTAAGAAATCAATTGGCAAAATTGCATTCTGTCCATACACTAGGTTGAAAGGTGTAGTTCCAATAGCCGTTTTATATGCCACTCGGAAGGCCCAAATTGCGTGATGCAATTGTTTGTCCCAATCTGACCTTCCATTATTGACAATCTTTGTCAATACAGTACATAGTACCTTGTTGGAACTTTCAGCTTGCCCGTTAGCTTGAGGATGATATGGGGCTGATTTTTTATGAATCACAAGAAAGTCATTCATTAGTGATTCAATGACCTCGTTTAAGAAGTGTGTTCCTCGATCACTCACTATCTCGATTGGTAGTCCAAAGCGTGTGAATATGTGCTCAAAGAGAAATTTCGCTGTGGTTTGAGCATCATTCTTTCTAGTGGCTTTTGCTTCTACCCACTTAGTCAAGTAGTCGGTGGCGACTATGATGTATTCAGCATGAGATCCTTTCGCAGGTGGATTGATAGGTCCTATGAAATCAATTCCCCACTTGGTAAATGCTCTCGCACAAACCATGGGTCTTAAAGGCATGTCATCTCTTCTAATGGGATATTTTGCTCTCTGGCATGTTTCGCAACTTCTCACATATGTCTCCGCATCCATATGTAGAGTTGGCCACCATAAGCCTGCAAAGAGGATCATCTTGACCGTTCTGTCTGCTGAGAAATGTCCTCCCGCAGCTCCTGCATGTGCCATTTCTAATACAGAGAGATATTCATTTTCATGAATGCACAATCTTAGCTGGTTATCTCTCCCGCGTTTAAAGAGTTGTTTTCCTAAGATGACGTAATCCTTGCTCTGTTCTTCAAGAGCACGTTTCCTTGCTAGGGCAGCTCCATCAGGGTATTCTCGAGTTTTCAAGAATTTTACTAAAGGCATGCTCCACCTTGGTGCTATTGTCGAATAGCATAACGTAGAGTTCTCCTCCGGGATTTGTTCTTGACAGGTTGGGCAGGTTGACACATAATGGTGTGCATCTCGTTGCATGGTTGGCCAATATATGCCAAATCTCTTGAGTGTTTGCCATGTTCCAATTGCGTTCAAGTGAGTGTTCCATTGATTTATGTGTGCTTTCTGAAGCCACATTTTTTGTTCATCTTCCTCCACGCATCTCATCAGTAATCCGCTTGAATCCTGGTGGTATAAACTTCCAGCAATAATGTGAAGGTTCTTAGTCTTCCACAGATCTTGCTTTCGGTTTGGTGTGATCCCATCTTTAGGTCCATGTGTAAGTATAGGGATCCACTTTTCGGCCCATTGCGGACATACTTCCAGGTTAAAAAGATAGGTGTCTGGCAAATCATCAGGAACTCCGCTGGGTGGCTCTCCGTGTTTTAACCTAGAAAGGTGGTCTGCTCTCACGTGTGTGTTTCCTTTTTTGACTATTACCTCAAAGTCAAACTCCATTAGTAACAAGAACCATCGTACCAACCTTCCCGTGCTACAAGGTTTATTGACTAAATACAACAAAGCTTGATGGTCTATGAAGAATTTGAATTTGTTGGCTAAGAGGTAATGTCTAAACTTCTTTACTGCATAAACCATTCCTAAGCCCTCTCTTTCTGTAGTCGTGTAATTTCTTTCGGCTTGGTTTAATTGTCTACTCGCATAAGCGATTGGATGGTCAAGCTTTCCTTCATCAGCCGGTTGAGCTAGGATACATCCAATTGCATAGTTCGAAGCATCAACATGAATATGAAAAGGCTTGCTCCAGTTGGGTGATTTTAGAATTGGGGCTGTACTCAGCCTCTTTTTAAGCTCGTTGAATGCCTTCTCACACTCGTCTGTCCAAGTGAACTGAGTCAATAGACCGTATAAGGGCTTAGCTATTATGGCATACATGTGAATAAACCTACGGTAATATCCACAATGTCCCATAAAGGCTTGTACTTCCTTTACATTTTTGGGTCTAGGTAAGTCCAATATGACTTTAATCTTATCCTCATCCGTAGATATCCCATTTCTTGAAACTATGTGTCCTAGTATTTTTCCTTGTCTTACCATGAAGACACATTTTTCTGGGTTTAAGCAGACTCTATACTGCCTACATTTGTTGAATATCTTCCTTAATTCAGGTATGTGATCGGGTCTTTGATTGGAGTACGTGCAAAGGTCATCTACATACACTTCCATGCTTTTTTTCAAAAATTCCTTGAAAACGTGACACATTAATCGTTGGAAGGTAGCCGGTGCATTAGTGAGTCCAAAGGGCATCACTCTGAATGCATACACACCCCATTCAGTGGCAAATGCTGTCTTGTGTTGGTCTTCCGTCGCAATAGCCACCTGATTGTATCCGGAGAAACCATCTAGGAAGCTATAGACCTCTTTACCTGCTACCCTCTCCAATAGATGATCCGTAATCGGTAATGGGTAGCTATCACGTATTGTGGCTGCATTCACCTTCTTCAGATTTATGCACACTCTCAATTTTCCATTTTTCTTAGGCACTACTACTAATGGCGATACCCATTCTGTGTGTTCTATCTCGTATATGAATCCAGCATCCAACAGCTTATCTATTTCTTCTTTTATCTTGGCTGAATACACATCATTATAAGTATAAGGTCTCTGTTTAGAAGGTTTGGCTTCGGATGTCATGGGGATTCTATGCGCACATATAGATGGATCTACTCCTTTTAAATCCTTATAAGTCCAAGCAAAGACATCCCGGTATTCTCTTATGAGTCGAATTAACTCTTGCTCTTCTTCCGCTGAGACATCCTGTCCTATGAAAGTACATCGTTCCTCTCCTCCTTCCATGGTTACAACTATTTTCTTGGTTTGCTCTTTATTATCATATGCTATTCCCGGTTGTGCCTCTCTTTTAGGCATTTGAATAGCAACCTTCCTCTCTTCCACTTCGTATTTTTTGAAATGAGCTGGTACCTCAAATTGATCTTGAAGCTTGTTATCTTCATCTTCTAACTCCCTTTCAACTTCTAATTCTTCCTGTTGTGTGAGATCCTTATGTCGTTCATTGGCAGTGATATCTATGTTGTTGGTACAATTCCCTAGATCCATGGGTTCTGGTTCCATTTCAATGCTCTCGTAGTCCTCCTTCCAGTCTTTCTCAATTACTTCTCCTTCTTCTGCCTCCTGAATGACTACCATATACAAACTAACATCATAACCCTCTTCGTCAACACATTCGTTCATGGTTACTACTTCTTCGTTTACACAAACATCGAGGGTGGCTAAGATTTCCATCCAACCATGAGGTTCAAATTCTTCGTCTGGAAATACTTGTGGCATATAAGCTGGATCTTGTACCGATCTCCCTACACCTTGTTTCTGCTGCCAACTTTTTCTTCTCTCTTCTTCCTTTTTTGCAGCTTGGCATATCCATAGATGAGTGTCCTCGTTCATCCAGGATTGGTCACTAGAACCTGCACTATGAATCGATTGGTCATCTTCCTCTTTATGGATTTGATTCCATTGCAGAGGTGGTACATCTTGATATGCGTACGTATGTAGGTTGATCCTAGTAGTGACTCCTGAGTGTTGTAGGTACACTGCATCCTTTCCCCAATCTTGTACAACCTTTAGCTGTCTCATGAATGGCCTTCCCAAGATCATTTCATAATTGCTTGGCCTTTCAAAATGACATATTGCTAAAGTATGTTCGAATTCCACTCCGCACGTGGTGAAAACTACTCGTTCCAACAATCCTAAGGGTCTTCCCGTATGTCCATCTGCCATTTGAATTTTCATGCGTGTTGGTCTCAATGCTGGCTTTCCCCATTTCTCCCAAATTTCTTTGGTAGCAATGCCAACACCAGCTCCTGAATCTAATATGGCTTTTGTAGTGTAGCCCCTATAGGTAATTGGAAGACAGGTATTTCCTTCATCTCCTTCACTAAAGCCTCCTACTTTATCCACTGGAATTCTCACCGTTTTCACTTCGTCCTCTACCTCCTTCTTTTCCTCCTTGACTTCCCATTGATCGATCAATTTCTCTTTTAGATGTGGTTTTACCTTTAACAGTTCCTCGAACGTTAAGGTACATGGGATTTTCACCTCTCTAAGGCGTTGTATGATCTCAGATGTTTGAACTGATGGATTCGTTTCTCGTCTCGTTATTGATGGAATGCGATACAATTCTGAGTTGTGCTCGTATTCCCCGGTGTAATTGGGTAGTTCCTTTACATCGTCTTTCACTTCTTTGTCACTTGCATCCATTGGAAAAATTTCTTCTGAATTAAGTTCAGGTATTGAACCTTCCATTTCGTTTTCTGCTTTCAATTCTTCAAAGGGCGGTTCCATTCCTTCCACCTTTTTCCACTTGTCCTCTTGAACTCGTGCCCATAAATCCTTAGTCCAATCTCCTTCTGTTTCAGGGACTATGGATCCTTCCTTCCTCTCAATACCAATTTCATTATTCGGAGGTCTACTTATTGTTGATATATTTAGGTAGTGATGTGTGTGAACACTCTAGGACCGCCGGGGCACTTTTTTCCCTCTTTAGGAGGTTTTTTTCCCCCGGCTTGTATATACGCCTATTGCCCTAATGGGCTACTTATCTTTGTACATTCTCTAGTAATACATTCAGTCTTGTGTGTTGTGCTCCAAGCTTCTTCTTCTTCCTTGTGCTGTTCGCGTGCTTCCGTAGACGTCTAACTCCAACAATTGGTATCAGAGCAGGTCGTTGCTTCTTCTAGGGCGCCGTCGACACTCCTCCGTTTGCAGTCTCAGATTCGCATGAAATTTGGTGAGCATACTCAGGGTGTTTCCTAGATCAAAACGGCTTCGCTCTGTGGTGCCGAAATCGCGATCTGAGCTCATTTCGGCCTCCGAACGCACTATCACAACGCTTTTGCAGGCTATTTCGTCCTTTTGTGCCAAAGGTATATACCAGTTTCTGTTCGCCAGTTTAAGCGTCTCGAAGTCTGCTACAAGTCTAGCAGAACTCGTCTGGGCAGTTCCGTTCAACTTTTTGAGATACAGTCAATTTTCTGCATCAAGGTATTTTAGTCACCGGCCATGGCTGAAAGCAGTGATGTATTCCGTATGTTGGCTGTTGAGGATAAGTTGGATGGTACCAACTACCCATTATGGGCTTATATGATGCGACATGTACTGGTTGCAAAAGGATTGTGGAACATTGTGCAGGGTGTTGAAAGACGTCCTGCTACACCTGTAACGATAGGTACTGCAAATACAGGTGTTGGAGCTGATGAAGATGGTGTCGAAGATAATATTCCGCAGATTCCTGTTCGTGCTGCTGTTTCTGTTGCACCTACTGCAGAGCAGATTCGTTGGGATGGCAGAGATGCCCAGGCACATGCATTGATAGCTTTGTCTGTCAAACGTGCCATTATCCCTCACATTCGCTCTTGCAGAACAGCAAAGGATGCTTGGGATACACTTACCACTTTGTACCAGGCTAGGAATGAGGCTCGTGTTGCTTACCTCCGAAAACAGTTGGAGAGTGAGCACATGAATGAAGGTGATTCTATGGACAGTTTTCTTACAAAGATCAAAGACCTGAAGGAACAATTGATTTCTGCTGATGAGGTTATACCAGATAGCTCACTTGTGCAGACCGTTCTGAATGGCCTTCCTGATTCATATCAGAGTTTTGCCTCTACTCTTCGATTGATGATGAAAGGCAATCCGAATGCCTTGTCATTTGAGGAATTAGTCTCTGTTCTGTTGCAGGAAGATCAGTCCAGGCAGAACAGGTCCATTATGCGTGTTGCAGATCAAGCTTTCCTGGCTAGTCAGAAGGGCAAAGGAAAATGGAGCTCTTCTACTAGTAAGCAGAAATCTGCAAATGCTGCACAATCGAAGAACCAGGATAAAGATGAGAAGAAATCAGAAAAGCAGAAATTGTTCTGCAAGTACTGTAAAGGAAATGATCATATTATAAAGAACTGTCCAAAACTGGCTGCTAAAGAGGCAAAGAAGAAAGAGGCTGGAATGGTTGTTGCAGAGGCCTCTACACCAAAAACAGAGTCTGCAAATCTTGTGCAGGAAGAAGAATGGGCGTTTACTACTGTCTGCAGTTTTGACCCATCTTCTCATGATCAGTGCATGTCTGCAGTAGACTCAGATGTTTGGTACTTTGACAGTGGGGCGACCAAACATATTACCTCGCAGCGCAGTTTCTTCTCTTCACTCGAGCCTGCCCCTACAGGGAATACTGTCACATGCGCCAATAACTCCTCTTATCCTGTTATGGGAGTTGGTAAGATCATTTTGACTACTGCTGATGGTAGTTCTTTCACTTTGTCAGATGCTTTATTTGTGCCAGGGATCAAAAAGAACCTGTTATCAGTTTCTGCATTAGCCAAGATTGGCTTGGTTGTGAAATTCGTTGATGACAGGTGTACAGTCCATGATCTCTCAAATGGCGATGTGATTATTGCTTCTGGCATTTTATGTCGTGGGCTGTATAAGCTCATAGACTATGAAAGATCTGTGAATGATTCGGCATGTGCAGTTCATGATTCTCAGGCTATGTCAGATGCAAAGCTTTGGCATGCACGCTTTGGTCATCTGAATTTTGCTAGTTTGTTACGCCTGCAGAAATCTGAAATGGTGTCTTCTTTGCCCAAACTTGAGGCACCTGGAAAACATGTTTGTGAAGGCTGTATTTTGGGCAAAATGCAGCGTTCTTCCTTTCCAAAAGATGGTTCAGTTCGGGCTATGCAGAAATTGCAGCTTGTACATAGTGATGTCTGTGGTCCTATGCAGACACCCTCTTTTGGAAATTACCTTTACTTCGTGACTTTCATTGATGATTTTTCCAGGCATGCATGGGTATACCCACTCAAAGCAAAGTCCGAAGTGTTCATGTGCTTCAAACAGTTTTTGGTTTTGGCTGAAAATCTGTCAGCATGTAAAATGGGCACCCTCCGTTCTGATCGAGGGGGGGAATATATGTCTTCAGATTTTAATGCATTTCTGGCTGAACGTGGGATAAAACACCAGTGTATAGTGCCGTATACACCTCAACAGAATGGAGTTGCTGAACGAAAGAACAGGTCACTCATGGAGATGGCGAGGTGCATGGTCAAAAGTCAGGCTTTACCACATAGTTTCTGGCTTGAGGCTGTCATGTGTGCAGCATATGTACTGAACAGGTGTCCCACCAAAGCGTTGCAGTCTATCACTCCATATGAGGCTTGGCATGACCGCAAGCCATCTGTTGCTCATCTGCGTGTTTTTGGTTGTTTGGCATATGCATTAGTGCCTGAACAACATCGCAGAAAATTGGATGATAAGGCAGTAAAATGTATTTTTGTTGGGTACAGTTCTGAAAGTAAAGGCTATCGTCTGTATCATCCACAGACTAAACGCATTCTGGTTAGCCGTGATGTTGTCTTTGTGGAAGATGCTATTCAGCCATTGCTTTCATGTACTAAGGAGACATCTGTTAGCTCCAAAGACATGTATGATACTTTGATGCCTCTTTTTACAGGTGGACAGGCTAGTGCTGGTCCTAATGAGGCAACTTCTCAGCCTTCGCAGGTTTCATATGATGATGCAGATCATTCCATTTCTGATGCAGATTTACATGATGCACTTGTTGATGAGAGAGCTGATATTGAACAAGCAAAAACTATGCCAAAATGGCTGGTGCAGACTTTGCGTGACAGCAAATTAGATGCACCTTTGTCATATCGTACTCGTTCAGGCTCTCATAGTACCTCCTTTGCATCAGATTGCTATGCTATGGCTGCATCTAGTCTCTGTGATGAGAATGAGCCTGTTTCTTTTGATGAAGCACAAAATTCAGAAAATTGGATGGTTGCTATGCAATCTGAATATGATGCTATAATGAAGAATGGTACATGGTCTTTATGTGACTTGCCTCCTGGCAAGAAGGCCATTGGCACTAAGTGGGTATACAAGCTGAAGCGTAAACCTGATGGTACAGTTGACAGGTATAAGGCTAGGCTTGTTGCAAAGGGTTATGCGCAGGAAAGAGGCATTGATTTTGATGAGACCTTTGCACCTACATGCCGTATGACTACTGTTCGGAGCATTTGTGCACTTGCAGCCCATCATGGTTGGAATGTACATCAGTTGGACATTAAAACAGCATTTCTGAATGGTGACTTGCATGAAGAAGTGTATGTTTTTCAGCCCCGTGGCTTTGTGCAGAAAGGGCATGAAAACCAGGTGTGGAGGTTAAAGAAGGCGTTATATGGTTTAAAGCAAGCACCACGTGCTTGGTATGAGAAGATACATGCCTATCTGATTGCACATGGTTTTGAGAACAGTCCAACTGAAAGCACCTTATATGTTAAGCGTGCTAATGATGTGCTTCTGATCATTGTTGTCTATGTAGACGACATGCTGCTCACTGGTCCTCTTGAGAAGCATATTGCTGATTTCAAGGCTGATTTGCATGCCTCATTTGAGATGTCTGATTTGGGGCATTTGCATCACTATTTGGGCATTCAATTTATGCAAGTTGATGGTGGAATGGCTTTGTGTCAAACGAAATATATTGACACATTATTGCAACGTTTTGGCCTTGAAGACTGTAAGCCTATTGCCACTCCTATGGAGACAGGTTTACGATTGAGTCTTCATGATGCTGGAGATGCATTTGATGCTGTTCTCTATCAGCAGGCTGTTGGATGCTTGATTTACTTATGCATTACTCGGCCAGATATTCAGTTTGCTGTCTCACAGATGAGCAGGTTTATGCATTGCCCAGGAGTCACGCATTGGAAAGCGGTTAAGCGCATCTTTCGCTACTTGAGTGGTACTCGGCTACTTGGGTTGTTTTATCCCAAGGGGGGATCACCACCGCCAGATTTGCATGCTTTTTCTGACTCAGATTGGGCTGGTTGCTATGACACTCGTGTGTCCACCAATGGTTTTTGCTTCATGCTTGGTAGCTCATGTATATCTTGGTTGAGCAAGAAGCAGCCTACTGTGGCCACTTCCAGTTGTGAGGCTGAGTATAGGGCAGCTTTCACAGCGACTGTTGAGTGTGTGTGGCTCAGATGCCTTATGGCTGATTTGGGTGTTGGCCAGTCTTCTGCCACCACCATCTTCACTGACAGTCAGAGCGCATTGGCAGTTGCGAGGAACCCTGTGTTCCATGCTCGCACTAAGCACATTGAGGTGCATTATCACTATGTCAGGGAGAGGTTCTCTGCTGGGGAGATCAGCTTGGCATATGTGCCCACACAGGAGAACATTGCAGACCTTTTCACGAAGGCTCTGCCTAGGGAGAAGTTTGAAGCTTTCCGCAAAGCTTTGGGCTTACTTCCTTTTGTGGAGTGATTTCCACATAGCTCGGCACTTCCTTATACATGAGTGCCAGCTCCTTGTTCACCGCATCACTCCCAGGGGGGATTTGTTGATATATTTAGGTAGTGATGTGTGTGAACACTCTAGGACCGCCGGGGCACTTTTTTCCCTCTTTAGGAGGTTTTTTTCCCCCGGCTTGTATATACGCCTATTGCCCTAATGGGCTACTTATCTTTGTACATTCTCTAGTAATACATTCAGTCTTGTGTGTTGTGCTCCAAGCTTCTTCTTCTTCCTTGTGCTGTTCGCGTGCTTCCGTAGACGTCTAACTCCAACACTTATGTTAGGCTTTTCCTGGTTGTTTAGACACTCTTGGAATTTTTCTTCGCAAATTCGGTTGTTTGGTAAGGGTGACGCGGGTTTTTCTAATGTTTGTTGGGCAACTTCTATCAATTTTTTGCAGATTTCCAATCTTTCTTTCTCTAAGTCGCCTCTCGGATACTCTCTCTCATGTTGTTCTATGGTAGGTCCTGCTTTTATTCTCGCTTTGTATGCCTGAACCCACATGGCTAAGTCTTCAGGCATTGGGTCTGCTAATACCGATCCTACCTCCTCCCTTTTATTCTCCTTTTTATTTTCTTCTTCCACTTGTGCTTCTTCTGTTGATTTCTGTTTACTCTTTTCATTTTCCTTCTTTTGCAATAACTTTTTTTCTTTTATCCTGTCTCTCCTCTGCTTCCATCTTTGGGATCTTTTACTGGTGATACTTTTTTCTGGTTCTTCGGAGTCTTCTACTCTGTGAGGGATGGGTGTATTTCCCTCTTTGTCACTTTGATTATTTTCTTCGTTTTTATCAGGGTTTTCTCTAGCCTTTGCTCTTGTTATGGCTTTTAATGGTATAGTGTACTCTTTGTCACTCCCTGACGATTCAATTACTTCTATCACGTTAAGCTGTACGTTAGATGTGACTTTGTTTGGGTTCTTAGGACAATCTCTGAAAAGATGTTCCTTTCCACAATCGCTACAGTATCCTTCCCAATTTCGTTGTGGTGGTGGTGGGTTTGGCAATGTACATTCTCTAATATAGTGGTCACCTCCACACCTGTAGCATGGTCCTCTAGGTACAGGCGGTCTACTCATTGGTCGAGGTGGCATGGTTGCTCTAGGAGCTGTGTACATTAATGGTACATAATCTTGCTCGTAGTTATATGAACTCTCTGACGTCTCCATGCCATAAGCATATGGGTCATATTGTTGCCCATATTCCATTATTGAGCTCTCATAACCAGGGTATGTTCCTTGACTTGATTCGTAAAATGAGTCATATGGTTCACTGCTAGTCAGAGGTGTGGCTGGCACTATAGCCCTTTCTAGGTTTTCCTCTGGTTGCGCTATCTTAACTGGGACAACGTTCTGAGGGTGGGGCGGTTGTTGTCCTAGCACTGGTTGAGGCTGCGTATATCCCTGGTATGCGTGTGGTCGTGATATTGGTGCCTGCGGCTGATATGAGGGATATCTAAAGGGTTCTCCTCCCTGCTGGTTCTGCGGATATCCATGTGGTCTCACATAAGGCTGTGTGGGTTTGGTTTGCCTATGGTAAGGTGTAGAGGGACAATCAAGCAAAAAGAAAAGAAGAAGAAGGTCCAAGTCCAAAAATGCGCAGTAAAAGATAAAACATCAAATGATCAAGGACCACTCTCTGTAGGAAGCCCCGCAGGGGCGCAACACCCATCTCTGCACAGAGCCCCGCAGGGGCACGCACCAGGCTACAAAGCTAAACCCCAGGGTCCCGAGTTATGGACTTTTGTGAGCTTGGCTTTCTGGTCTGTTGCTTGTTGTGATTGCTTATAGTGGTGACCTTGCACTGGCAAATTAACTTGCCCTTCTGTATATTGATGGGTCTCTTCGAGAGCTTCTGTCAAGTCTTTTTCCGTTATTTCTTTTCTTTTCTCAATCGTGGCCTTAGGAAGAACATGGACCCTCTTCCGAATTTGTGTGTCCTCTTCCTGTAACTCGAGTTCTCTGAGTCTTTTTGTGCCTCTCATTCTGGGTTGAGAGCTTGGTTCCGCCACCTCCACAATGGTTGTCTTTTTCTTTTTCTTAGGGACAGTTGCTACTTTGGCATATTGAGCTAAACCTGTTGATGAGGGCATTTCTTGTAGATGCTCCCTGATGCCTAGCGCATGGTATATCAGAATGGTCAGTGCAATACTTCCATTGAGGAACTTCTTGTTTTTCCATTGCTTCTTTGCTTCGAACAATCTTTCCTGCACATATGGGGTCAGATTAATTTGATTCCCGATTTGTTTGATTGCATGCGACAGTAATTGCACAATGATTTTTTGTGGGGCCGTGTATCGGTGCATGTTAGGAAAGCAGAAATGCTGGTGAATTAGCCTGACCGCCTCCTCGATGTCCACCCGATTAATTTCGGTGAATGTCCTAGTTTTGGCACCTCGGCTTTCTTCCTTCACCACTGTAATCCCATCTTTCTCCCATCCAAAAGCTTCCTTGATCAGTTCATGGGTGAACTGAATAATTACCCATTCTCCAACTTTGTCCATTACTCTAGCTTCTGGTACCAACGGGTCATGTAATGCTGGTTGTAATGTATTCATCACCTGTGTGCATCTTTGGAAATCTGGTTTGTAAATGGGCAACTCGAAATACTTGAGAATGCCTGCTTTCGTCATGATATCCTGTATAGATGGCATCCCATGCAGTACTCGAAAATCCTGGGACAGAATAGTAAATTGATGATCGGTGTCCATGATCTTGATTGTTGCAAGGAAGATCGATTCCCCGTCAGGTTGATCTTCCCGGAACCAATGTCCCTTCGCCTTTGTAATACTTTGGGGTGGGAAATCCATGGCTTCTTCAGGTATGGTTGCTTCAGAATCTTAAGAAGACATCTGCACTCGTAAGTGAAGTATATTAGTTTCACACCAAAGAATGCAGTAGTGTGGTGCATTTCTGAGTATCATCGTTCTTCACTCCGTTCCCATAACCCCATAGTTGAGATCTCTTACCACCTTTTTAGTTTCTTTTTCATTTTCCTGAAAGAGAACAACTGTTAGCATAGCCGAAGCTTTTATTTATTTACACTGTAGATCCATTCCTACTTGAGTTCAAGCTGAGAGCTAATCTCCCTTGGAGAATGTGCACCACTAATCTTGTTTGGAGCATCATGTGCCAAATGCGTGGCCGTGTAATGTCGCCCTATTATGCATACTTTAGGTGCATTGTGTACTTCATGAGTGCAATTAGGATTGTCAAATGGTGAAGTTTTTCTTTGCACTTTCTTCGGCCTCCATATCTGAGTCGTGGTCACCCTTTTGATACATGTTCTTTTGTTGCGTCCTTGATTGGCTGGTATTGGTTTGATCTGACTCTGAGCACCAAAATCTGTGCCTAGGGTTCGCTGTTGAGATTGTTTGGGTCTGCTGCTTCGTCTTTCTTGAAAAGAGGTATGTTCTTGGGTCGTCCTAGCTTTCTTTGCATTCCGAGCAGCCTTCTTGTGAATCCATATCTGTTGTCGGCCTCTCTGAGCTTCGAGTAAGGGTTTCAGAACCCAAATTTGCACTACTTTTTCCATAGACTTGGTTACTCCTCTTGCTGGTTCTGGGTTGGGTGTTGGTTGTCCTTGAATGCTCATTTGATCCTTGCGCACCCATTTGTATTTGTGTTGTGTCTGACCGGAACCTGTGCTTGAGGTTCTCCAATAGGTCGGTTGGGTAGCCTGTTGATAGTTTTGGGTAGTGGTTGAACTTTTCTTGACCGTTTGGGAATGTTCAGGTTCTTCTGCGGTCATCCTTGCATTCGAGGTCTCTGCTGTTTCCATATTGACTCTAGGGGCCTGGGTACAGGGTTCCCTTTGTGGTTCTTTGCCTAAGCTATTCTCCGAATTTTCCACAATCTTAGGTTGGCACAGTGGCTTCTCTCCTAGTAAGCTAAATATTTCTTTGTGCCCTATTTTGGCAGAGATATACCCTTGAGCTAGATGGATACATACTTCATTCTCGATAATCCAGTCTTGTCCTAAAATCAAGTCTTCTATCAGGTCCTCATCGTTGCAGACTAACACTCTCTGTTTCATGGAGGAATTTCCTATGTGTAGAGATATGTTTGTCGTTCCAATACATTCTATGGTTTGACCTCCTACTCCTATCAAACGTGCACTTGTGGGATTCACCTTCAACTGCTGATCTTTTATGACCTTGTTTCGTACACAACTAAGTCCTGCTCCTGAGTCGATTAATGCGTCTATCAATTTATACTCCGTCTGACCAATCCCTAAGTTTAAGTAAGGCTGTGCGTTGTACACACCATTCGTATCAGGGTTATTGACTCGATAATTAGCCATAGGGATAGGTTCTTCACCTTGGAGATAGCGTTCGTCTCTTTGCCTCATCCATTCTTTTCGTTTCCTAATGCGTTCTAGGGCTTCCTGTCTCGCTTCTTCTCGTATTCGTTCTTCTTCCCTTTTCCTATTTTGAGCTCCCAATAGTCTAGCTAGCATTTCATCGGTCAGAGGCTCCATGAATCGTTTCACTCGGCATCCACTGATGTAATTGGGAAGAATGTCGCCGTCTAGTGTGGCGAGATTGACTGCACCACTAGTGGAGATTCGATTTATGATCAGGGGACCATATCCGCGTTTTTGGAGCTTCTTTGCGTGCTGTTTTAGGGTGTACACCAAGACTAAATCACCTTCTTTGAGTCCCTTATCTTTAATATGTGAGTCATAGTATGCCTTTTGTCTCCGTTTAGCGGCATAGATGCCTGCTACCGCTTGCAATCTAGTCTCATGCAGCTTTTCGATTTGATCTAATTGCTGAGACAATTCATGACCGCTCCACTCATATTGCTGGGCTACTTTTAATGTAGATATTAAGAAGTCAATAGGCAAAATCGCATTCTGCCCATACACTAGGTTGAATGGTGTAGTTCCAATGGCCGTTTTATATGCCACTCGGAAGGCCCAAATTGCATGATGCAATTGTTTGTCCCAATCTGACCTTCCATTATTGACAATCTTTGTCAATACCGTACATAGTACCTTGTTGGAACTCTCTGCCTGACCATTGGCTTGGGGATGGTATGGGGCAGATTTTTTATGGATTACTAGGAATTCATTCATAAGTGATTCAATGACTTCGTTTAGGAAGTGAGTTCCTCGATCACTCACTATCTCGATCGGTAGTCCAAATCGTGTGAAAATATGCTCAAAGAGAAATTTTGCAGTTGTTTGAGCATCATTCTTTCTGGTAGCCTTGGCTTCTACCCATTTAGTCAGGTAATCGGTGGCTACTATGATGTATTCTGCATGTGATCCTCTGGCTGGTGGATTGATGGGTCCTATGAAGTCAATTCCCCACTTGGTAAACGCTCTTGCACAAACCATGGGTCTTAAAGGCATGTCGTCTCTTCGAATGGGATATTTCGCTCTCTGGCATATTTCGCAACTTCTCACATATGTCTCCGCATCCATATGTAGAGTTGGCCACCACAAGCCTGCAAAGAGAATCATCTTGACAGTTCTGTCTGCTGAAAAATGACCTCCAGCAGCTCCTGCGTGAGCCATCTCTAATATGGGAAGATATTCTCCTTCATGCACACACAATCTGAGTTGATTGTCTCTTCCTCTTCTAAATAATTGTCTCCCTATGATCACATAATCCTTGCTCATTTCTTCTAGGGATCGCTTTCTTGCTAGGCCAGCTCCTATTTCGTGTTCTTTGGTTTTGAGGAATTGCACTAATGATTTACTCCAATTAGGCGCTATGGTGGAAAAGGGTAAGGACACGTGATCCTCTGTGCTAATTTCTTTGCATTCCACACAATTATTTACATGCTCGTGAACGTCCTTGGACATATCAGGCCAATACACGCCTAACCTCTTTAATTCTCGTATTGTTCCCTGCATCCCTTGATGGGTTCTCCACTTGTTTACGTGTGCTTGCTGAATTAATTGCTTCTGTTCGTCCTCCTCGACACATCTTGATAAGACACCGTTGGGTTCCTTATAATACATACTTCCCGCAACAATGTGTAAATTTCTTGTTTGAAGAATCTCTTTTTTGCTATCCTTATTTATTGAGTGTTGAGGACCATGGGTGAGCATAGGAATTAGTCGTTCCGCCCACTTTGGACATACCTCAAGATTAAACAAATACGTATCTGGTAATTCATCCGGTACTCCGCTAGGTGGCTCTCCGTGTTTTAATCTAGAAAGGTGGTCTGCTCTCACATGTGTGTTTCCTTTTTTGACCACTACCTCAAAGTCAAACTCCATTAGTAACAAGAACCATCGTACCAATCTCCCTGTGTTGCAAGGCTTATTGACTAGATACAGCAAGGCTTGGTGGTCAATGAAGAATTTGAACTTGTTGGCTAAGAGGTAATGTCTAAACTTTTTTACTGCGTAGACCATTCCTAAGCCCTCTCTTTCAGTAGTCGTGTAATTTCTCTCTGCTTGGTTTAATTGTCTACTTGCGTAAGCGATTGGATGATCAAGCTTTCCTTCATCGGCCGGTTGAGCAAGGATACATCCAATTGCATAGTTAGAAGCATCAACATGAATATGAAAAGGCTTGTTCCAGTTGGGTGATTTTAGAATTGGAGCGGTACTCAGCCTCTTCTTAAGCTCGTTGAAGGCCTTCTCACACTCTTCCGTCCAAGTGAACTGAGTCAATAGACCGTATAAAGGCTTAGCTATTATGGCATACATGTGAATAAACCTACGGTAATATCCACAATGTCCCATAAAGGCTTGCACTTCCTTTGCATTCCTAGGTCTTGGCAAATCTAGAATTACCTTAATCTTGTCTTCATCTGTAGATATTCCGTTCCTTGAGACAATGTGTCCTAGGATTTTCCCTTGTCGTACCATGAAGACACATTTTTCTGGGTTCAAGCAAACTCTATACTGCCTACATTTGTTGAATATTTTCCTTAATTCTGGAATGTGGTCTGGTCGTTGATTTGAGTATGTACACAAATCATCTACGTATACTTCCATGCTTTTTCTGAGAAATTCTTTGAAAACATGACACATCAATCGTTGGAAGGTGGCTGGCGCATTAGTGAGCCCGAAAGGCATCACTCTAAATGCATAGATTCCCCATTCCGTCGCGAATGCGGTTTTATGCTGGTCCTCGGTTGCAATAGCTACTTGGTTATAACCAGAGAATCCATCCAAGAAGCTATAGACCTCCTTGCCGGCAACTCTTTCCAAAAGATGGTCTGTGATGGGTAAAGGGAAACTATCTCGTATAGTCGCTGCATTGACTTTTTTCAAGTTGATACACACCCTTAGTTTTCCGTTTTTCTTGGGCACTACCACTAGTGGTGATACCCATTCTGTGTGTTCAATCTCATAAATGAATCCTGCCACTAGTAATTTGTCAATTTCTTCCTTTATTTTCGCAGCGTAAACTTCATTATACGTGTAAGGGCGTTGTTTGGAAGGTTTTGCATCTGCTGTCATAGGGATTCGATGAGCGCATATGCTAGGTTCTACACCCTTAAGGTCTTTGTACGTCCACGCAAATACATCTCGATATTCTCGGATAAGGTGGATGAGTTCCTCTTCTTCCTCGTCTGATACGTCTTTCCCAATATACGTGCACCTCTCTTCCCCGTCTTCTATCGTTACAACCATTTTTTTGGTTTGTTCTTTGTTATCATAGGCTTCTCCGTCTCGTGCTTCTCGTTTAGGCATTTGAGTTGCTATTTTCCTATCTTCCACTTCGTATCTTTTAAAATGTTCTGGAACTTCGAAGTGGTCTGGTTCAGGTTCCACTTTACTTGTGTCCTCTCTATGCTCGTGCATTCTTGGGATAGTCTCAATTGCTAAGACTTCTGTCGGCCTTTCTTTTGATTCTTTTTGCATAGTTTCTAAATATTGTTCTTCAGAGTCGAACTCTGGTTCCATTTCTATGCTTTCGTACTCTTCTTTCCACTCTTCTTCTACAATTTCTCCTGTGTCTACTTCTTGGAGAACAACCATGTAGAGGTTCACGTCATATCCTTCCTCGTCTATACAGTCGTTCATCGTCAAGACTTCCTCATTCACACAAACATCTAATGTGGCTAGGATTTCCATCCAGCCATGTGGTTCAAAGAGTTCATCTGAAAAAATTTGAGGCATATAATCGGGGTCTTCTACCGATCGATAATTAGGGTGCCCTATTGGCCACATTTGTTTTTGATACTCCTCCTTCTTGGCTTCTTTGCACATCCACAACTGGGCATCCTCGTGCATCCAAGATTGGTCACTTGATCCAGCACTATGAACGGATAGGTCGTCTTCCTCTTTGTGGACTGGATTCCATTGTAATGGAGGGACATCCCTATAAGCGAATGTGTGCAGGTTTATCTTGGTAGTGTTCCCTTGATGTTGGAGATATAATGAATCTCTGCCCCAATCTTGTACTACTCGCATCTGTCGCATGAATGGTCGTCCTAATATCATTTCATAATTGTTTGCTTTTTCAAACTTACATATGGCCAATGTGTGTTCAAACTCTACCCCACACGTGGTTAACCTAATTCCTTCCAATATTCCTAGGGGTCTCTCTACATGTCCATCTGCTAATTGTAGCTTCATGCGAGTGGGTCGTAAGGCTGGTTTACCCCACTTTTCCCAAATTTCCTTCGTTGCAATTCCTACCCCGGCTCCAGTGTCTAAGATGGCCTTGGTCATGTACCCATTGTAGGTGACAGGTAAGCACGTATTGCCTTCATCTCCTTCACTAAATTCTCCTACTTTATCAACTGGAACTCGTATTTTGGAGTGGTTTTCTTTTTCCTTTCCTTTCATTTCTCCTTTCCCTGCCGGTGGCTCTATTTGATTTGCTAGCTGTCTCCATAGATGTGGTCTAAGTTGAAGCAACTCTTCCACCGTCAATTTACATTGCACCTTTGTTTTCTTAAGTTCTGTTAGATTGTGTGAACTCTCTTCTGAGTTTCCTTTTTCTTTCCCGTGCACTGTGGGTGCTCGTATTATTATCGACTCTCTTTCATATTCTCCCATGTAATTAGGCAACGTAGAAATGCTCATGGTTTCCTCTCTTCCTTTATCAAATCTTGACACTTCCTCATATGCTTCCTCTAGGTTATGATCATGGTGACTATCTGCTCCAATTATTTCCTCAAAAGGAGGTGGACTGATTCCATCCTTTTTCCATTGCTCTTCTCTAATTCTTTTCCACAAATCTTTGGACCAATCTTCCTCTAGGTCGGGTATTATGGATACCTGTTCTTCTTGAGATTTCATTCGTTCATTTCGATCATCTTCCCGACTAGGTTCTTTATCCTTAGGTTGTATGCACTCTTCATATAGTTCCTGTGCGATCCTTGTTTCAGGCAAAATTGGGATAGTTTTTTCTAGAGTCGCCTGTGCTACTTCGATGAGCTTTTTGCATATCGCCAGTCTTTCTTTCTCTAATTCCCCTTGAGGATAGAGTCTTTCTTGTTGTTCTAGGTTTGGTCCCATTTTGATTCTAGCTTGGTATGCTTTTAACCACATGTCCAATTCCTCTGGTTTTGGGTCCGCTAGAATTGATTCTGGCTTCTTTGCCTCTGAGTTAATTGATGGTGTTTCAGGGATCTCCTTATGCGTTTTTTGTCCATTATGCTTTCTAGAACCCTTCGTTTGTTTTTTGCTGTCTTGGCTCTTGTTTTTTGCCCATTTTTCTTTGAGGTTTTCTCGTCTTTCTTTCCATTTTTGTACTTTGGTGTTTTGGGAATTCTCACATGAGTTCTCCGAATCCTCGACTACTTGAATGTTTGGTTCTACTGTTTTATTGTTCTCTGGTTTCTCTTCAGGTTGTTTTCCTGTTTGTTGTCTTGCTTGAGCTCTAGTAATAGCTTTCAGCGGTACAGTGTACTCCTTATCACTTCCGGATTCTTCTATGACCTCTATTACATTGATTGGTGCAGGACCTTGAGTTTTTGTAGGGTTCTTGGGCCAATCTCTGAAAAGATGTTCTTTCCCACAATCACTACAATATCCTTCCCAAATCCTGGGTGGTGGAGGGTTGTAAGGTCGAGGACACTCCCGAATGAAGTGATCCCCTCCGCATCTATAACATGGTCCTCTCTGCACTGGTGGTCTAATGGGAGGTCTCACTGGTTGCTGTGTTTTGGGCATTGTATACATTAAAGTTGCAGTTTCCGCTCCATAAGTCTGATCAAATCCTTCATATCCATAATAGGCCGTGTCATATGCTGGTTCATATTCTATCATGTTGGCTTCATATGAATAGTACTCTCCTGGTGGAGGTTCATACCCTTGGTTGGTTGATTCTACATTGGTCGCTATTGAAGCTGGTATTATGGCTCTCTCCAAGTTTTCTTCTGGTTGAGTATACTTCACAGGTACAACTTGTTGAGGTTGTGACAGTTGGGGTCCCAACACTGGTTGTGGTGGTGGATACAGTGCTTGCTCATGTTGTCTTGGAACTCCTACCGGATACGGGTTGTATCTAGGCATCTCCCTACCAAGCTCTCTAGGAGGGTATCCATAAGGTCGGTATTGTGGTGGATTGACAGGTCGTGGTTGCCTATTAAAGGGACAGTTCTCAGTTGTATGATTGGTATATTTTTGCTCGATGTGACAGTATGAAGAAGTCCCTTGTTGTTGCTGTCTGTTGTGTGGATACATTGCTTGTGCACCAGCTCCTCCTCTGGCACACAAGTGTGTGGGATGTTCTCCTCCACATAAGTTACACCTCCTCATCATAGGCACTCTTTGAGCTGGATATTGGTAAGCTCTCTGTCCTTGGACTCCTAGTTTCTTAGCTAATAGTTCCGCTAGTTCTTCCACATTACTAGAATTGGACGTAACCGTACTTCTTGAGTCTTCTGATTTTGTGAGGTCGGTAGTACCCTTAAGGTCCTCAGCAAGGTTATCCTCCAAGTCGATGCACTCTTGCAGACACTCACTCAATGTTTGCAGCCTTTTCACATACACTAGGGTTCTTAAGGTCCCGTTAGAGAGTCCATCCAAAAATAATGAAATCATCTTTTGTTGAGTCGGTCTCTCAGCCGTAGGGCATCTATCCACGTATTGGTTGAATCTTCGGGCAGCAGTCTTCACAGTTTCATTAGGGTTTTGCTTAAAGCTATGGATTAATGATGCAGAATTGTGTTTAATCCCTCTCTTTGTGAATTCTCCTATGAATTCTTGAAAGAATTGCTCCATGTTTCCAAATCGATTGGGATCTAGCGGTTGGAACCAAGTTAGAGCTGTTCCTGTGAGAGTGAGTCCAAAAGACTCGTACTGCACAAAGAAGTCCTCTACTTGCTCCGCTCTTAGAACTTGTTTAAATTCAGCAATATGATCATATGGCTCTCCTGATCCATCATAATGGTTTCTCATAAACTTAGCTACTTGGATTGGTCTCAATCTTCTCATTGGTTCAGGCGGTCTGGGCATTACAGGGAAGACCGGGACAGCTGGTCGTAATGGAGGCATTCCTTGCTGTCCTCCCACAGGTGGTCGTGGTCTGACCGGTGGTCGGAAATGGTTCCCCATCCCTGTGTAGGTCTGATTACGTGTGTGCTCACCTGGAGTTGCAAACTGTACATGAGTGCGGTTGGGCACACTTCTTTGACTGGTCTGTCCTGATGTGGTATGTTCCGTCTCTTGTTGATCTCCAAAAGGATTCTGCGAGGTAGTTGCCTGCTCCCTCTGAGGAAATACAGGCGCACCCATATATCTCAGCCGAGCCTTGTCTAGGACACCTACCGGCCAATATCTTCTTCGATTCTTATCTAGGTAAGTGAGTCTAGTTTCGTCCTCTGGGTCTTTCAACTCATAGAATGTCATGGGGCTCTCTCCTATTCCTTGAACAGGTACGTCAGTTTGAAGCAATAAGTCTGCTCCTTGAATCATGTAGACTTCCAACAAGTAGTCGTCTTGAGGTATCAAGTCTCCTCTCAAGACCCGTGATACTTGTGATCTGCCTCTAGGGGTGGTCACTAACTCTTCAGGGTTGTTGGGATCCATAAACTCTCCTCTTTCATTGATTCTCTCAGGAAATTCAGTTACTATGTAGATATGACCCATTTTGTCAGTGTAAGCACCTCCCTCGTACTTGACAGCAGGTCGAGGTACAATTGTGACATCTTGGGCTGTTGCCATTCTGGCAACGGACCTGTTTAAGCCATCCAGGTAGATTGGAATCTCCTGGGCATTTGTGGACACATATTGTAAGGCAGTGCGGTACTCACCTTCCACTGTAGACATGAAGTTCCTATGTGGTGCTGGACCTTGCATGTCTTCCGATGCCATGGGTATGTCTTCCTCAGACTCACTAGAGGTCTCTGAGTAGACTGAGTGGTGACTGACCTGAGCAGTGCTTCCTATAGAAGAGATGACGCTCCTTCGGCTACTTAGCACTCTTCCTGACCTCAAGTTCATTCACACACCTAAGCCTCCCTTTATACTTCTTAGATTCCCCTTGGTTAGCTCTCCTAAAGGCTCAAAGTGTCTGATTAAAGAAAGGGTTTATCTCGGCGATACCACTTCCTGACGATACTGCTCTCGGCGATACTGCTTTGACTACGATACGATACCAGAATCCAAACGATACGATACTGGACAATCACACGATACGATACGAGACCATGCCCACGATACGATACCAGGCACAGAGGCGATACGATACTTGTGACAGTGTCGCGATACTACTTTGGGAAGCAGACGATACGATACCCCTGCTGCACACGTACGATACTGGAACTATGACGATACGATACCAAAGGATTCCAACGATACGATACCTGATCTTCTGCCGATACGATACTTGTGACAGTGTCGCGATACCGTCCAAGTGAGTGCACGAAACGATACCTGAGTAGTGTCGTGATACGATCTTTAAACTTCGACGATACGATACTAAGTATAGTATCGCGATACTTCCCTAGGAACACCACGATACGATACTAGAGACTCTAGACGATACGATCTCACGATGGTGTCGCGATACTGTCCTTAGTGGGAGACAATACGATACCACTGTAGTAAGCGTGATCGCGATACCGACTTGGCTACACGATACCAGAATGGTATCGCGATACCAGGGTCGATGACCAGCGATACGATACTACCGCAATTGTGCGATCGCGATACCAACTCAGGGTCACGATACCAGTGAGGTATCGCGATACCAAGTTAGGTATCAAGCGATACGATACTGACGGCGAATATCGCGATACAAGGGAGTTTTGGTATCACGATACCAGAACTCAACCGATCGCGATACTCAAGCCAAATCACAAGAAAATGTGGAAATTTTCTCACCCCCTTGCCGCTCTTACACTCCTCCTCCCTTCTAGGCCTCTCTATCACACAACAACTCAGAAATAACTTCTCCTTACCCCCCCCGCGATACTGCGCACTGTTTTAATCACGTTTTGTGCATGTTTCAAGTGTTTTGAGTGAATGATCTTGATAAGAACTCACCTTTGTCTGCTCTAGCTTGCCCTTTGGGTTCAAACTCTCACTGAAACAGCCTCGAACGCACGATACCAGATCCGCGATACCGGTCGCTGTCGCTCACGATACCAGAGTTCCAGCAAGTGTCAAATGAGTCAATTTTTTGGGTTTTTATACTTTTTGGGACAGAACTTGAAATTTTGGTCTATTTTTGGTGAATTTTTTGGGTTTTTTGCCTATTCCTACTTCTCCTCTCCTCTCTACTCCTCTCCTAAACTAACCCTAACTCCTCCTTCTCTTCCCTCCTCCTACACCTAAACCTAAAACTTATCACACACACCTCAAGGATGAGAAGTGACAAGTGCTGAAAAGGAATACTACTCGTCAATGGACAAATTCACCTCTACAAGTACGATTCGATCACACTTGCTCTCTAACTATCACGAAGGCAACTTGGTGGAGTGCTTCCCCGGCAACGGCGCCAAAAACGTGTGTACTTGAGCCGCCATGACTCAAGGACTTGTACCAATGAGACTATACCTCGATTGCCATACAAGTGCATATAGTGGAGTTCTTTTCACACACATTTAATTATCAATCCTAAGGAGTGACTTACCAAGTGTATGAAGACATTTGCACACGTGATAGAAAATGAAGTGAGTTAACTATCCAAGCAAGAGAAAAGACCAATACTACCCACACCCATTGAAAAACTGGAAGTGTTGCCGCAAGCCTACTTTCAGCAGTTTTGGTTTTTTGAGGTTTTCTCCCAGCCCAGAACTCCGAACATAGGCAATAGGGTACTCGTTTCGAAGCTCTCGCCGAGACGAATCCAATGGTGGTGGTTTCACTCAATTATGACCACTCTGCTGCAAGTTATGGCAGAAACAGTGAATTACGGGAATTACTAACACCCGCGTTTTTGCTTCTCCTAGCTTACGCACGTACTACAGCCACTCAAAACAAGGGGGAAGGGGTAGACAACAGTCCTACACTTGCATTTCAAGCATCACACACACATACATGAGCAAAATGGAGATCAAAATCAGCAAGGAAGAGGCAAACTCGAAATTTCAGAAGTGCTCTTCTTCACAATGACCAGCCGTCCTTTACAATGAGTCACTTTTGACTTATATACTAGTGCCCTAAGTTTGGTCCTTTCACACAAGAGACCGGCACTTTATTCACTAAAATGCTAACTTCCTACTAATGTACATGGGTAATTCACTAATCTTCTGAGGGGATGCATCTAGAGGACTCCTCTAGTGCATTTACAACGGAAAATATATACACAAGTGGTTATGTTACAAAAATTTGTGTGTCCAAATCGGAAAAATTTGGGGCCCGTCTTTTTTCTCTGCTTTCTGCGCTCTTTAGCTCTGCAACATAAGGGAAGTTCTCTGTGCTATGATTTGTGTATCTCTGCTCTATACTGCAATATTGTAGTGGTCCGGGGACAGAGGGTCTATGAGGAGCATAGGCAGGTGGTGGGACTATTCCCCTAGTACACAAATGAGAAGGATGATCTCCTCCGCACTGCATACATCTTCTAAGCATAGGCATTCTCATAGGATTGGTGGGATAATTCCTCTGTCCTTGCATATTCAGTTTTTTTGCCAGCAAGTCGGCAATTTCCTCTACGTTGTTTTTAGGGTTTGATGTGCTGCTTGTTGACTCTTCACTTTTCACACTCCCTTGGGGTATTTTCAAGTCTTCTGCAAGATTATCTTCTAGGTCTATACATTCCTTCATGCACTCTTGCAAAGTTTGAACTCTCTTCACGTACACTAATGACCTCAAAGTTCCGTTCAATAGTCCTTCTAAGAACAATGATACCATTTTGTTTTGTGTTGGTCTCTCTTCTATGGGACATCTATCCACATACTGCTTGAATCTCCTGGCAGCCAATCTGACTGACTCAGTCGGGACCTGTTTGAAGCTGTGGATTAATGACGAAGAATTGTTTTTAATTCCAGATTTGGTAAATTCTTCAATCATTTCTTGATAAACCTGATCCATGTTCTGAAAGGTATTTGGATCTAATGGCTGAAACCAGGCCAAAGCCGTGTCTGACAAGGTAAGGCCAAAAGACTCATATTGAATCATGAAGTCATCTACCTGCTCGGCTCTGACTACTTGTTTAAATTCTGCTATGTGATTATAGGGTTCACTCGAGCCATCATAATGATTTCTCATGCACTTGGCCACTTGAATCGGCCTTAGTCTCCTTCCTGCTTCAGGTTGTCTCGGCATTACAGGGTAGTTGGGTCTTCCTATTGGTATGCCTGGTCCTCGTACTACCTGTGGTCTGACTGGAGCATGAACTTCATGTCTTGGGTCAATGGCTGGTTGTGGCCGATAGTTACGATTAGTGACAGGCATTGCGAATTGTACATGTGGTCTGATGGGGATCTGGGTTTGTTGAATTTGTTGTGTTTGTCCCGAATGTTGACTTGAATCATTTTGAGAAGTTCCATGTGGAGTCCGTGAAGTAGTAGCTTGGTCCCTTGGGGGGAACACTGGGATGTTCTGATATTTCAGCTCAGCTCTCTCTAATTCAGTGACTGGCCAATACCTTCTGTGATTTTTGTCCAAATATGTGATGATGGTGGGGAATTCAGGATCTTGTAACTCATAGATGGTAACTGGATTAGGAGCAGCTTCCCAAATAGAGGAATGGGCTCTGAGTAAGTGCTCCATCCCGTTGATCAAATACACATCTATTAGAGTATCATCCTGGGGAACTAAGTCTCCTCTCCAAAGCTTAGTGATTGTTGATCTCCCTCTAGGAGTAGTTACTTGTTCTTCAGTTCCATATCCATTTAAGTTGGAATCATTATTTTCCTCACCACGCTCATTGATGATTTCGGGGTGTTCTGTGACTACGTATTGAATGTCTTGTTTATCCATGTACAGTCCTCCTAAGTACTTAACTGCTGGTCTTGGCACTATGTAGGCCTCTGAAGCCTTCCTCAGTCTGGCCATTGATCTGTTTAGACCATCCAAATAGATAGGGATCTCATTGTGGTTGGTGTTCACATACTCTAAAGAAGCTCTGTATTCGCCCTCAATGATGGACATCTGGCCAATCATGGGCACAGAGTTTTGCATATCCTCGGAAGCCATGGGGATTTCTCCTTCTGACTCACTGGAGGTCTCAGAATAATGTGAACGGCTACTTGGTTCGGTAGCACTCCCTACGGATGAGATTACACTTCTTCGGCTTCCTAGGGTTCTTCCTGATCTTAGGTTCATTCACTTACGGGCTCTGATCAATTCTTGTTCACCCCTAGCCTCTAGAATTCTAAGTTATGGCTTAGAAGTATAGGAAAAATTGGCTGGAAAATGACTGAAGGAAAACTTCAAGTCACGATACTTGACTCTCACGATCTCTGGGGAAACGATCGCTGACAGACGACACTTGGATGAAACGATCGCTGGAAAACGATCTTTCCCTAAACGATCTTTGACTTGGAACGATACACGACCTCTCAGGGAAACGATCTATGACCTTTGACCAAAACGATCGCTGACAAACGATACTTGGATGAAACGATCGCTGACAGACGATACTTGGATCTAAACGATACTTGATCAGAACGATCGCTGGAAAACGATCTTTGAACAAACGATCTCTAGCAAAACGATCTCTGGCTGATACACGACCGACGATCTCTAATAGAAACGATCGGCGATACTTGGACTGAAACGACACACGATCTTTCACTAGACGATACACGACATTCGAATATAAACGATCTACGACCTTCACCAGGAAACGATCGACGATACTTAGGCTGAAACGATACCGATCTTTGACAAGTGTCGCGATCTCCGCCAAACGATCGACGACCGACGACACTCGTGACAAACGATACACGACCTTTGACAAGTATCGCGATCTCTGGATAACGATACTTGGCAAACGATACGCGATCGACGACCTCTGATCAAAACGATCTCTAACGAAAACGATCTACGACCGCTGATCAAAACGATCTCTAACGAAACGATCTACGACCGCTGGGAAATATCGCGATACTCAACCGCAGGAGTAAAACGATACTCGACCGCAGGAGCAAAGCGATACTTGACCCTTTTTCAAATTTTTGTAATGTTTTTTGAGATTTGATGTTTCCCCCTTTCTCACCTAGCTCTTCTCTCTTACCCTCACCCACTGTATCAATCAACCAATTACTCTTAACCCCCTGAAGGCCCAAACGACACTCAGCGCAGGTCGTTTTCACCTTTTCTAGGTTGAAATGCTGGAAATTTTTGAGCAAACAGGTGGTTTAGTTTACCTTGGAAGCACCCATGATCTCTTGGTCCAACTCTTTGCACTGAACTCTCCCCTATTGCTTGCTTTCCTCGAAACGATCGCTGGACTCACACGACACTCGACACTGCTCTCCACGATACTTGTTCAACAAGTAAATTGAAAACTGAAATTTTTTTGGCTTTTATACCTGGGAATTCCTAGCTTACAGAAAAAGGAAAATTCTTGAACAACCCTAAAGCCTACTCTACTCTCCACTCACTCCTATTCTACTTCTTCTACTCACTTCCCTAATCTATCAACTCACTACACACACTCCAAGAATGAGAAGTAGCAAGTGCGGCTGAAATTGACTTACCAAAGAAGAGAAGATTTTCGCTCCTCCAAGTTCTTCAAAGCAAAAAGCTTCTTACCATCACACGAATGCCTCGGTTTGATTCGTCACTCCCCGGCAACGGCGCCAAAAAGTGTGTTGACCTAAGCTTCAACTTAGGGACTTGCGGAGAAAGAGACTATACCTCAATCCCCTCACAAGTGCATATAGTGGGGATACACGCTTTTAATTTATCAATCCAAAGAGTATTCTAACCTAGCCGAGTGTATGAAGACATGCAATCACGTAATGGTCAATGCAAATGAACTACTCAAGAATGAAAATGAGGTAAATACTTATCCTAACAAGCTTCAACTGTAGGTCAAGACGAAACGATACTTGGTGCAGCAGCCGTCAGTATTTTGGACTTTTCTCCTAGCTCCGAGCTCCAAACATAGCGAATAGCATATGCGTTTCGAAGCTCTCGAGAAGACGCATCCAATGGCAATAGTTTCACTCAATTCCGACGCTCCTACTTCAAGTTATAGCAAAAATACTGAATCGCGAAAATACTTTTCTACGCTTCAGCACTTCCTACACCTCACACACACCTCTCCTACAGCAAAGAAACACTCTCAAGGATAGACAACACTCACAAGCACTCTTTCCAAGCAATCCACATGCATACAAGCTCACAAAGAAGAAGATGAAGAGGGAAGAAGACACAAATTCGAATTTCTGTGCTCTCTATTCTCACAATGGCAAAAAGTCTTCTACAAAGAGTCACATTTGACTTATATACTAGTGCCCTAAAAATGGTCCTTTCATACAAGTGACCGGCACTTTATTCACTAAGAGCTAATTTCCTACTATTTTACATGGGTAAGCTTCTATTCTTCTGTGGGAATGCATCTAGAGGACTCCTCTAGTGCCTTTACAAGGGGAAATATATTACAAGAATGAATATGTTACAAAAATATATGGCCCAAATCGGAAAAATTTTGGGGCCCGTCTTTTTTCTCTGCTTTGTGCGCTCTTTAGCTCTGCAACAGCAGGTTTCTGGAATAAAGAGAGTGGTTTGCCAACCACTAGGCTGATGCCTATCATTGTAAAGACTATTATTATTTTTTTCAGGCTTCATTTTCCTGGCGAAATGCTGCCAGAAATTTTGTAGCCACATGGCGTTATATGCCATGTGAGAACTAGATTGATGTTGTGTTGTGCGAGAGAGGAAGTCTTCTGTCAGCATAGCTAAAAGTATATAATTTTATTGAAGTAGAGAAGAATAGGCATGAGTGAATGCATGTCTACATAGACGATATGATTGCTAGAAAGTTGAGGTGCATGATGCATTTTCTGTTTATCAAAGATCACTTTTATGTATCACCACGACTGGTTAGGGTGCGCATAAGGTATGTGATCGAGGTACCAGGCATAGGATAATTATGCCTTTAGAAAGTGAAAGATAAGGTATATACATCAAGAGCAACCAAGATGTGTTTTCGACTAGTAGCGCTTAAGCACATAAACTGTTTTTCATGTGAGTATATGTAGTTGATATAGACGCTTATCTCGAGTCCGCACAGGAGTGCTATGGATATGATCATCAATACAAGTATTAAGTGCTTGTATATGATTGGTTGTAATGAGATTAATGAATGTGCAAGAGCACAATGATTAGAGTGACATCCATAGATGTTCATTTTTACAAAAGGGTGGATGCTATGTAAAGAGTTGATTTTTCAACTAGACGATTTGGATGATTATTTGGTTTGCATTGATCTAGATGATCATTATATGCATGGATACATCTCCATGACATAATCCATCCAAGATAATGAATTAGTTTGCTTAATCATAAGAATTAACATGTCTCGTCATTTTTAAGTTTGAAAAAAAAAATGATTGAGAAAATAGTTAGAGAGGTAGCAACCTCACAGAGATTTGGATGCTACTCTTTGAGGGAATGCTCGAATTTATTGAAATTTGGAGGGCACCTAGCTCTTAAGCTTTTCTTTAAGCTGACCAATTTTCAAGTAGTTTGGAGACTTTTAGATAGGTCAAGTGACCTCTGCACTAAAAGTGCTGCTAGTAGAGTTAGAGGTCTGAAACAAGTGACATAGGCCTGTTGCAAAGCTCATTTCTCTTAATTGGTAGATTCAAATGGAATAATTTTTGTTTCAAATGAAAGCTGGATAGATGCACTTTGTGCATACCAAGTTTCATGATTTTTGAAGAGCATTTGATAAGTCAAAAGATCTATTCACATGAAAGTGCAGTCTCTAAAATTTATGAAATGATCAGAGACCATGTCACCTAGAGGTGATTGGTTCTCTTAGTTCACCTACTCAAATTGTGTGCTTTTTGTTTCTAACATTAGGTATGCATGTCCCGATAGTATATATAAAATTTCAAGATGCAGTTGTTCTCCATTTAGGAGATATAAAGAAAATAGTAAAACTTAGCCTCTGCAAATTATTAAAAGTTTGCAGGTATAGAGGCTTAGTATTTTGGTCATTGTGGAAGATCCAAATGTTCAAATACTATGAAACTTATTTCTATAACATTAGATAGTTTTAGCTATGTGCTATTAAAATTTGGAAGCAATTGGACATCATTTAATAGGTCAAATGATCTATTCTTCGCAGACTAATCTCTGGCGAGGATTTTCCAAAGAGTGGTACATGTGACTGATGAGCACATGATATTTTCATATTGGAAACTCCAATTTCAAAAATTTTTGTTGGAGAAGCTACTCCAGTGTAGACCCTATGCTAGAATAAAAATTCAAGCATTTTGGAGTCTATCTTCATAGTTAGAAGTTATTATAAAAATGCAGCGGTAGTGTTTCTAAGTTCACCTAAGCGTAGGTGTAGCAGAGATAGAATTATACTTTTGAATGAGTATTTGATCTCATTTTGAATTGAACTCTTGTGAGACCAACCTAGATAAGTTGATCTAGATTTGGGAACAAAGAAAATGGAGTTTGGAATTTGTTGGATCAGTCTAAGGGCTTCAAGAAGATGACCCTGTACATTTTTCAGAATTGGTTGTCAAGTGTTCAACCCTTCCAGTAAAATGGTCATAAAACTCTGAGCAAATATCCAAATCAAGTGATTTATGTTCCTAATGAAAGCTTGAGAAAAGCTACATAAGGCTGGAAAATTTCATAGATTGTGGATGAGTAAAAGGTAGTTAAAATTAAGATTTAATCTGCTGCAGTTGGAAATTGTTTATGCAGGAGGCATTGTTGAAAGGAAAAGACTTTTCATAGGTTTTTTGTGATATTTTTTTGAGATGGTGTGATCACCATGGGCTAGCTATGCCCTAGATATGTGTTTATTGAGCATTGGTTTTTGGTGACAATTCTCAGTAGGATAGAGGAGACTCTGTCGAAATTTTCAAGAAAATATATAGTGCCATGAGAGCATGGAACAGGAAAACTTAGCTAGTTGTTATCATTTCAAATAATTGGATTCATACAAGTTGTATAAATTCCAATTTATTGTAATTCAATATTTGATTCAAGATGCATGAATTGATATTTGATGCAAGCCGCATCCTTCACAACTCTAGTTGAGTTGATTTACTAAATAGTTTCTCAATTCTCAACTCAGGATGAGTTGATGTTAGAGATAGTTATGAGCGATAGAGTCATAGGAATGACTCTGTTCTTTCCATCGAGGGAAGGAAACACTTCAGTAACACTTCATGATTTCATTACATTATCTATGGTTGTGAGTACTCACCGAGTTATTCTTATCATTTTTGAGGGAAGTGTTCGACTTTAATCTCATACACACATCTATGTGGAGTATAAAGTTGGTGGTATGGGACATCAAACTTTGTATTCTACCTAGGTGTAGGACAGATGGTATGGGAGAGAAGTCTCTGAGATTGTATTTTTGATATGATTTGGAGTTCATTTATATGATCTTCTGGTATCATCTTATTATTAGACAACGGAGGGGCAGTTGAGGCAGTCACTCTGTACATGATCGCAAACAAGGCAAGTCCACAGGCAAGTGGCCTATAGAAGCGGAAAGGCAAGGTTTACACATAAGAAATATGAATAGGCAATTGCATTCAGAAGAAATTTATAGAGTACGTACTACTTTATTTGATATGCCTGAGAATAGGCCATGGTTCATACATAGTGTGTATGAGGTGAGCTAGATGCTTAACTTAGTGGGCTATGAGTGTGCACACATCTACTTACCATTTTTCAATATGTCTAGTGGACTCATATTATGGTTCTCATTATATCTGGGAGTACCAGATTATCACAGTAGGTTGCTTGAGACACCTCATTCCTAGTTAGGAATGATTTGATCATAGTGATGATCAGATGGTGGATATTTGGGAGTGCCAGATTATTACAGTACTTTACTTGAGACACCTTATTCCTAGTTAGGAATTATTTGATCATAGTGATGATCAGATGGTGCTCATGGATAAAGCAAGTTTCATCCACTTGGAACATCTTGCATGTTATTATTGAGAAGGCAGTGGTAGTTCCACTAATTGCTATACTTTCTTAGCACGTCTTCACTTAGCATGATGGACTTGGTTCCAGAGAGTGGATTAGGATTTATTTTGTATGAGAGATATTTTGGTCCATAGTTGGGATTATTATATATGATATATTGAGATTGGATCCATGGTTTGGATGTGGCTGATTGAGATCTTACTCCATAGTTTGGATGTGATATATTGATATCTTGGTCCATAGTCTGGATCATTGATAAATTGTCATATTGATATCTTGGTCCATAGTCTAGATCATTGATATCAATATATCATTACAGTGAGTAAATCAAGCAGATTTACTAACAGCGAGTCGTAACAAACGAGAACTATGTCGTAAAAAGAGAACACTTACGTCAAAAATTACATGTTTTCACCTCATTTTTGGAATTCCTTTACACCAGTATACATATATTACAAAAATGAGGTGAAAACAAGTAATTTTTGACGTTTTTTGTCATTTTCTCAAAAAAAAATGAGCTCAAAATGTAGTCAAAATTTCACTATATTAGGCATTGACGTGTCCCAAAATGTATATGATAAGACATTGACATGTCCAAAATCTATATGCTAAGACATTGACATGTCTAAAATATATATAAGAATGTAGAAGTCAATAGTTTTTACACAAAAATAACATTTTAGACATATCTTTAATGGGTGGATATCTGATTGTTATTCAAAATTGCTACAAAACATGGTTTCATTAACCAAACTACTTTGAGGCATTTACATAAGCACTAAAAATGTCTGAGAGCTTCAATGCAACTCACAACTTTGTCGATCTATGTCTACACCCTCATCATCTGATGCACTTGATTCAGTCTCATACTGTTGAGAGCTCTCTTCTTCTTCTTCTATATCCACAAGAGCTCTATCTTCATCCACGTACATACCAAATTCTGCAGGATCATGCACAACTCTTCTTGTTTTCCTATGATTTCCTGTACCACATACATCTGGAAGCTTTTGTTTTATCATGTTGATGGTTGCTTTCCTCAAGTGACCAGTTTTTGTCAAGGAAAAATCATAAACAAGAATATCTACATCATCCATTTTAAGAGTGGATGTGCTTCGAATATTCTTTTTCCTTTTTGAACCTGTTCGTTTAGCATCACACACCATTTCTAAGTTATATTTACCTGTGAATGCATTACTACTTTTAGTGTAATACCAATGCACCACCAAAGCCTCTATTCTTCTCTGATCAATATCTTTAGTTATCTCTAAAACCTTTGCAATCCAAAATGGTCTGGTAGCCTCATCACCATCAGCAAGTACTGCAATAAGCGTTCCAACATTTATCTCTATTAAATTTCCTTGCCATCTTGCTTCTGCCTGTTTTGTCATCCTTGGGCCTACATAAATATTTCTTTCTGGTGGATGTATAAAACTTTGAAGTGCATCTGCATTACATGCTTGGGCCACATTCACGGATCTTTGTGTACAAAAATCCCATGTGAATGGAACATCAACTGGCCAGTGACCTGCAATTGTATACTGTATAATCTCTTCTTGATGATTGAAAAAGTCCTCCCACCAAGATACATCTTGATCTCCAGCATACTTTTTTGCACGCTCAATATGTCTCTTCTTTTCAATGAGTGCATGCATCCAGCTTTTACTTTGATCAACCACACTTCCACATCTTTCTGTATTGTTTTTATCTTCATATGGTGATTGTTCTGCACCATACACTGTTACAGTAGACAAATTAGGCACCTGCAATAAGAATCTGCATCCCTCTGTAGGCTCCCACCCAAGAGAAGATGAATACTGCTTTGCAAATAAAAGGGTTATTTCATCAACCCTCCTCATCAAGAATACATGGTTGAAACTAATATTGTGCAATGGAGCCAAAACCTTAGCACTGTTATCAAGGCCCATTGAGCAAAAGTGCTTAAAGTCATAAATCTGTGTGAGGTGTTGAACTTCTGGTTTTGGAGTATATGCTTCTGAAATCAGCTCAGATAAAATCGGAAGAGTAAAAGCATTGTTACGTGCCAACTTCTTAGAGAAAGTACTGAACATTTGATCAATGTGATCATGAGTGTGGCCAACCAGAAGAAAATTTACCTTAACCTTCTGAAATACCTGTTTTTCAACAAGCATGCTTAAATATCCAAAGACTGTAGAATTTTTATTCTCTCTTGGAGTATTATCTAGTTGCAAATATAGAGTTGGTGGCAAAAGACCCTTCCATGATTGCAAAACACGATGAATGACAGTAACTGTAAGGTTTGGATCATTATGCACATTCGGATATGTGAAGAAAACCTTGGACATTACAGTTCCATTGTATACCAAAGCGCCAACCAAATGCATTTGCACAAGGACTTCATCTCCAATGTCCTTAGGGATGCGATAAAAATGTGGCAAACAAGTTTTTTTTTGATCCATACCATCGATCAACAAACACATATAACGCTCCGGATTTCTGAGTGCCTTACTTCGATGATGAATTGCTTTCTTTCTCTCTAATGCTTGACTGTCACGATGGTTGTTAAGAAGGTTTTTAAAATTATGCTTTTCCTGTGGTGTTGTAGCCCCTTTTGCCATGTTTTTCAAAGTGGCACAAACTGAACATTCACCCATTCTAACTTTACGAGGAATAGAAACATTGTTAAACTCCTCCTTCCATAATCGAGTAAAGTGACGATACAACACATACTTCTCATTTCTATTTTCCATGTCTTCTCTATATATTTGAAATACCTCTCGACGAGTAAAGTTATCTGACAAGTGCAACCTTCCAGTTGTAGGCATAACTTCACAATGCAAGCTAAAATAGTTCATCATCCAATTCATTGCATGACGTCCAACAGATCCTTTGGTCCCACCATGGAACGTATCCAAAATGAGATCCCCATTCAAAAACCCTTGTTGAACCCTATGTATTCTAAAATTTCCTACACCCATTGCAATTTTAAATGCAGCCCTACAGCATGGCATCCCTTGAGTAAAGAAATATTCAAAACCAACACGCGTTACTGACATGTTATCCTCAATCATTTGCATGCAAGAAACAAGGTATATATCTTGCCTTTCACTATCTAAATGGAGGAATTTTTCTCTTATGTGCTTTAGTTTCTTCATCCCTAAATTATACAAGCATTTTAAACCACAACAATGCTTCACAATATCCAATGCAATCTGTCTATCTGAAGTAAGAAATTTAAATCTTTTTTGACTTACTTCACGAGACCTTCTTTTAAATCGTAGATTGAGCTTGCTTTGCTTTTTCGTTGCTCCACATGCACTTGAGTCAGAAGGGAGATCAATGGTTGGATAAGATGGGAGATCAAGAGGTGCATTTGTATGAGCAGCATTGCACTGTGAATTGGATAACTTAAATGACTCAACAGAAAACATGGAATCATCAGCACGTTCTAAATCATAGGGATCATCACTTCTCTGGAAAGGCTCAACTGAGAACAATGAATCAATATGAGCAGAGGAAGCTGATGCCCAAGCATCCACTGAAAAGATTGAGCTCATCTTCACTGAGTTCACAGAAGACTGAAGATGAATGACCTTTTTAAATAAGTAGAAATCCGAGTTCAAGTGAAGATATCACATCAAATGTCACATCAAGAAGATATGAAATCCAAAGCTTATTAAAGTACATTAAATAACATAAAACATCAAATTACATCAAATCACTTAATTACTCAAATATACACTAATAAGGGAACCAAAGATTTGATTCACTTTTGATTCAAATGAGAAACACAGTTGATTTCTAACTTCATATGAGTCATTCAGTCTAAGCATTGTGAATGAATCAAAATATATCAAAGTTGTGTTCCAATAGGAATATATAATAAAATTGTTTGGATGAAATTTTACAAGAAGAAATTTTACAACTGGAATATATCCAAGTTGAGTTCCAACTGGAATATGCTATGCCATTGAACACTATACAAGAAGAAATTTTACATTTGGTTAAGATTTCAAGGATTAGGTTTTATTGTGGTCTTGGCTAGATATCAAAGAGGTAGATGAAAGTATATTGAAAAAGAATTATGTGTAAAAGAGGCACACAGAAAGTATATTCATACATTGATTTTCCATTTCAACAATGTGTTACAAGATAAATGTGAATATGAACTAAAGTGTGGAGGATAACACTATAAAGATGTCATTAATCTCACAACTTAGACCTAATTTTCTCCCAAGCAACAGACTCTAAGAAAAAACATCTACATGAGATTAGAAATCCTCATGTACATACCATACTGTTGCCATTGAAGTTTAATTTCCATGCAAATGTATATAAATAGTTGCAAGGTTCTGTACTAGAATGTTTATTCATAGTGATTTTCCATTTCAACAGTGAGTTACAAGATAAATGTGAATATGAACTAAAGTGTGGAGGGTAATACTATGAAGATGTCATTAGTCTCCCACATTTAACACAACTTTGACTTGATTTTCTCCCAAGAAAGAGATTCTTAGAAACAAATCTCTACATGAGTTGAGACATCCTCATGGACATACCATACTCTTGCCATTGAAATGTAATTTCTATGCAAATGTATATAAATAGTTGCAAGGGTCTATGAATATTTCATTAAAGTGGCTCTGAAACAGCCTATTTGTGTGGGTGCTATTCCCTGGTTAGATAAGTTGACAGATTTAGTTAGCAAGTGGACTCATTCAGTTAGATCCAGTTAGTTTTTGGTTCAAGTTACCCAATTGCCTATAAATACCAGAGGAGGAGATCATTCGCATTTTCAAAATCCACGAGCAAGAGAGAGCAGCAGAGCACAGACAGCCATGGAGCACAGAGGTCAGCATACCAGCAAGCCAAGCCTGATGGAGAAGAAGAATGTTGGCAAAAGTACCAAGAGGTAGACAAAATCATAACTAAAAAAAAGATTCCAAAAAGATTCCCTCTGTATGTCTGTGTAAATTTCTCATTTCTAGGTCTTTATTTTTCTTGCCTCTAGAAAAATGGATCCAAAGCATGTACAGGTCGATGCCTGGCATCGACTTTAAGGTGTAAGTCGATGCCAGGCATCGACTTAGGATTGCAAGTCGATGCCAGGCATCGACTTGTGGGTGCAAGTCGATGCCTGGCATTGACTTGCAGCCCCAAGTCGATGCCTGGCATCGACTTGCTCCTGCAAGTCGATGCCTAGCATCGACTTGCTCCTGCAAGTCGATGTCTGGCATCGACTTGTGGGTGCAAGTCGATGCCTGGCATCGACTTGCAGCCCCAAGTCGATGCCAGGCATCGACTTGGTCCCAAAAAACGATGCCAATCATCGACTTGCCAGCATCATCATGCACTGAAAAGTCGATGCCAGGCATCGACTTTTGGGTGCAAAATCGATGCTTGGCATCGGCTTTTGGGCCCAAATCGATGCTTGGCATCGACTTTTGTGCCCAAGTCGATGCCAGGCATCGACTTTGTGTTCAAGTCGATGCCAGACATCGACTTGAGGGTAAAAGTCGATGCCAGGCATCGACTTGGCCCAAAAGTCGATGCCAGGCATCGACTTGGGCCCAAAAATGGATGCCATTCATCGACTCTTGCACCCCCAACTCGATGCCTAGCATCGACTTTCACCCTCAAGTCGATGCCTGACATCGACTTGCACACAAAGTCGATGCCTGGCATCGACATGCACTTAAACATCGATGCCTGGCATCGACCTGAAGCTCAAAATCCATGCCTTGCATGGACATGGGCTGATATTTCTTATTGCTTGATATTTCCAATTGCTTTCAGGGATGCGGAGTACAAGGATGAAAGGCCCATTAAGAAGCTCAGAGTCACCATGGTCTCTGCTGACCAGCAACGTGACAAAGGCAGTGGTCACCAAGCAAAGGCAAAGAAAATTATTGCACCATTATCCTCTGAGAAGGCCAGCAACCCACTAGGAATATCCTCAGGTGGACAGAGTAGCATTAAAATTCCTGTGGAGGACCCAAATATGAAGGAAAGGTCGAGGGAGACAGAGGTCATGAAGACAGATCGTCCACTTCGGGACATGACAAATCTCGAATGGTGCCTTCAGTACATGGAAGAGAAGAATGCAGTCCTCCTTGTGTTCGCAGGGGCCTATGGCAGAGGAAAGATCACGACAACACAAGGTTTTCAGTATGGCCTTGTTTACAAATTGGATTATGAAGATGAAGATTCTGACAACCTGCTTTTCTTGGTGGAGACATCCAAGGGATTAAGAAATGTCATATGCAAGATGGAATTCTTGTGCCCAGAGTGCTGTGTTCCAGAGGAGCTAGCTTAGATATGCAGAGACTCAGTGAATTTCATCAAGGACCTGATGCCATGGATACAGGGCAATATCATGCCAACACAGCACAAGAAGACGACCCCTGTAAAGGCAAGGGGTAAGCAGAGTGTGCAGAAAAAGCCCCAAAAGAAAAAGAAGATAATTGCAGAAGAGGACTTTTCTGACTCAAGCTCTAGCTCTGGGGACATTATTGTTGCACCTGGTGGAGAGCTTGCATCTGGTGTGCTTGGCACTGAGCAGAATAAGATGAGGGAGGACATAGCTAGAAGAAAAATTGTTAAGAAGGGGCAGTTGTTCCACCTGCCTATTAATATTATCCACAGGCCACCAGTGGATCCAGTCACAGGGAGGAGGCCCCTTGAGATCAGGGAGCCACATAATTTGCATGTCCAAAATCTTAAGAAGAAAATGAAAATTAATCCTCATGCTATTGTTGTGCCATTCCTTGTAATGGTGGATCCGCATGAGTGCAGCTGTGTGGAGGATTTCAATGAGAATTTGTTTGAGGAGTACACTTATTATGTGATTGGAGGTTCACACTCTGCAGAGGCTCGTAGACAGTTAGTGAAGGAGCACCCTACTACATTTTTCTTTAGGTATGCAGAGTGTAAGATATATGCTGGTCTTACAACTGAGGAAGCCAAGCTTCTTGCTTGGGATCACAACAACGATAATGACTACAGGCAGAAAATGTCCTCCATAGAGAGAATTCGGTTCTTCCACCATGAATACGAAGATTGTCTTGTGAAGGAAGCTGGGAGAATACATCCCAATCTACGAAAGCAATGCCTTATTGAGGTTGGAATTGCATTGGATGAGAATAGAAAGTCAGATGCTTTGAGGAAATATGACCCATGGTTTCAACTGGCATTCAGATCAGGTGAGATCTGGGATCTTCAGGATAGAATCTTCACAATGTGGGAGCACAAGGAGGTCAAGGGCCAGAAGCAACGAAAGTCGAGGCCAGACCCACAAATTGATCTGAGGGGAAAGGGAAGGAAAGTTGACCTTTCAATTGAGGAGGCTCCTGAGGACATGAAGCTGACCCCATGGAGGGCCCTTCAAGGAATCAAGGATGATACATTGATCATATCAACTTTGTCAAGGGTAATGTCGAAGGAGTTGAGCCTCGAGGAGATGGTGACTGAGCTCAATAAGTATGTATGTTATTCTCAGATCCTTTTTCCCTCCTCCCATGCTTCTTGTCTAACCTAGTCTCTTTTATATTTATGTGTCTGTAGTCATAAAGTGTACATGAAGATTCAGGAGGTGATGATGAAGAGGCTGGGTTGCTTTTCTTGGACAGAGGTCCAAGCAGACTATCCAACCACATCATCCTACAAAGCCTTATCAGAATATTTCATCCTGTTTCGTGATTGGGTAGATTCTCTTAACAGAATATTTCATACTAAACAATTTGATGCATTGCATGGCATCAACATGGGGGCATAAGTGGATGCCTGGCATCGACTTGGGGGCATAAGTCGATGCCTGGCATCGACTTGCAGCATAAGTCGATGCCTGGCATCGACTTGGGGGCATAAGTCGATGCCTGGCATCGACTTGCAGCATAAGTCGATGCCTGGCATCGACCTGCAACAAAAGTCGATGCCTGGCATCGACCTCGTGGCAAAAGTCGATGCCAGGCATCGACTTAGGTCCCTAGGTCGATGCCAAGCATCGATTTTTAGTAGAAGGTCGATGCCTAGCATCTACCCCAACAAGAAATCGATGCCATACATCCGTTCTTTATGTTCTGTTTGCTGTACTGAAGAGCTCTTCTAATTGTTTTTCCAATTTGTTCTGCAGAAACCAAGGAAAAGTAAGTCTACAGAGGTACTAGATGATTGCCCCCCTGCATTCCTTGCTCACATTCAAAGAGCAAGGCATGAGAAATCTAGACTGAAAGCGAAGGAGATGGATTTTGATGATGAACCCGATCTTAAATGTTTCTCCAATCCCCTAGACCCCCTTAGGCCTGTATATTACAATGTGTTCTGTAGTGATGTAAATAATATTTGTTCTGTTGTGCCTAGAAAACATTTCTCCCTTCTCATAGCAGACATACCCTATGGATTTAGGATGTTAGGATCAGTTAATGATGATGAACCCTTCAAACACCCTCAGATTCCGAAGATGGTCACTGATTTTGCAGAGTTGACTATGTCTCCTCTTTGGAGGATAGTAATTTTCCATAGCAGAGACCAGTCTTTCTCTGTTTCAACTGCTCTGAAGGCAAGATGTCATGCTGTGGAGTGCCTCACTTGGTAAGTAATCTTCTTTCTATCTCCATGGCTTTCATGATGCCCTATGTGACTCATAGTTCTTTTTTGCAGGGTGAAGACAAACGTAAATCACACTCCTTTGCATCGGTTTGTGAGTGCCATTGAATGCATTACAGTGGGCTATTATGATGAAGTAAGCAAAAGGAGAGTCAGGGAGCATTGCAATGAGAATGGGATCTCAAATGTGCTCATGTTCCCAGCCGTTACCAAGAAACTTCGTCATGTAGCTGGGGACATGACATTGGTTAACCCTTATCAGAAGCCACAAAAACTCATAATGAGATTGCTTCAGCTATTTTCCAATGATGATGACTGGGTCCTAGACCTTTTTTCGGGCACAGGTAATTTCAATTTTCACAATTTTCATTAGTCATTGTTGATTGAAGCCTCTAATAGGTTTTCTGCTGTTTCAGGAACGACTCTGGCTTGCTCCTTAAAGATGTTCAGGCACTGCATAGCTGTGGAGAAGGATGATGCTCAAGTGAGCTTCATTAGAATGAGAATCAATGGGCTGAATGAATGCCCAGATGAAGACCAAGAGGTTGGAAGGAAGCACATTGCAGATACGGAGAGATTCCAAGCAACTTCAAGGGAGCCTGTTCCCCCACTTGCAGATGAACCTGGGGACATGGCTGACCTTGAAGAGCCAATCTTGGAGCAAGAGAGGCAAGATAGGTGTTCTAATGTGCCAGAGGATACCAATACCCTTGAGCCTGAGGAAAGCTATGATCAGCTTCTATTGTAGATTCACATAACTCTTGTAAAACACATGAAATGTAAAATATCATTTTAATGGAAATATAATTTGGAGTTCTGCTTCCACTTCGTGTTCAGCTTGATTTATCTTGAGCATTTCTCTGATCATGTGTGAATGTTTCTTAGTATAATTTTGTTGAATATTATCTTCTCTTGGGAATGCTTTTGTGAAGTGTATTTCATATTCTGTTAATATGGCCAGGCATTCAATAGGGATCTTAACCATACAAAGGGGATGATCTTAATTGCCTTGTTAAAATGCTCTGATTTTTACAACACATGTTCTCTAACTTTCGAGTAACTCTTAATTAGCTATCTTCTGTGCTTGTTGAGGTTATAGATGTAATGAAGGAGCTTCGCGAATTCTTACATGTACCTTTTCAACTCTAATCTATTGTCCAAGATCATGATGTGGGATTCTTGGTCATGCTCAACAACTAGTTTTCATGGCAGCAAGAATTTTAGTATATCTATCTTGACTACTTGGGATCTGAGATCAAGCTTCTAAAGACAATATTTACAAGCAAGACTCGTGATGCTTTCTAGATATTGTAAAATGCCCACTTTTTTGCTTCATATAATGGTATTTAGGTAAAAAGAAAAAGAGAACATGTCTTTGTTCTCCTTTGTTGTGACTCAGTGTTTACTTGAGCTTAGAGATTAGGATTTATTTTGTATGAGAGATATTTTGGTCCATAGTTGGGATTATTATATATGATAGATTGAGATTGGATCCATGGTTTGGATGTGGCTGATTGAGATCTTACTCCATAGTTTGGATGTGACAGATTGATATCTTGGTCCATAGTCTGGATCATTGATAAATTGTCATATTGATATCTTGGTCCATAGTCTAGATCATTGATATCAATATATCATTACAGTGAGTAAATCAAGAAGATTTACTTGAGCTTAGAGATTAAGTTCTATTTGGAAAAGATTTCCATTTATTTTTAGTATTCACAGACACTAGGACATAGATTATTTTAGATGAGCATAGTATTTTATTACTCCAGTGGAGTAAGTGATTTTGCAGGATTGTACCATATGACAAGCTGTCAATGGGTATTTTAGGGAGATAAAGGCAAGTTGCCTATGTCTCTACAGGTGACAAGCCGTCACAAGTTAGTGGTCAAGGTCTAGGCATAGGGAGTTCGAGGATATTCCGAGTACTTATGCTGTGCACATATAGACTCATTGGGCCTCAAAGGGATTCCTACAGTATGCCCAAGGCAAGGACTACTATTTTTTGGTGGAAATGCTAGATATAAAGCACAGAGACTAGTTGTCTACTTTTTGACCATCTAGTATTTCAGACACCTACCACACTCTACTTTTATTATTTGGAATCATAGATTCTAATTCCCAGTTTTATAGCTCCTTCTATATCATTGAGGACAATGATCTTTAGAAGGGGGAGAGAGTGTTATATTCCAGAGATGTACATGCTTGGAGGAACGAGAAGTTCCTTGCTCGGGGGATAGCCAAGGCCAAAAGCCAGAGAGTTCATACGAGGTACCTACTCATGATGGCCAGATGAGTAGATACCTTGTATGAACTCTCTGGCTTTCGGCCTTGGCTATCCCCCGAGCAAGGAACTTCTCGTTCCTCCAAGCATGTACATCTCTGGAATATAACACTTCATGATGCTGGAGATGCATTTGATGCTGTTCTCTATCAGCAGGCTGTTGGATGCTTGATTTACTTATGCATTACTCGGCCAGATATTTAGTTTGCTGTCTCATAGATGAGTAGGTTTATGCATTGCCTAGCAGTCAAGCATTGGCAAGCGGTTAAGCGTATCTTTCGCTACTTGAGTGGTACTCGGCTACTTGGGTTGTTTTATCCCAAGGGGGGATCACTACCGCCAGATTTGCATGCTTTTTTTGACTCTGATTGGGCTAGTTGCTATGACACTCGTGTGTCCACTAGTGGCTTTTGCTTCATGCTTGGTAGCTCATGTATATCTTGGTTGAGCAAGAAGCAGCCTATTGTAGCCACTTCCAGTTGTGAGGCTGAGTATAGGGAAGGTTTCACAGCAACTGTTGAGTGTGTGTGGCTCAGACGCCTTATGGCTGATTTGGGTGTTGTTTAGTCTTTTGCCACCACCATCTTCACTGACAGTCAGAGTGCATTGGCAGTTGCGAGGAACCCTGTGTTCCATGCTCGCACTAAGCACATTGAGGTGCATTATCATTATGTGAGGGAGAGGTTCTTTGCTGGGGAGATTATCTTGGCATATGTGCCCACGGAGGAGAACATTGCAGACCTTTTCACGAAGGCTCTCCCTAGGGAGAAGTTTGAAGCTTTTCGCAAAGCTTTGGGCGTACTTCCTTTTGTGGAGTGATTTCCACATAGCTTGGCACTTCCTTATACATGAGTGCCAGCTACTTGTTCACCGCGTCACTCCCAGGGGGGATTTGTTGATATATTTGGTAGTGAAGTGTGTGAACACTCTAGGACCACCGGGGCACTTTTTTCCCTCTTTAGGAGGTTTTTTTCCCCGGCTTGTATACATGCCTATTGCCCTAATGGGCTACTTATCTTTGTACATTCTCTACCTTCCTTATGCTATTCACGTGCTTCCGCAGACGTCTAACTCCAACAGATATCAAGAGGATAACTCTCATATTCCTCTCCTCCCATTCCTTCAAGGCCTTGAGCTCTACATTTGTAGTGTTTGGGTCCTTTGGGTCAACCTCAAGTGCTTCTTAATTTCCACATGAAATAGGCTAGAGTCCTTTGATGATAATCTAGTTGTAGTTGGATGCTATAAATATCCATGGCTAGTAGTTATCTTTGTCCATAACTTCAACCTTCTATCCCAAATCTACCATGTCTGTGATAGGGTTTATGAAAGATACCTTTTGTGAAGCTTGATGAGCCCTTGATCCTTTTTCCTTTGTTAAAATCCCCTTCCACTGATCCTCTATAGATCTCACCTCTACTTTGATAGCAAATGTGAGATTTTTCAAGAAACATGAGTAGGCCCTCCTAGGTCCCTCTAGTTCACCCCCTTGTATATCTAGTCAACCTTTTTTTTAACTATTTGACCCATCACCTTATATCCAAATCAGATAAGGATTTTTCCATGGATAACAGACTTGTAAAGCTTCAAAATGAGCTAGAAACCACTCCAAATGGATTGCTTTAGGTTAGGCAACGAGATTGTATAAAAACAGACTATGGGAGAAATTAGCTTATGAAAGAAATAGAGATTTTGATCCCCAAAACTACTAGGAAATAATTTAGCAAAGATATAAAAAATGCAAAGGAGATAAGATCTCCAATAATGTATCATATGCATTAACTGGATATCTACATAGAGAGAAATGAACAAGAGAAGTAGGAAGTTTCTATCAAACACTCTTCCTACAAGGAATATGAGCTTTGTAGCTCTTGGTATGAACTCCTCTTTGCTTGAACAGGTCTTGGTATTCCTTGGAATTGCTCCAAACATTCTCTCCTACACTATATGCTTTAATGGCTTTGGTTGTTCCTTTTCCATGATATTGAGTGTATATAGACCTCTTTATGACTCCGTCTACCCTTGTGTGAACCTTGGGTCTTCATCTAGACTTGGCTTGTTGTTCAGCTTTTCATTTTACATGAATTGATAAGGATTTGTGTGTTTCTCTCCATTGGAGTCTCCTTTAGCTTTGGCAAACCCATCCTTTGCTCAAAGGTTGATGAACTTTCCAAATTCATAATTTCAACACCATTATACTTGATGAGGATGCAAAAGAAACTGAGAGCCCAATTTGAGCAAGAACTTCTAGGAAAGGAACGCAAAAGTGAAAATAGGTGATGAATGCGAATCCTTTTTTTACTCTGGCAGTGATAGAATTTGTATTAGATATAAATGTGGTTTCAAAGAAATTGTATTATAAATTTATGTGGTGGATTGACAAGAAACATGGATGGAGAATGACAATTATAGATAATTGATCAAGAATTATGCTAGGAGCATGCACCAAAGTTCTCAAGACTATGGGTGGGGTTTCAGAAGAATTCCACTTTTTGTCTAGGATAAGGGTTCTTATGAGGCTATTCTTGGGCAACCATTTATAGCTGAAATGAAAATGGAAAGCAAGGTGATGGATGAGAGCTCAACTTATGCACAAATTCGATCTAGATCCAATTTATAGTTATTGCAAGTTATGAAAATATCTCCAAATAATCCATGAAATAGAATATAATTAAGAAAGAGTAATATTTCCTCTTAGGATCATGTGTGTGATGATTGTTCATGGGTCAGAGAGTATGGGACATACTTTGATCAAAATTTATGTTAAACTCCACAATTCAGCAAGATAACAATGGTGGATGGTTTGATGTCTTGCTTGGATCTAGATTTGTACATAAACTACCAAAACTTTTCAATCATTTTAGCTACAAAAATGCAACTTCTACAAAGGCAAAATACAAGTACTTAAGAATAATTTCGCGTGAAAGAAAAAATAATATATGATTATTATGGCAAGTAGTTCTCTTGTGTTTGAAGAAATAGAGAGATTAATGTTGAGTAGGAGATAGCTGATGAGCTGCGTGTAGATGAAGATAATGAGGATGAAGATGATGAATGATTAGGTGAATGTGTTTTGTTTCAATTCAATTTTGTTTTAATTATTTTTATGTTTTGATTTCAGTTTCATGCATTTCATAAATTTATGGCATCAAAAAGATATGAAATAATATAAAGTTAAGATTAGGAATACTATTAGGGATGTGTACATGTGAGAGAGAATAGGTTTAGATTCCTTATAGCTATCATGAATAGGCAGTTTAGACTTGACATTCTAAGTAAAAAAGGAAAGGAGTCATCTTATATAGATAGGCTATGCATAGTATCTGAAACACTCTCATGGTGAGATCCTACTTACTATTACTGCATGCCCCTAGATCCTCAACTTTGATTAGGGGTTAGGCTTTTCCTCTTTAACAAAAAAATTGTGAACGTTCTTGATTAGCAAATAGGAAGTTTGTGATTTCTTCCACCCCAAAAAAGTAGTACATAATAAAGAAGAAAAGGAAGGAAGCATTACATTAATGCTTGCCGCAAAGATGAAGCTAAAGATAAAGTTCAAGAAATGAAAATAACAAAAACATTACTCATGGCTTAGTTGCTATCTCAAAACCACCATTGAGAATTTATATGCGGGCTATATGAGGTGAATGTAATAGGGGAATTAGTAGCATTTCCTGATGAGTGTATGTGTAACTACAAAGCATTGGAATGTCTATATAAAATAATGACTAGCTTGGAAAGGAACAGATAGGAAAGGATATTCTAAAATATAAGTGATTTCTAACTTATTTTTGACAGTTGTATGCTAAATAAATTTATTTATTAGTTATTATCTTGAGTAATTTGAAGTTTAATTTCTTGCCAAAATGTAGATTTGCAAAATGGATTATAATGACTTATTTGGAAAACATGTGGAAATTATATGAAAATGTTTTCAAAAAAAAAATTTGATGCTTCTTTCATTGACTTTGCAGGATGGCCCATGGTGGCGATGTGTAGGTTTAGTGGGGGTGCATGTTGAGTGGATTATTTCACTCTCATTCAAATGCTGAAAAATAAGAATTTCTTTCCAAAGAATGGGGTCTTTGAATCTCTAATTTTGTTTATTATGCTTAATGTCTTTCATTCACTTGTTGATGTTGAATCTCTTTTGTACCTGTAGGAAACCAAAAGAAAGAAGATTAGCAAATACAGTGTGATCATGTGTCACTTGTGTGCTTATATGCATATGTGTTTGTGTGTATGTGTGTGTGTGACTTGCCTATGTGTATATGTGCTATGTCTAAATATCCATGTACATGGAATGTGATGTGTATGTATGCCAATATGCATATTATGGGCGTATGTGTCTATGTATGTTGCATGGATGTATGTGGGGTCATTAGTAAGTGGTTTTGTGTGTATGCAAATATGATGTGAGTGCACATATGATAGTGTGTGCTATGAGCGTATATTGAATGGGTGTTATCTCTCTCTCTCTCTCTTTGTGCACTGCGGCAACCATCAACGTCCTCCTCTGAGCGTGCATTCACAACACTTGTGAATATCTCTCCCATCTCCGTTGTGCAAAAAAAGCAAGACATTGAGACAACATTCTGTAGGAGGAAAGGTCTGAAAAAGCATCTCATCAACATGCTTGATTGCATTAGTAGATGGGGATCAAAGCATAGTAGAGACTCAATGTAGCTCTAGAGCATCCATGCAAGAGACAATGGTGAAATAATGTATTTACGATCTTCAAATGGCATTGGAGGTAAAAAAAGAAAAAAGAAATAATCAGCGCATGCCAAAGCAAAGCGGTAAAGACAAATCGATGCTTATGAACAAGAGAAACATGCAACAGTTCGATGCCATGCTAAGTTTTCTATCCTTTGTATGCATGTGCAAGTAGCGACAGAGCAAATTCTCTCTCTATATACACACACAACAGCGTGATCCCCATTTTTCTTTCTAGTTTGTCTGCAAAGCCGATGCCAATTTTTTATCTCATAGAAACACTCTTCTTTTTTCAGTGATCTAGAGTAATCAGTCTGCTATATCTTCTCTCTCTTTCTCTCTCTCTCTCTCTCTCATGACATTGCCTCGCCTTCTGCCTTCAACTTGGAAGGACAGTGTCAAAACCTCCCTCTCTATATGCACCATCTACGCTAGTCTTCTTTGTGCCCATGTACATTTTTGCAATCATTGTCTTATCACTTCTGTGCATGCATCCTATAAGTCTCTCTCTCTTTCTCTCTCTCTCTCTCTCTCTCTCTCTCTCTCTCTCTCTCTCTCTCTCTCTCTCTCTCTGGCTCATAGTCTCCATGCTCCTCTACCGTGCACTTCCACCTCCATAAGTCTCTCTCTCTCTCTCTCTCTCTCTCTCTCTCTCTCTCTCTCTCTCTCTCTCTCTCTCTCTCACACACACACACACACAGACACAATGTATTCTCCTCATATGTTACGTTCCCTCCAATCCGACTGTAGACAACGAAGTGGACGCAAAGGGTGACAAAGAGAGATTGCACATGCCGCAGAGAGAGAGAGAGAGAGAGAGAGAGAGAGAGAGAGAGAGAGAGAGAGAGAGATGCTTCGGCCTTTTGTTTGAAATTAATAGAAAGAGAAGATGCGCTCCTGAATATGCTCAAAGATGTGGATAGATACAAGAGGGAGAAAGAGAGGGAGATATGATTTCGTCCGTATGCTGCCATGCGTTTTCTTCTGTATTTACTAGTGTATGATCAATTATCTGAGTTTGTATGCATGTATTTGTGTATGATTGTTGACCTTATGAGCTATTTCATGTGACGAACTATATGCGATTATGTGTGCGCAACTTCATATCTTCATGTGAATGAGTGCTTTAGTAAGAAAATCTTTGCACGTTAGCCATGTGATTAGAGGTAAGTATGCACATTATCTATGAATGCATGCTGTATACGTCTTACAAGTGAAATGAGATAAGATAGACACAAAGGAAAAGAGAGAAAAGAGAGAGTGATATACAGTTTTGAGACGTTGAATGTTTTGAAGGATTTCACTTTGAGTTTTTGCGTATACAGTTTTATGGAAAAACATTCGTTGCTAAATGGTGTTTTTTAAAGTTTTTTTTTTTTTTAACACGCTATTGTACAATTGGTACCTCCTTTTACTTTAATTGGAGATCATGTTCAAAATGAATATCTGGTGTTGTATATTCTTCAGAATGAACATATTACGCAGATGTCAGAGAGAGAGAGAGAGAGAGAGAAATCGTATGTTTTTCCTTGTTTTGTTTTTTATGATTTTATTTTTCCTTTACTTTTAATCTAGGAAATAATTCTTTTATGTTATTACATAACTTACAAGAATTTAGAAAGAGAAAAACGTAATAGGAAATTAAAGGAAAAATCAGAAAATAAGAATCACGTGAGAAAATACGAAAATTGCAATAAGAAAACATAATTTAAAATATAGACTAAGAATGGGAAAGGAAAGAAAAGTTAAATCGAATCATACAACATGGTATAATAACAGACATTAGTGTTTTTTTTTTGTAATCTAATGTACGAAAACACACACACACACATACATACATACATATATATATATATATATATATATATATATATATATATATATATATATATATATATAATCTGTAGACTGTTGAAGAGTTTGATGCAAACCTTATTGATAGTTGGAGATTTCTTGATGAAGCTTGATGATTGAAGGTTTTTTATTGAAGCAAACCATGATGGTGCATTCCTTTAGAGGCTTTTTCGCCTCTAGTGAGCTACATTCAAGCATTTGGAGCTTTCTACTACAAAGATCTTCTTATCGATCGAAGAGAGAAATTCAAGAATCACAACGTTGTGTCTTTTGAAGTTGCTTTGAATTCACTTTCATTTGTATCATTTCTAGATGTGTTAGATGAGTTTCCATTATCATTTCATCTGAGTCATATATACTTTGTATTAGCTGCTAAATAGAAAACCATTGATATATCCATTTTGGGACTATGCTAGTATGTCACATTCATTGCATTATGAGAAAGGCCTAATTGGCATAAATTGTAATGGGTATGTGTTTGCAAGTAAGCCATCACTCAATGGTTCTCATCACTCTAACCTTAGTCACCCAAAACACAACACAAACACCATATGTGATCACATATAGGCACAAGAGAAACACAGACCTAATCCAACTAGTTGTCTTCTTCATGATACTACATTGTAGGTATGAAACGTGATATCAAAATTACAAGATCTCCCTTGATGGCAATCAACAAGATACAAGAAAAAACTAGATAGGATCTCAAACTACAAATATTACAAGATTGCAAGAGAAGATGATTAGGAGTTATACTAGACAAAATTAGAACGTGTGCAACTACAAAGGTTAGAACTTAGAAGATACTTAGATATTGCAACTTTTCAAGCTCCCAAGTATAGAATCGATAAGTTTGAGCATCCCTATGGCCAAACAACCCTTATATTGGTAGAGGGTAGGTAATTCTAGGATCTTTCATAATGACATCATTGATGATGCAAGATGATATCTTCTAGAAGCTTCCACGATGATGTTGTGAGGACTGGTTCACATGGGTAACCAAGGTCCTCCAATTAAGCATGTGTTCACATGGGAGACAAGATATGACATAAGATAAGGTGCATGATTATGATTAAAACTAGGATGAAGGATGTACATTGAATGAATCAAGGCATTGAGCATCTCATACTGGGATATTTTTGAGTGCCCCTAATATCACCTCCCTCTCAAGTGATGATTTCCTTGATGAGTGTATATGCTTTTGATTTGGGCTTCATTGAATTCTTCTTATGAAATCCACAATCATTGATATGATCTTGAAAGATTCTTAATAGGTATCCATGTACAGTCGTTCATGTCATGTCCTTTCTAGTGAACAATATATTCCAATCTTCCTATGAGAGATTCTTGAATCTAGGATATTCTCGACTTTGACTTCTTCATGATTTTTTATTTTTCCCTTAAGCAATCTTTTCCATGAGGAGTAGTCATGTAACTTTAAGATTTTTTATTACTTGATTCTTCATAGCCCTTGTTCCTTGTGGAGTTCATGCTATGTGGTAATAGAGCACAATGATGATGGATATGCATGATGGAACAGAAAAAAGTTCATTGTATATGTAGTCATGAATTCTAAGCTATGCTTCTCACAAGGGGATGTATTGGATCTTTTACTCTTATAATGATTATTTTGATATGAAATGGTGATTATGGTAGTCTTAATCTAATTTCATTCCTTTTCTTACTATAATTGATTATCCTAGGATCATGATCTCCACAATAAAAGCATAATCCATTGTCTTTCCAATATTTTCTTTCCTTCAATGTGAGTCAATTGAACCTAATATTATGCAATTGCATTCTCATGCCGAGATTTGTTTAGCATATGTTGTTGGGAGGTCAAAATAATACTTGTGTTCCCAATCTTAAATGCAAGACTTTTTCTCTTATTTTCTATCAAGTAGCCTATTTCTACACTCAATTACTTGGTTCATGGATCCATTCAAACAAAGTATTTACCTTGGGCATTTTTAACATGAGGTCCTTAGTAGCGTGTTTCTACACTCAACTACTTGGTTCATGGATCCATTTAAACAAAGTATTTACCTTGGGCATGTTTAACATGAGGTCCTCGATATCCTCATGTAAGCCCCATCTAAGTTGGTTCAAAATTATCATGCCATATGATATCACAAATAATTATTCTAATTTTCAATGGATATATAAAAGGAAACATATTTCCTTTATTAGCTTCCTTAGCTTTGTTTCAACAACACATGAAGATGTGGTGTATCCAAAATAAAATGAAGGTCTTGAAATCATTTAAAATTAAACATATCCTTCTGAATGGTAGATGCAAATCATGAAAGAGTATGGTTGCATAATAGATTTCCTATGATCCATACTTGAGTAACATCATTTGGACATTTGTCTAGTTGCATTCTTATGAAGTATAGGTCTTCCAAGAACTTGGAGAAGATTGATTTACTATGAGATTCAATTCTTGGATTTGCCTTTTGTAGACATCTGATAATGTTCTCAATATTGTGGTGTTGAATCCATTCTTAGAAAAATATGTCAATGGGGAAACCTTCCACTAGGAACCCCACCTGCAGGTCTATAAGATAACTAAAAATATGCCTTGCAAATAGTGAGATATTTTTTCATGTTTGGAAAATAGTAAAAAAATAGGATAAAACATTTTTATTTCATAATGTGGTAGAGATCAATGATAGTTATCTAATCTTATATAACACTTGTGTATTTGCAATTCAACCTCTACATTCATGTAAAAAGGAGACATCAATTATCTCAAAAGGAAATGGTCTTTTTGATGAGAATGAGCTTGTTCATTTTGATGAAGCACATAATTTGAAAAACCCAATGGCTCCTATTCAATTAGAATTAGATGATATTGTGAAGAATGGTATTTGGTCATTGTGTGATTCTCCTATCAATCAAAAGAACATTGGCACTAAATCCATGTATAAGTTGAAACACAAACCTGGTGGTAGCATTGAATGTTATAAGGCAAGGCTTGTAGAAAATTTTTATGCTCATTGAAGGGCACTGATTTGGATGAGGCCTTTGCACCTACATGTTGCATGAAAATTGTTCATATCATTTGTGCACTTGAATTGCATAATACTTGGAGTGTACATAAGCTAGACATCAAAAGTGCATTTTAGAATATTGATTTGCATGAAGAAGCATACGTATTTCACTCTCATGTTTTTGTTGAGATATGGCACGAAAAAAAAGTGTGTGGGTTAAATAAGGCATATTATGGTTTGAAGAAAGCATCATATGCCTGGTATGAGAAGATATATGCCTACTTATTAGTGTGAGGAGATGGTTTGAGTTAGTCCAGAGATGAGTTGGTGTTGCACAAAACTTGCTCTACACCTACCAAGTTGATTCCAAGGTTGCTTATTAGAATCCTTTGGCTTCACAATAATGCATTTATACCCACTAGGTAATTTGGAAAATCATTCTCAAAAGTTTTTACCAAAACAAATAACTTGCATGTACTAGCGATGTGAAGAAATCTTCTATTTTTGGAATAGAAGGACTCAATGTTTTGCTTAGAGCTCACAACTTGGTATCAATTGACAAGAAAGATTTTTCACACATCTAATTCAAGTGTAAAGCTAACTAAAACAAGTTACTTCATGAATTTAGGGGCACTATACAATGAGAAATAAGTTCAACAACTCAAGGGGGTCATCCCAACATTTTAGGAGCAAGGTGATGTTCACACATAGTTTACTTCATCAGTTCATATCTCAAGATTGGCTGAACCAAAACGAATGAAAATTGATATCTACATAGTAGACATTACTCTAACTATATCAAGTTAAAGTGGAGAAAATGATCAAGTATACATAGAGAAATTGTTTATGCAAGATCACGAAAATAATGGAATGCAACATAGAAGAGTAGACTGAACTGATCATGAAGAAATGTATCAATTAGTATATGATGATGCACATATGATCCAAGGGAATTGTAGTGGAATACTCACACATGATCTGAGTTCATTGTATGCTCAATGATGTAGCTTCAAATCTCTTAGAAAATGGCACACATGTGCCACGACTAGATCACCTCTATTTATACTCACTTCTTCACTTTGAATTTTGAATTTCCCTCACCTAAAAGTGTTCCTACACTTTAGGGGTGATTGAAATGATTCTTCCTACCACATGAGTTGTGGTTTTAGCTCCCTATCTTCATGAGATTCTATTCTCTCTTCACTTTTACATTTTATCCATGGTGATTACAACTAAATGTATAATAAGTAGGTGTTCATATGTGATCCTCCACGTGAGGTTCTAAGTTGATGAGTAGTCTTTGAGACAATAGCTAAGCATATAGGCTTGCTATTTGTACCAACAAATCCCTCTCAATCCTAAGATGCTTGAGGAGTCTTTAGTCCTTCATGATTTGTTTCAAGCCAATCATTAATTTGAACCTGTTCAATTTGCTTCCATCCAAAGCCTTTGTCATCATATCTGCACATTGTTGATGTGTGGATACACATGACAGTTGTTTCTCCTTACTCATGATCATTTCTCTGACATAATGGTAGTGAACTTCAATGTGTTTGGTTCTAGCATGATAGATAGGGTTAGTAGCAAGCTACAATGAACTAATGTTGTCTCCAAATATGTGTGGAGTTGAAGTATTCAACCCTAAATCAGAGGATAGGGTCTTGATTCACATTGCTTCTTGAGTAGCATTTGCAAGTCCTCTGTATTCAGCTTTAGTTGATGAGAGAGCAACTGTAGGTTGCTTCTTTGATGACCAAAAAAATCAATTTGGTACCTGTAAAAGTGAGATAGCCTGATGTGCTTCTTCTATCATCTTTGGAACCTTCCCAATCTACATCAGAAAATAATTTGACATCTAAATCAAAGGCATAAGGGTAATATAAGCCTTCATTAATTGCACCCTTCAAATACTTCAAGATTCTTTTCATTGCATCCATGTGAGGTTTCCTTGGAATGTGCATGAATTGACTTAGCACACTAACTCCATAGCATATATCAACTCTAGTTAGAGTAGTATAGTTCAAGATTCCAACTAAGCTTTCGTAACTAGTCAGATCTTCAATTAGCTCACCTTCATGAGCACTTACCTTATGATTTACCTCCATTGGTGTACCTGCAACCTTTGTATTTTCCATCTTGAATTTGGAGAGCATATCTCCAATGTACTTTCTCTCAGTTAGGAACATACCTTCTTCTATATATACCAATTCCAAACCTAGGAAGTAAGTGAGTAAGCCAAGATCACTGAACTTAAACTCTTCTTTCATCTGAGATTTGATCCTCTTGATCCATCTACATCATTACCTGTAATGATTATATCATCCACATATACACAATGGTATATGACCTTTGAGTGATTCCTCTTTATGAAGAGGGAAGGATCTACCTTGCTCACCATAAATCCTTTATCCTTCAAATAAGTGACCAACCTATGTTTCCAAGCTCTAAGAGCTTGCTTCAAGCCATACAAGGCTTTCTTCAACCTGCATACATATTCTGGAGATGATTGATCTTCAAAGCCAGGAGGTTGAGCCATGTAAACCTCCTCTGAAATCCATCCATTAAGAAAAGCATTTTTAACATCACTTTGATAGATATTCCAATTCTTCGAAGATGCTACACTCATGAGTACTCTAATCGTAGGCATCTTTGCCACATGTGAGAATGTATCTTCATAATCTATACCTTGGGTTTGAGCAAACCCTTTGGCCACAAGCCTTGCTTTCTACCTATTAATTGAGCCATCAGAATTCTTCTTTACATTGTAAATCCATCTTGATCCAATGATCTTCGAAGATAGATGGTTCCGTGGGAACCAATTCCCAAGTTTGATTCTCTTGAAGAGATTCTATCTCTTCTTCCATGGCATCTCTCCATTCTGGTTTCTTGTTGGCCTCTTCATATGTTGATGGTTCTTCTGAGTTTGTATCCTGAGCAATGTAAATGGAATGCTTAGTGACCAAGGATGTGTCATAACCATACCTTTCTAGCTTCCTTTTCTCTCTAGTAGATGTTCTTATAGTTGATTGAGATGATTTGACCACATCTCTCATCTCTTGCACTTTGGCTTTGCCTTTGGAATTCCAAGAATTGATTTTTCTTTTTGGAGTATTCTTATCATCATCTGAATCACTTGAGTCTTCATGTGTATGCTCATTCCTCTTTGATAGTGTTGGAAACTCTTCCTCTAGGTCATAGGGAAGTTTTATTTTCCTTTCAAAATTATAAAGGGCTTTTCATTTCAAATCTAAAAATAGGATTTGAATTTTGTCCTAGCTATAGATACCAAACACTCAGTTCTTATATGTCATTGGGTACATTCCAATCAGACCTATATAAATACGTAATGAAAATCGTAATCGAGTTTAGGTCATTTTATGAAAACGTTTTCATTAATTTATGTATTCAAGCAACCTATGTGTAGGTCGACCAACCTTACCCTTGATCATATTCCTATTATCAATACTATCAACAATTCTCTACAACGATGTTTTATCTTCTACCTTCATCCTCAAATCCTCATTTACGCAAACCTTTAAATTCCCACGTATGAATATCAAGGTGCAGTCTTGAGATCACCACAAGAGAAGGAATTTTATCACACAAATTAATAGTATTCTTATTTTATCTGTCAAGGTTGAGTTTTTGCACCATTTAATTCATACATGGTCTCATCTCAGATGCATAATTGAGGCTGATACTTACGTAGTTCTGTGGCTGAATCCAATGAGCTAATAATTATAACATCACTACCCATTTGAGATGGATTCTGCAGATCTCTCTCATTCTCCTCAAGCTATACTATTGTAGGAGCGACATCTTCACCTTGTAGGTGTACAATGTAGGAGCAACATCACTACCATAAGGGATGTGCTCGTGGCAACTACAAAAGGTTCTCACAAACCTCTTAAGTTGTAGAATCCAAAAAATATGTAATCAGGATGATACATGGAGACTTATAATGCATATGATGATTTCAAGATTCTTACAAGCTACCAACGTTTAGACAACTACAAGAAATTGCAAGGAAAATTTAAAAATAGACATGAAAGTGAGAGTTTTTCAAGAAATCCCAAAACTCTCCAAGTACTAACCTTTTAAAGTGATTGAAGAGTCTAGTGCATTTCAAAGAACAGAGTATAGTTGTATACTCTTAAACTACCTATCTTGATAGTACTACCTAGATGTCGCAACCATACCAATTTTGTTTTGTTGCTTGAGAATGCGTATATAGAACTTCTCTTTTCCTTCGCAAAACTAGCTCATGTAGCCTCGCAAGGATATTCAATTTAGCTTAGAGAAATAACATGAAGATAGATTTATCACATTGGATCATTAATCAGATTTATGTAGCTAACTCGAGGTGGATCTTCAAACAAGTCTTGAATGCCTACTATGCCATCATATGTATTGCATACATGTGTCTTCCATATGATGTGCGCCATCATATGTATTGCATACATGTGTCTTTCATATGATGTGCCCATTGAGCGTGCTTTGGCAACATATAATGTATGTGCCATCTAGGGAATCTGATCATCCACATCCCATAAGTCGAAGTGCATAGGTGGAACCATACCATGCCTGCAGCCCCCACATGCTACTATCACACTAGCTCATTCAGCTACTAGATCCCATCGTGTTGTACATTGTTCACCATTCAAATACCATGGCTTGAAGCTCTAGCACTAGTTCAATTACCTATGAACCAACCACAAGAACCCTAGAGGACTAAGGAACAACCGATAGTATTGGAGACACTAGTATTGGATGCAAAAGCATATGGCACACATGAAGAGGCATTGCCACCACACATGAACAAAACCTTTCTTTGACTTTGAAATGCCACTCAATTATGATTTTCAAAACTTTGAATTTTCTGATACCCTAAGAGTATGAGAGACCAAGCTACTTGGAGTCAAAGACAAATCAAAAGGAAGAGCACTAGGAGGAGGAAGAACTTAACTACTCTTCATACATAGAAACTCTTCACCATTTATATGCTCACATTAAAGAAGTCCAATGGATTTATCAATTAAATGAGGAAAGAAGTCTTGATTTTTTAGAGCAGGACTACAAAGTGGAGAGTTTGATGAAACATTCATCACGACCATCCACGTATTAGCAGATGTTATAGGTTAAATTCAAGTGCTATGACATTGTTGCCTCCACACAATAAGGACTACAAATATCCTAACTAACGAACTCAATATCCTAGCCCAAAAAGGTGGTTAGAGATGCACATATCCACCCAAGCAACTCAACCCATAAAAATACCTCTAGGCAAAGGGGGAAAATATGAGGAGAGCTTGCCAAGTGTGCCCTCTCACATGGATGCTATTCCAAGGGCTTCTAGCCTTGGAAATCACATGGATCTCATGTGGTCTCTAGAAGGATTCCTCCCGAGACTTTACATGCAATTCAAATGCTTGAGAGGTCTCTCTAAGGGTTCAATATCATACCCTTATGAAATTTCACTCTCAAAGGTCAAAACCCTTCAATTGAGAGTAGCAAGAATACAAAAAGATCAAGGGATCAAGCCCTAGACTTAGAGAGGATTTTCAATCAAAGCCAAGGGTTCTTTAAGTGACTCTGGACCCTCAAATCGCATGTCTTTTGCCACTTGCACCAAAGAGACACCCACAAATTTTGTTGGCCTTTAGGTTGGTCCAAATTCCCCGATGAAGAATTTGCCATAAGAGGACAGACCTTTTTTTTTCTATGAGAGGATGCCAAATAGCCATGAACTTCATATCCCACCATAGTGGTGTCCAAGCCAGGCACCATTTCTTATTGAGGTTAACCTGATAGTCAATGTTTCCTTTGATATTTGGGATATCCGTAAGGCGATTATCATTATGCCATCTGAGACCCATCGAGCACGGTGAGTCTTGCCCCATGCGAAGATGGACTTTAGAACGGTCACAAGCAAGACATCTGCTTTGCAAAATATTCCATTATTCATAGGTAATGTTGGCACTAGGCTTGATATCCTCGAAGTTGGCCCAGACATGTTGAGAACTTGTTGAGACATGGCCTCAGACATGTATTGATTCCTCCGTGGAGTTGACCAAGTATAGCCAAGTAAGGTGTCCCAATTGTTTATTCTATAATGGATTGTGGCCACCATCATTTGCTGGAGGCATCTACTTGATGGTTTCTTGAAAGAAATATGTTAGTAATAAAGCAAGATATACATGTGTTCTTTCCTCACATACAAGGGTCTAGCCTTGTGCATATGCTCATAAAAATTGTGTCCCATGTAAGCTTGTGTAATGTGACCCTATGTTTGATGCATACTTGAAGTGCAATTGATTTGAATGGTGCAAGATAAAGGGTTGTGCATTTAGACACATTGTTATCACATGAAGAGGTCTAGGATCAACCAGCTCCATATGCCCTATTTCCTATTTCACTAAGCTTAAAGCATTGGATGGACAAATTTAGTTTTGAATATATAAAGGAAATAAAAAATATGTACATATATAGAATAGTTTTTTTATCTTTATTAAACATATGAGCATGAGGTATACAATTCTCATGATAATCTTAAAAGCAATGCATTCAGTTGTTGTGCACACTACTTAATGGAGAGTGGAGTTGAGGGTTCTTCTAAGTTTTGGAGTTTGAGATCTACGGAAGCACATGAATAGCACAAGGAAGAAGGAGAAGTTTGGAGCAAAACACAATACACAATGTATTACCAAGTGAATGTACAAAGATAAGTAACCTATTAGGGTTATATGCGTACATACAGGCTGAGAGAAATGAAATATTAAAGAGTTAGTCCTAAATGTGTTCACACACATCACTATCAAAATATATCAAGAAATTCCCTCTCAAAGTGATGCAATGAACAGGCCCTGGCACTCATGTATGAGGAAGTGTAAAGTTATGTGTAAGGAGAACAATCCACAAAAGGAAGTATGCCCAAAGCTTTGCAAAAAGCTTCAAACTGTTGACATATACTTAGCAAGCTATGATATATTCCATGACTCGCTCGAGAAATATGCAGCCAACCATTATCCAGCATTGAGTCCTTATGTACCTTTGCTAGCTCGCTCTGTGACTAGATCATTGGCATATATTGTGTGCTCTCCAATCAAGCTGCCCAAGGTTTGAATGCATGCATTTCAACAAATTTGTGGCATCTCAAGCCCACTTGGAATGTTGAAGACTTTGTTTGATTTATTGAAAAGTGTAACCCTCACCATGGCAAGGTTTCCAAACTCTGTGACAAGAGATGGAGCTCATATTGCTCGAGATGTTCCATTCTCGACAATCTATTGGACAACATTAGAACCACTTGGACGGGGATTCACATAGTTTTGTGAATCAGATATTAGTGTAGTCACGTTCTTGGTCTCAAATGTTTCTGTGGGTGTAATAGCTGGCCATATTCTTGCAGCAACGACATGTCCATTGGATGTGGCAAAGACTCGAAGGCAGATCGAGGACCCACCAAAGGTCTTGATGAAGACTGACACATACCAGGTTTTATCGCATAAATGGAGCGAAGGTATGGGATGAACAGAGCATCAATGATAGAGCATTGGTAGAGATGATTTGGCAAGGAACCATCATCATCATGGTGTTGGTGGCAAGAATAAATCATACAAGGTTGTTAAGAAAAGACAACATTGTTTTCAATGGTTTGGGATAGAACAGAACTTTGTGGTAGAGTTGCTTGATATTCTAGAATTGAGTAAGCTGATAGCCTGCCTCCAATACCCTGGTATGAATTGAAACTGACTCATTCACATTAGAAAGTGTCATAGCTTCTCTTCAAGGAGCCTTAGAGGAGCTAGAGCTGTCTGCAATGATGTGAAAATTCGAGCTGACCATATATACATATTCTAAGTATATTGCATGCATAAGAGATTAGGGATTTGTGTGTTCACAACACACACAAAAAAAGACTCCAACAATGTTCTATGTGAATGGGGCAACTGGTGTGCAGATACATATTTTGGCCTTTATCTGAGAATGGTAATCTTTCCCTCTCTCAAGTATGGGGATCACACAAAACCTAAAACAAATTCTAGAAAAATCTTCAAAAACACCAAACAAATATTAAAAACGCTCAAAAAACTAAAAAAAACTTGTTTCAACAGGACATGGGAAAGGAAAAGGCAACAAAGAGAAGGAAGGGGAGAAGTTTGGAAAAGAGAGGGAAGAAAAAAAATGAGATGCATGAAATATTCACACATGATAAGGATGAAAAAGATACAAAAAATTGCAAGGGATAGAGGAAATTGGTGAAATTTATAAAGGGGTGGGTTCCATAGTTTCACAAAGGGAATATAATGGTACTTATGTGGATGCAAGGATAGGACCTACCTTTATAAGGATACAAGTATATGTAGATCCTCACTGTGAATGGAATTTACTGCACGTTGACTCTCTTTTGGGAGACATTCAACAACCTATTCATCCTTTCATCCTTATCCATGGTGACAAATTTGATTGTATAGGCCAAGTTACATTGCCTATCATGTTGAATGATGTGCAAAGTTTGGAAACATTTTTTGTTGTGGATTGCATTGATGAACAATTGATCATAGGAACTCAGGGATTTTTTGAGAAGAATCATCAAGGTTTTGAAATAACTTATCCATTGTTCACAAGTGAGTCTCCCGAAAATCCTAATGATTATCCTCATTGTATGGATTGTGGACATAATCATATATTCAAAGATTGTGCTTTTAATCCACAAAATTGTCTTTCCACTCATGAAAAGGATAAAATAAGTATACTTCATGAAGGCGATGAAGACTTGCATGTTGTTGAAACATCTTTTTTTATCTAATCCTTCTTTGAGTAAGTCACAAGAAACTTTGAAGAATGGAGAAGATGTGGAAGGGCCCTCTCTTCCTCTTAGTTTGGATTCCTCTGATGAATCCATAATCAAAGCCAACCTACAAGGCAGACATCAAGATGAAGAAGCACAATCCACTTGTACCATGGAGGAACCCAAGGAGATTATGGAAAGAAGGCTTTTCCCTTCCCCCTCATATCTTTCTCTTGAGTCTTTATGTCAAGCTCAAGAGTTAGAAACTTCAATTTGTTCTAATTCATTGGATCAAATGAATAATAGTGACCCATGTATTGAAGATCCTTTGAAAAATCATTGTAATCCCCTTCAAGATTCTAGTGATGCAATGTGTAACAATGTAAAATCCAAGGTGGATCAGCTAGCTCATGTAAATTCTCCCACTTGTGATGCACTTATAGAAAAATCATGTGTAGAAAATCATTGTATAGTGGAGAACATGGCACTTGTCACTAGCACTTCCTATGATGGTCCAAAAGATCAAAATGTTGAAGAACAAGCAATGGAAGCAACAATGATGGAACGAAGTACTCCACATTGAGTTCAAATAGCACACATTTCAAGCAAGGATGAAGTACCCAAAGGATCTACAATGACATGGCGACAAAAGAAGATCTCTTCATAAAAAAGGCTTAAAGCAAATTTGGGTCCCCAAGCAACTTTTCATGCACAACCAAATCAGAGAAATATTTGGATTCCAAAGAAACTACTCTCTTATACCTCTCCTATTTGTACATCACAATCTTCTAGTACTTATGCACCCATTTGGCATAATATATGCAAACCTCGTTTATCAAAGCAACCATGGAAAGAAGGACACAAGAGTAGACAAAAACTGAAGAACCATCATCATAAGAATTTTAGGCCTAATAATAATAAAGCACAAATTATATGGAGGCCTGAAATTCATAAGGTAATCGAATTGGAATCTAAGAATATTTCCAATTCTAAACAATTCAAGTACATAAGGAAGCAAACCTCTTCGTGCCACATCCATGGGTGTCAAACCCAATCCTGCCCAATGCATAACATATGTTCAAGATGCACATCAAGTATGCATGCGAATAGGACCTCTTCCAAAGGCCAACCATTAGGCACCTTAAGCTTAACCCAGGCACAAAGAGGGCACATGTACATACACTGCAAAAACTTGCTTTTTATTTTTCTTTTTTCTAGGTTGGTGGACAAAGGTATCATCCATTGCAATGGTTGATGAAAAAGAGAAGATTCTTGGAGTTGGACACTTGGAGAAAGCCTCATCATCGCCTCACCCTTGAGCACTTTGCTCAAGATCCATTCCATTTTTGCACCATTGTCTTTTGTATGCATTTTTAGAGTATGCATAAGATAGGATCTCATTATAAGACCATGCACATGCACATTTTTTTACCACCCATGCAGGCTTAGTTTCCACTCAGCACATGGGACTAAGAAGAGAAGAATTGCATTCATCTATTGTATATGTCATCACATTACATAAGTACATCTTCATTATGTATCTTTATTACTATTAAAAAAAAACATTCTAGCATCCTAACATTTACACATCTTCATAAAAGAGGTAAAAAGGACCAAGGAACAGTGGCCAACTCCAACACAAGGGCAAAAGAAAATTTGAAGTAAAGATCAAGAATGACGCACTCCAAACAAAGGATCAAGGACTCAAAAGGGACTTCAAAGCACACTTCTCAAAGAAGCTCCACCATTAGCAAAATCTTTGTCGAGGATGACAAAGTCAAGGAGGGGAAGAGTGTTGATGAAAAAACATATATCTCTTGGATCCGCTCTTATTCATCACTATTTGTACCTTTTTCTACTTTTTATTCAATTTAATAAGCACTCTTATATAGGCATGTGTGTGAGTGCCACACTAGTGAATAAGTGAGATTCATTCTTCTTTTAGTTGAAAAATCCCACATAGCATAGATTTTTCCCATTTTGTATATAAAGAGGTCACTACCTCTCATTTTGGGAAGCATTCTTGGAGATAATGAGATCATGTTAGTTTGTGGAATGCTTGGAGAGCTCTTGTTGTCTTCATGATGTGCTTATGTGCTTGTTCCTTTCTTGCCTCATGCTTGTGACACATTAGCTTGTTGATTAACAACGTGATTATGCATGTATTTAAGCTTGTGTATGTCATTAACTCTTAATTCTTTGCGTAGTTTTGTTGTTAATCTTATGCTGATGAAGCACCATTGTGTCTGTTGAATGCTTCCATGCAACATTTGGGTCTTGGGAGATGCTCCTTGGTTTGATAAATATGAATTGTGATGCTACAATGTCAACAAGATTCTAATGCCAAACTCTGGTAACCATTGATGATGAATTTGTACACTTCTAGAATTGCATATTTATTCCTGTTTGAGCAGTGTTCTTTGCATTTTTGGACATGTATATAAGTTGCCTATAGTTCTATGTTCATTTCATTTTTTCCGGTCTCCTTTTCCATTAGTCAAAACATAGCAAGGGTGTAAGTTAAATATGACTAGTTTCAAGTAATTGTGTCAAAAAAAACATTTGACCTATTGAAAATTGTCATAATGGTTCTCAGCCGACAATTTTGATGGAGTTTATTCTCTATGTGTGTTCATTGTGTTACTTAAAGATTCTCCACAGACATTCTGTATTTCCCTTTGAGGTTTTATTTGTCATTTAGCTATGAAGTGTTGTTGGCACTTTCCAATGATTAAAGATTTGTAGTGTTGTTGGAATGTTAAGGGGTGTTTGCCCGTCCAGGGTGTCATGTTACTGTGACTTTGGTACTGAAAATTCCAATGGAAATAAGTGGACAACTCACGTAGGGGTTAATGGAATTATTGGCTCCTCCAAGTATGCATTACCCATGAGGAAATTTGCATGTTCCTGGATTAGGAAGTTTTTGCTTCATGCACACGTTTGAAAGAGGTTATAAGCAAAACTATTCTAGTGACCACACCGTATGAGAGAGAGAGAGAGTGGACTTTCCATCAATAGCTTAGTAGATAGACATTTGGAGGAGACCGCAATATTTACCACCCAAATATATTCCGCCAGAAAAAGTTTTGGATTTCCATCTATTGGCTGGTACTCATTTCGATCAAATCCTCTCCTTGACATGACGTCTTGGGCTAGCAAAGTGAAGGCCCACAAGGCCAAAGGCGAGAAGAAAAAAGAGAGACCAGAAGATTTTGCCAGTTGTTGTTGGACATCACAGTCATCCTCCCTGGGGTCAACCTGTAAGAATCAATTTACAATACATCAAAATGATGGCGAACAAGCCTAGTGCATGGAAACTTTGTTAAATGGGAGATGTATTTGGCTAGAAATTGGCAATAAAGAAGGTCAAACTTCTAGAGTTTGACTTGCAGTTGCACGCTACGATTAAGTTTGAATAACGTTCTAGAATATTATTTGGGGCCAACTCATTAGATTTAAGGGACATCTAAAGAGAGCCCAAAGTTTGGCTGAAATTGAAGTTGAACCAAAATTTGACTTAGGTTGGAATTGGAATTGCTAGTTGTGGGTCCTTTTGGTGTAGAATCAAACTTAGAAGAGGCCCACTTGTTAGTATGCTTGCTAAACTAGGATCTTGATATTAACTTTCCATTTCCACAGTTGAAAGCATATTTGCTATGTTGGGTAGTGTTGGAGTTTGATGTATGCAGAAGCATGCGAACAACATAAGGAAGAAGAAGAAGCTTGGAGCACAACACACAATACTAAATGTATTACCAAGAGAATGTACAAAGATAAGTAACCCTTTAGGGTCATAGGCATATATACAAGCCAAGGGAAAAAACCTCCTAAAGAGGGCACACACATCACTACTAAAATATATCAACAAATCCCCCCTGGGAGTGATGCGGTGAACAAGGAGCTAGCACTCATGTATAAAGAAGTGCAAAGCTATGTGGTATCGATCCACAAAAGGAAGTAAGCCCAAACCTTTGCAGAAAACTTCAAACTTCTCCCTAGACAGAGCCTTTGTGAAAAGGTCCACAACATTCTCCTATGTGGGCACATATGCCACACTGATATCCCCAGCAGAGAACCTCTCCCTAGCAAAATCATAGTGCACCTCAATGTGCTTAGTGTGAGCATGGAACATAGGGTTCCTCGCAACTGCCAATGCACTCTAACTTTCAGTAAAGATGGTGTGGCAGAAGACTAACCAACACCCAAATCAGCCATAAGGTGTTTGAGCCACACACACTCAACAGTCGCTATGAAAGCTTCCCTATACTTAGCCTTACAACTAGAAGTGGCCATGCTGCTTTTTGCTCAACCAAGATATGCATGAGCTACCAAGCATGAAGCAAAAACCACTCATGGACACACGAGTGTCATAGGAACTAGCCTAGTCAGAGTAAAAAAAAAAAGCATGTAAATCTGGCGGTAGTGATCCCCCCTTGGGATAAAACAATCCAAGTAGTCGGGTACCACTCAAGTAGCAAAAGATGTGCTTAACCACTTGCCAATGCTTGACACTTGCATAAACATGCTCATCTATGAGACAACAAAGTGAATATGTGGCCGAGTAATGCATAAGTAAATCAAGCATCCAACATCTTGATGATAGAGAACAATATCAAATGCATCTCTTGCATCTCCAACATCATGAAGACTCAACCATAAACCTATTTCCATAGGAGTGGCAATAGGTTTGCAGTCTTCAAGGCCAAAGCGCTACAATAATGTGTCAAGATATTTTGTTTGGCACAAAGCTATTCTGCCATCAACTTGCATAAATAGAATGCCCAAATAATGATGTGAATGCCCCAAATATGACATTTCGAATGAGGCATGCAAATCAAGCTTAAAATCAACATTATGCTTCTCATTAGGACCAGTGAACAGCATGTCATCAACATAGACAACAATGATCAGAAGCACATAATTTGCACGCTTAACATATAAGGTGCTCCTAGTTGGACTGTTCTCAAAACCATGTGCAATCAAGTAGGCTTGTAAAGGCCTATTCAGGAAATTTGGGAATTATTCAAGTCCCATTTATGTTACTTACTATGTTAACTTCTTAAGTTTGAGCCCAAACTTGATACCTCATTTATAATAAAATTATCCTTAATATTGAAGTATTAATTTAATATACCCCAATCAAGAGATAATAATATGTTGTAGTGTGTGAATGAGCCAAAAAGTAAAACATTGGGACATAAACAATTGTCCCAAAATCTTGTGTAATTCCCATTTTTCCTGAATAGGCCTTTGTATCTTTTCATACCAAGCACGTGGTACTTGCTTCAAACCATATAATGCCTTTTCAACATGCACACATTGTTTCCATGCCCTTTCTGCACAAAACCATGGGGTTGAAAAGTAGGAGCAAAGGTCTCATCAAAATCAATGCCGCTTTCTTGAGCATAAACCTTTGCAACAAGCCTAGCCTTATACCTTTCAAATGTTCCATGAAGCTTATGCTTCAGCTTGTATACCCATTTAACGCCAATGGCCTTCTTGCGAGGAGGCAAGTCACATAAAGACCAGGTATCAATTTTCATAATAGCATCACATTCTGATTGCATAGCAACCATCCAATTTTAAGAATTTTGTGCTTCATCAAATAAAATAGGCTCATTCTCATCACAAAGACTAGAGGTAGCCATAACATAGCAATTTGATGCAAAAGAAGCACTATAAGGTCCTGAACTCGTACAATATGACAGAAGTGCATCTCATTTGCTATCTCGCAAAGTTTGCACCAACCATTTAGGCATAGTTTTTGCCTCCTCTATATCATACCTCTCATCAATAAGTGCATCATGTAAATTTGCATCAGAAATGGAAAGACCAACATCATCATGTGGAACCTACAAAGGTTGAGAAATTGCCTCATTTGGAGCAACAGTAGACTGTCCATCATGCATGCCTGGATCATCAATGAAAGTCACCAAGTAAAGGTAGTTCCCAAAAGAATGTGTTTGCATAGGACCACAAACATCATTATGAACAAGCTGCAACTTATGAGTAGCTCGTACTGAACCATCTTTTGGGAAGGAAGAACACTACATTTTGCCCAAAATTGTTGGAAACAATGTTCAAATTGTTCAAAATCTTCTTAAGACTACAACATAAGAACCAAAATTTATTATTCTTTTTCTAAAAGAAGTGGCGCCTAGGTGCCTTGGTGTAGAGCGTAAAAACAAAATCAACAATTGGACATGGTTCAATTTCCGGATCGCAGCGGGCAGCATGGATTTTTTTTACAAAATTGTTTTTTTGCTTTATTATCAATGTCGGTAGCAAAGTTGATTTTTCGGAGTTAAGTTTTCACTTAGCTTTTCATGAATTAAAGTTTTGTGGCATTGTTCATACAAAGTAGCTTTTAAAGAAGTTCTTTTTGAAGCCTCAAACTACTATATAAGAAGAGCCTTGCTCATTGTTCAAATCATCACACAAGCCATCGACTCAAGCAGTTGAAGCTCTAGGAAGAGTGGATCTTGGAGGTGATCAATCTTCTGAAGATAGGAGGAGATATTTGGAGGCCATCTTGGAGGAGGAGTTCTCATACTCTTGGAGGAGTTGTGTTCTACATCTTGGTGATTATTTGGAGGAGAGTATGCCAGCTTACCATCAACATCCATTGTTGATTTACTGTGAGTAGTAAGTCTATTTTTGTTCTTACTCGCTAGGTCACTCGTTCCTCATTTAGGTTAATCATAATTTGGGTTTGTTGTACAACAGTTCTAAATTGTTCTTATTCTCCATATTCTCATGCACACACTCCTCATACCTCTTAGGCACACAATCTCTTGTATTTAGTTCCTATTTCTGCCTAGATATGGATATTGTCAGTTTGTATCATATACACACATTGTAATTTGACATTCACATATAGATAGTGTTGGTGAGCCTTATAGCTTATCGTTACACTTGAAATCCTCTCTATTCTCTCTCTATCTCTCACTCATCTATTTTTGAGTCTTAAGGTGTGTAGGTTAAGGTTCATCTGTTGGAAGATCCTATAAACCTGTGATATATTGTTATTGTTGCCCACTACTACTTCCAACATATGGCATTTAGACCTTAGAATACCAACATTTGTATCAGAGCCTAGTTGGCATACACTCTTAACAAGATGAGTGATTATCGACTTGAGAATGAAGACAAGCTTGAGGGCATGTCTAACTATCCAATGTGGAGTTTTATGATGATGAGTCTGTTAGTATCAAAGGACTTATGGAATATTGTCAATGGCACTTATCCAAGGCCAGGACAAGTCCGAGAAGAGATTACTTCATCTTCTAGAAGACCTTTTGTTCCTATTTGTGCTTAACAGGAGGTTAGTAAAGAAGAAAAAACTCTTTTATCAGCAAAAGTCCTTATTACTATCAGACTACTTCCTATAGAAGAGCAATCTAGACGGGATTCAAGGGATGCACTAGCACTTTCATATATTGCTATGGGAGACAAGAGGCATATTATACCCCAAATCAAGTCATGCAAAAGTTCTTGATAGGCCTCGTTGGAGTTAGAGAATCTCTATCAGAGCAGAAACCCTGCTAGGAAAGTTCATCTAAGGAGACAGCTAGCCAACACAAGGATGAAAGTTGGTGAATCAACTCAGACACATATTTTGAAGCTCAAAGATTTAAGAGATCAATTACTCAATATTGGAGTAAATATTTCAGATGAAGAGATGGTAAATACACTTCCAAACTCACTTCCCGTTCAGCAACTCCATTTTGTTGAGGTGTATACAGCACTGTACACTGGTGACTTATCCCACGTTCAGCCAAAAATGCATTAAAATCAGAAGACATATATTCCCCCCCCTCGATCAGAACGGAGGGTGCCCATTTTACATGCTGACAGATTTTCAGCCAAAACCAAAAACTCTTTAAAGCACATGAACACTTCGGACTTTGCTTTGAGTGGATATACCCATGCATGCCTGGAAAAATCATCAATGAAAGTCACGAAGAAAAGGTAATTTCCAAAAGAGGGTGTCTGCATAGGACCACAGACATCACTATGTACAAACTGCAATTTCTATGTAGCCCGAACTGAACCATCTTTTGGGAAGGAGGAACGTTGCATTTTGCCCAAAATACAGCCTTCACAAACATGTTTTCTAGGTGCCTCAAGTTTGGGCAAAGAGGACATCATTTCATATTTCTGCATGCGTAGCAAACTAGCAAAATTCAGATGACCAAAGCGTGCATGCCAAAGCTTTGCATCTAACATAGCCTGAGAATCATTTACTGCACATGCCAAATCATTTTCAGATCTTTCATAGTCTATGAGCTTATACAGCCCACGACATAAAATGCCAGAAGCAATAATCACATCGCCATTTGAGAGATCATGAACTGTACACATGTCATCAACAAATTTCACAACCAAGCCAATCTTGGCTAATGCAGAAACTGATAACAAGTTCTTTTTGATCCCTGACACAAATAAAGCATCTAACAAAGTGAAAGAACTACCATCAGCAGTAGTCAAAATGATCTTACCAATTGCCATAACTGGATAAGAGGAGTTGTTGGCGCATGTAACAGTATTCCCTGTAGGGGCAGGCTTGAGTGAAGAGAAGAAACTGCACTGCGAGGTAATATGTTTGGTCGCCCCACTGTCAAAATACCAAACATCTGAGTCTACTACAGACATGCACTGCTCATGAGAAGATGGGTCAAAACTGCAGATAGTAGTAAATGCCCATTCTTCTTCGTGCACAAGATTTGAAGACTTTGTTTTTGGTGTAGAGGCCTCTGCAACAACCATTCCAGCCTCTTTCTTCTTTGCCTCTTTAGCAGCCAGTTTTGGACAGTTCTTTATTATATGATCATTGCCTTTACAGTACTTACAAAACAATTTCTGTTTTTCTGATTTTTTCTCATCTTTGTCTTGGTTCTTTGAATGTGCAGCATTTGCAGATTTCTGCTTACTAATAGAAGAGCTCCATTTTCCTTTGCCCTTCTGACTAGCGAGGAAAGCTTGATCTGCAACTCACATGGACCTGTTCTGCCTGGACTGATCTTCCTGCAACAAAACAGAGAATAACTCCTCAAATGATAAGGCATTCGGATTGCCTTTCATCATCAACTGAAGAGTAGAAGCAAAACTCTGATATGAGTCAGGAAGACCATTTTGAATGGTCTGTACAAGTGAGCTATCTGGTATAACCTCATCAGTAGAAATCAATTGTTCCTTCAAATCTTTGATCTTTGTTAGGAAACTGTCCATAGAATCACCTTCATTCATGTGCTCACTCTCCAACTGTTTTCGGAGGTAAGCAACACGAGCCTCATTCCTAGCTTGGTACAATGTGGTAAGTATATCCCAAGCATCCTTAGCTGTTCTACAAGAGCAAATGTGAGGAATAATGGCACGTTTGATAGACAAAGCTATCAATGCATGTGCCTGGGCATCTCTACCATCCCAGTGAATCTGCTCTGCAATAGGTGCTGCAGAAACAGCAGCACAAACAGGAATCTGCGGAATATCATCTTCGACACCATCTTCATCAGCTCCAGCACCTGTATTTGCAGTACCTGTAGTCAGAGGTGTAACAGGATGTCTTTCAACACCCTGCACAATGTTCCACAATCCTTTTGCAACCAATACATGTCGCATCATATACGCCCATAATGGGTAGTTGGTACCATCCAACTTATCCTCAACAGCCAACATACGAAATACATCACTGCTTTCAGCCATGGCCGGTGACTAAAATACCTTGATGCAAAAAATTGACTGTATCTCAAAAAGTTGAACAGAACTGCCCAAACGAATTCTGCTAGACCTGTAGCAGACTTTGAGACGCTTAAACTGGTGAACAGAAACTGGTATATACCTAAGTATGCTCACCAAATTTTGTGTGAATCTGAGACTGCAAACGGAGGAGTGTCGATGGCTCCCTAGATGAAGCGACGACCTGCTCTGATACCAATTGTTGGAGATAGACGTCTGCGGAAGCACGCGAAAAGCACAAGGAAGAAGAAGAAGCTTGGAGCACAAACCCACAATACTGAATGTATTACTAGAGAATGTACAAAGATAAGTAGCCCATTAGGGAAATAGGCGTATATACAAGCCGAGGGAAAAAAACCTCCTAAAGAGGGAAAAAAGTGTCCCCCCCCGGTCCTAGTGTGTTCACACACATCACTACCTAAATATATCAACAATAAGTGTCCAATGGCCATTTGGCCTTTCACATGGACACTAACGGTAACAATCTCCCACTAAAGGCCAATATGGCCAAAGTAACTATGGGAGAAAAATAAAGAATGATAAAGAATACCTGAGTGTAAGTATACAAACTATCCCACCTGATGGGCATGTTGCACAATATACAAGTGACTATGTAAGATCATGAATCAAGTAGCCCCCATCAAGTGACAACAATGTCGAAAGCTATCATGTGGTAGAGCTTTAGTCAAAGCATCTGCAGCATTATCAAGAGTGTGAACCTTCTCAAGAATAATGCGCTCAGTGGCTAAGCAATCTCGAATGAAGTGATACCTCACCTCAATGGGCTTGGTCTTTGCATGATAGACCGGATTCTTAGCCAAAGCAATGGCACTCTGACTATCACTGACCAAACGAGGTACATGCTAAGGTAAACCCATATCACAAGCAAGATGAGAAAGCTACAACGCTTCCTTTCATGCCTCACTTGCTGCAACATACTCTGCTTCTGTGGTGGAAACAGTTGTACATTCTTGAAGACAAGATCTCCAAGAGATCGCACCTCCATCAAAATGAAAAATGTACCCTAATGTAGACTTAAGATTGTCTACACAACGAGCATAGTCAGAATCTGTGTAACTAATAATGGATGCTTTCCCTCTACCTAAGCATAGACACTTCTCCTTAGTGCCACTCAGATATCTTAAAATCATCTTGACCGCTTCCCAATGTTTCTTGCTAGGATTAGACATATATCTGCTCACAACTCCCGCTACAAATGCAATGTCTGCTTTCATAGCTACCATAACATACATGAGACTACCAACAGAAGACTAATAGGGAATTTTGGTCATGAATTCCTTTTCCTCATCTGATTTGAGGCAATCATCCTTACTCAATTTCACATATGTGGGTAAAGGTGTACTCAATGTATTTCCACCCTGCATATTGAACCTGTGAAGTACTTTGGATATGTGCTCACTTTGAGACAAGTATATGCATCTTTTGCTCCTATCACGAGTAATGCGCATGCCAAGCATATGTTTGGCATCCCCCAAATCCTTCATATCAAATGTCTGACTCAACTTCTTTTTTAGAATTGACAAATCATAAGAGGACTTCCCAGCAATCAGCATATCATCGACATAAAGTATCAAGCATATCAAGTTGCCATCTGAGCATCTCTTTGTGTAGGGAAAATGATCCTCATTGCTTCAAGAATAACCTTAAGACTTCATAAAAGCATCAAACTTTTGGTACCATTGTCTAGGGGATTCTTTAAGTCCACACAAGCTCTTCTTAAGCTTACAAACTAGATTTTCCCTGCCAAGAACTACATAACCCTCTGGTTGTTCCATATAGATCTCATATGTAAGATCTCCATCAAGAAAGCAGTTTTCACATCCATTTGGACTAGCTCTAAGTCCTCCATTGCAACGAATCCAAGCAACATGTGCAGGGTAGTCATCTTGACCACTGGAGAGAAGATTTCCTCAAAATCAACACCATGCTGTTGCTTAAAACCCTTTGCAACAAGTCGTGCTTTATAATTTGGAGAAGCACTATCAGAAGTGAATTTCCGCTTATATACCCATTTACATGGTAAAGCTTTTCAGCCCTTTGGAAGAGGTACTGAATCCCAAGTACCATTCTTGTGAATACAATCCAACTCACTCTTCATGGCACGCTCCCACTTGACATGATCCTCTGTCTGCATAGCCTCTTTGTAGCAAGAGGGCTCACCGACATCTGTGAGTGTAACAAAATCTAAACCTAGAACATATCTATCAGGTGGATGTGAGACACGTGTAGAACATCTCAATGGTTGTTGAACAGGAATATGTGCAGACTGATCTGAATGGACATTCTCTTGAACATCCCTATGTGCAGCATTTTTATGCATGCTAACTAGAGGACTAGTATCCTCAAATACCACTCTTCTCACTTAAATCTCCTTAATGGGTTGTTTATGCATCTTAGACTCATTGAAAATGACACCACTACTTCTTATCATTGACCGTGTTTCAAGATCCCATAAGTGATATCCAAATTGTCCTTCTCGACCATATCCAAGAAAATTGCATTTCTTTGACTTATGATCCAACTTTTTTCTAAGATTCTTTGGTATATGAACATATGCTTCACACCCAAAAACTCGAAGATGATCATAATATGGTGGCTTCCCTGTCCATAACTCTTGTGCCACTTTCAAACCTTTGGCAGTACTAGGTGAAAGGTTAATCACATGAACTATTGTCAATACTACTTCTGCCCAAAAACCTTGTGAGAGGTTTGCATGATGCAACATAGAGACTACTCTATCTTGAATAGTTATATTCATCCTCTCATCTACACCATTTTGTACTGGGGTATAAGGAGATGTAAACTCTCTATGAATCCCTCTAGACTGACAAAAAAGGTTGAATTCATGTGAGGTATAGTCACCCCCGTTATCTAAATGTAAAGCCTTAAGCTTAGTTCCTTTTTCAGTGTCAATTGAAGCAAGCCATTTTTTGAAAGTAGGGAATACCTCATCCTTCAATTTGATAGGATATACCCAAACTTTTCTAGTAGCATCATCTATGAAAGTGACAAAGTAAAGAGAACCACCTACGGACCTAGTCGACATAGGACCACACACATCTGTATGAATGAGATCTAAAGGCTGAATTGAAGAGTCAATATCCATTTTATGCACATTTCTATTTTTCTTTCCATATTGACAATGCTCACAAAATGAAAAATCAGAAAAAGATAACACAGGTAAGTAGCAAAAACGAGAAAGATTTTACATTCCACTACGAGATATATGGCCCAAACGACCATGCCAAATACAAGCCATAGGCTGTTCAGTAACAGCTAACAAGTGTTCTTTCTATGATACAAATAAAACATAAAGTGAGCCAACTTTGCTTCCTTATGCAATAACCATATTGCCCTTTGATATGTGAAAGGATTGAGGATAGAAGACCACCTTGTAACCAAGGTCATCAAGTTGAACAACTGACATCAAACTGCGTGATAATTGAGGTACATGGCATACATTATGCATAGTAAATTTTGAACCAGCAATGAACTGCACAACCACATCTCCAATCCCCACAACATCACACTGGTAAGAATCATCAAGTCTCACAGTACCAAGAGACTTTGCTACATAATTAGAGAACCATTCTCTATATGGTGTCACATGGAAAGAAGCACTAGAATCTAGCAGCCAGGTGTGGGAAAGAGAATCAACCATAAGAGCCTCAGTTGGCATAGTACTATCAAGTGTCAATACATCAACATCATCAGAAATAGCATTAATTTCTTCAATCTTCAGAGTCGAAGTAGATGGTGAAGGGCTTCGGTGTGCCGAACAAGAAGAGGAAGGAGGAGGTGGAGGGAGAGAGAAGAGAGGAGAGATGCGCGGACATGCGTGGGAGCCTCGAAACCCACATAATGATCTCTCTTGAGGCAATACTCTATATATGATGTATATATATGAATATGGGGGTAAGGTCACATGACCCTTACATCCCCAACAATCTCCCACTTAAGGGTCAATGTGACCATAAGTGGTAACATATACAAAGAATGATGTAGGACTATACAATAATGTACAGGAAGAGTCCGGATCTCCATCCATACCAGATCAGCCTACACCAACTGCCTCGAACAAGGTGTATCCATGCACCTCAAACTGCTCTAGACTCATATCGATAAGAGTCGAGCTCACATATGACTGATGCAAGAACTCATGAAGTTCCTGCAAAGCTCCCACTCGCTCTATGCATGTGTCAATCATCGAACGACTGACAAATCAAAGTGCAAATGCTCCAATAGCAACTGCAATGTCTGGTCTCGAGCATAACAGCTCGTACATCAGACTCCCGAATGCTGACAAAACCTATGCTATCCTGGCTAACCTAAGTATGTCAGCCATGCCTGTATCCGAGGCATCCAAAGCATCATTGTCAAGACCAACATGTCCTGACATATCTATGTCAACATCTGGCATGAGCGAATCCAAGAATGACTGCATAATCGCTGACTCATCAACATCTAAATCAGTCATCCTCTCAACCAAAGATGTATCTAGCTGTGCATCCTGAGAGCTACTATGCTCTACCATACACTGTGTACCATGAGAGCAATCCTGCTCTACCACACCAAGTGTATGATCATGCTCTACATGAGCTAACTGCATAACATCAACACCAAGGTCAAACTGATGATCACACTCTAATTGAGTATCATCACAATGCTCTACATGAGCATCCACATCATGCTCTAAAGCATCCAACTGATCATCCAAAATATGCTCCAAATGAGCATCCACATGATCAACAAAACCATGCTCCATAGAAGCATCATGAGCATCCAAAACATGCTCTACATGTGCATCCATCTGAGCATCAGAATCATGCCATACATGTGCATCAAGAATGTCCATAGACCTATCTATAGGTAGACAGAATGAGACATGACGAGTCTCACATCGCACATAAGGCTGAACTCCCACTGAGACGAGATTGTCTCTCACATGAAGTACCTGTAGTGGATACATGTGCCCAATCCTAGCACCTCTGACAAGCATAAGCTGTCCCAACTGCAACTGAAAATGATGCTCACCAAGGAATGCATAATATCTGCTCTCCTGTAACTGGCTAACTAAAATCAAGCTCATAGGGAATGAAGGCACATAGCGTACATGTCTGAGTATAAGTGATGCTCCACTAGGTAGCATAAGGCATATATCTCCTGCACCCTCAATGTCATATGATGAACCATCAGGCAAGTGCACACATCCACGACTCTCACCTGAGAATCGACAAAACCACTCACGATGTGGAGTAACATGAAAACTGGCTAATGCATAAAGCAACCAAGCCATATGTGTGCCATCCAATGAATAAGAGGAATCCAAAGATGAACCATAGGAGAAAGTGATATCACCATCACTGGCATAATCAACTGCCATAGAATCTCCTGAAACCACTACCTCATCTGCATCACATGCATATCTCTGACGTCGTCGTCGCATCCGCCTGAAGCAACGTCGTCGAATATGGTCCTCATGACCATAATGCCAACATCGAAGTCGTCGATGTGATCTATGTCTCACATGAGTCAATGGACTCGCATACATATCATGTAGTCTCTGCCATAATGCACTACTCGTCTTCTCATACATAACAGACTCATATATAGAATCCACAAGCTGTAATCGGATAGTGGAGCTGGCCAATGCATCCATATCCCTCCATACGTGGTCGGGCATGTCACGAGGCCTCTGTGCATCTCTATGCACATACATGTGTAACCCTGCATGAACCAATGTATGCCACATCTGAGCTTTCCATCTCGAAAAGTCAGTACCATCGAATCGAGAAGACACCATGCTGGCAATCCAATAGACTAGCAATATAACAAGAGACTAGAAACAATACTCTATCCTGAATAGGATCACACCTGCATATCCATATGCATAACTCACATCACATATGTCTCGATGGAGAAGGAACTATGTGAACCACCTGTCACATAACCATGCATCTAGCATGCATATAAAAACACGAGCATAAGCCTGCTCACCAAGTCTCCAAAGTGACCAAGTAGATGTGAAAGAATCCTGGGAAAAATTCGACAGAGTATCCCTTGTAAACTGAGCAATCAAACAAGATAACCAATAACCAAAGAACAATAAGTAACCTGCCACCACTTGTCACTGATCCAACCAAAGATAATGGCAACTACATATGCCAAAAAGTGATAGCAATACATGCCAATATAATGGTGATGCACCTCCCACTCAAGAATGAATCTTGTAAGATGGTCCAACCTATCATAAATAACCTGTGACCAAGTCCAAGTGAATGGAGATCAACAATGATCCAAAGTTATCGCACAAGCTTCAAGATCCACTAGAGCTCCTTTCTAGCATAAAAGCCGGTGAAATTTCGGCAGCATCTCCTCTGTAAAATGGACTCTAGAACCAAAATACCATGTGGGAATCACCATCCACATATGCCAAGAATCACACTGGCAAATATATATCAATCAATGACCAAATGCTAATAACGGTGACAAACAAACGTGTAACTCAGGCTCCAATCTGGATCATGTACGTGCAAAGAAAACAAAGATACAAGTACCAACTAAGATCCAATGTCAACTCTCACAAAAGTATGTGCAAGTAACCAAGTGGCATAAGCAAGGTATAGACCACAATGCCACTATACATCCATGATCGAACTTATGATGACATAAACCTCAAAAAGAGTATACCACAATGTCATCTTACATGCCAAACATGTAACAAGATCATGCTCTACTCTCATATGGAGGAGCTACCACAATGATCATACATGTACAATGCTTTGAAGCTCTGAAAATAAGAGCTTGCACACCAAAAATTCTCTCTCGAAGAAGTTCCAAAGCAAATTCAACCTCCAAGTGCAATTAGGGTTGTTTGGGCAAAATTGTACTGCTCTGTGTTTTGCTGTTTCGGAGGTGATAACCTCTGAATCTGAACTTTTGGTCTTCAGCAAACTTGAAGATCTGCTTCTTGGCTACGTAACGACATAAAGAACACCTCAATCGCAGGTGTGTGGCTCAAGATATGCTCAAAACAAGCACCTGCTATCAATTTCACTTTCACTTGCAACAGTACTGCTCTGTATTCTGCAATTTCGGCAACCTAAAACTCAGAATCTGGATCTGAGTTCTTCTACAAAGTTGTAGCTATCTTTCCAAGCTACGAGCAGCAAGTTAAATCATCGCATTCCGATCTGTAGAGCTCAAGTTATGACAAAAAAACCGACCTGCTGTCCTACTCAATGTAGATTCGCCTTCTACAATTCTCTGCGTTTTTCGAATTTTCGGCACTTCAGAAGTCCGAACCAGGTTCTGCGCTCTTCTATGAAGTTGTAGCTCTCTGTATTAGCTATGCACAGAACTTTAAAACGCATCAATCCGAGATTCCTATCTCGAGTTATGACTGAAATACTGAACAGCTGCTAAGAGATGCCGACCTGCACTTCTACCCCTTCTGACCTAAGCTTCCATTGAAGCTTCTTACACACCAGCCTTCAACATGCTCTGATACCAATGAAGGGCTTCGGTGTGCCGAACAAGAAGAGGAAGGAGGAGGTGGAGGGAGAGAGAAGAGAGGAGAGACGCGCGGACATGCGTGGGAGCCTCGAAACCCACATAATGATCTCTCTTGAGGCAATACTCTATATATGATGTATATATATGAATATGGGGGTAAGGTCACATGACCCTTACATCCCCAACAGATGGTGTAGGTAACTGTTTGACATGCCCATCAACATTCCATCCTTGACCTTTAGCATTCTTTAATGCATAACAGTCCTTCTTCATGTGTCCTTTCTTATGACAATAATGGCATTCAATATCCCTCTTCCTTGATTTACTTCTACGCTTATTTTGTTGACCATTCTTTTCCTTGTTCTTGCTCCTGCCACGTTGTTGATTCTTTCCTTGGTAAGAATGACGAACATTATATGCATCTCCACTCTGAGTGCCAACCATGGATTTTCTATGAATCTCCTCACTCAAGAGTGCTCCACATATGTCATCATAGATGAGTTTACCACCAAGTGCACTATTCCTAATAGTTGTGCAAAATGTATCCCATGATGAAGGCAAGGTCCATAGCAACAATACTGCTTTCATTTCATTATCCATGTCCAATTTCTGAGCCTGTAACTGAGAGAATATAGCATCAAACTCATTTAGATGAGCAGCAACACTATCTCTGTCCTTCATACAAAGATCATATAATTTTCTCATCAGATAGACTTTATTTAATGCCGTCCCTTTTTCATATGTATTGCATAACTTCTTCCAAAGCTCCTCTACACTTTCATAGTCTAATACTGTAAAGTAAACATTATCTGCCAGGTGCAAGCGAATGGTAGACCTGGCCATTTCATCTAGCTCATCCCAATCATATTCATCCATGTCAGCAGGCTTCTTTGAAATTCCATTTACTGGCTTCCATTGCCTCCTTTGAATCAGCACATCTTTAATCTCATTCTTCTATAGAGCAAATTTGCCATCAAATTTTTGGATCTCAAAATGATCTTTGCCTTGCAAGTTATTGCTCCTCCTCGGAACACTAGCACTAGACCTTGATCCACCGGATGTGCCTGAGACCTCTAGTGCCATGATGGTAGAGAACTGAATGGAATGATAATGGAGCTAGAAGAGTCCGAACACCAACAAATAAGTGTATCAAGGAGAAAATCGACCACTATATAGTTGATAAAACCAAAAATCTGGAAAAATGTTACCAGAGTATCCTCTGCAAAATGAGCGTATGAACAGTGTCAAAATATCATAAAACTGCAAGTACTGACATGTTTGGTTGCATACACTACAAGAAATAGGGGGGCGTAGCGATGCCCCCAAATTGAAAAAAAAACGAGCACCGTCACTTATGCGATGCTAGCGTCGCATAAGCGACGGTGCTATTTATGGATTTTTTTTTTATGGGCATTCGTCGCATAAGTGATGCCTGCATCGCTTATGCGACGCTAAATTAGTGCGTCAAAAATACGTTAGTTGCGACATTGGCAAACTAGACAGTGTCGCATCTGCGACGCTCTAGAATGCTAAAAAAATTCGATTTCTCTCGGCACATTTGTGCCGGGATTTGGACGCGAGAGCAAGAAGAGACCGAGAGAGAGAGAGAGATAGAGAGAGAGAGAGAGAGAGAGAGATGCATCTCGTTGAAGCAAGGTATGCGCACACACACACACACTTACACACACATACATATGCATACACACACACATATACACACATAGACACACACACACACATACACATAGACACACACACACACATACACACAAATACACACACATAACGTTGCATACACACATGCACACATAATGCATACACATGCACACACATATACACATACATATACACACACATACACACATACACACACATACACATACACACACATACACACACACACATACACACACACATATATGCATACACACACACATAAAAGACATGCACACACATACACATACATGCATACATATGCATACATAATGCATATGCATGTGTACATACATACATACTTACATGCATACACACACATATGCATACATAATGCACATGCACACATACACATATATAATGCATATGCATACATAATGCACATGCATACATACACATACATAATGCATACACACACATATGCATACATAATGCATACACACACACATATGCATACATACATGCATACACATACACACATAGACACATACACACACATAGACACATACACACTCATAGACACACACACATACACATAGACGCGCACACACATACACACACATATACACACACATAGACACATACACACATAATGATGCATTTACACACATACACATGCATACACACACATATACACACACACATACACACATAGACACATATATGCATACACACACACATAGAGAGACATACACACACATACACATACATGCATACATATGCATACATAATACATATGCATATGCATACATACATACTTACATGCATACATACACATACATAATGCATACACACACATATGCATACATAATGCATACACGCACCTATGCATACATACATGCATACACATACACACATGGACACATACACACACATAGACACATACACACACATAAACACATACATACTCAAAGACGCGTAGCGACACATACACATAGGCACACACACATACACACACATAGACACATACACACATAATGATGCATACACACACATACACATGCATACACATACATATGCATACATACATGCATACACATACACAACATAGACACATACACACACATAAACACATACACACTCATAGATACACACACATACACATAGACACACACACACATATACACACATATACACACACATACACACACATATACACACACACATACACACATAGACACATACACACATAATGATGCATACACACACATACACATGCATACACACATACAGAAACATATACACACACATACACACATATATGCATACACACACACACATAGAGAGACATACACACATATACACATACATGCATACATATGCATACATAATGCATATGTATATGCATACATACATACTTACATGCATACATAATGCACATGCATAGACACATACACACACATAGACACATACACACATACACACACATAAACACATACACACTCATAGATACACACACATACACATAGGCACACACACACATACACACACATACACACACATACACACACATACACACACATACACACACACACACATAATGATGCATACACACACATACACATGCATACACACATACAGACACATATACACACACACATAGAGAGAGATATACACACACATACACATACATGCATACATATGCATACATAATGCATATGCATACATACATACTTGCATGCATACATAATGCACATGCTTACGTACACATGCATAATGCATACACACACATATGCATACATAATGCATACACACATATGCATACATACATGCATACACACACACATAGACACATACACACACATAGACACATACACACACATAAACACATACACACTCATAGACGCATAGCGACACATACACATACACACATACACATACACACACACATATACACACACACACAAACATACACACATAGACACATACACACATAATGATGCATACACACACATATGCATATATACATGCATACACATACACACATACACACATACACACACATAGATACATACATACACATAAACACATACACACTCATAGACACACACACACATACACACACATATACACACACACATACACACATAGACACATACACACATAATGATGCATACACACACATAGACATGCATACACACATACAGACACATACACACACACATATATGCATACACACACACATAGAGACATACTCACACATACACATACATGCATACATATACATACATAATGCATATGCATATGCATACATACATACATGCATACATACACATACATAATGCATACACATACATATGCATACATAATGCATACACACACATACACACACATATGCATATATACATGCATACACACACACATAGACACATACACACACATAGACACATACACACACATAAACACATACACACTCATAGATGCGCACACATACACACACACATATACACACACACATACACACGTAGACACATACACACATACACATGCATACACACACATACACATGCATACACACATACACACACACATACACGCACATACATACACACACATGCATACATGCACATACTTAATGCATACACACATACATATGTACACGTATATATATTGATTTCTAGCCATTTTGTTTTATATGTTAGGTATTATGGATCCTAGTAGAGAGAGAAAGGCGAAACTCACTCTCATAAAAAGTCTTATGAGAGCAAGAGTTCCGTCTGATACTCTAGGGGCCATCATGCGTGATTACTCAGAGATGCCTGATGAGGAGCTGGACTATACGATCCAGATGCTTACCCAGCGATTAGAGGAGGGCTCTTCTGCGGCTCCACATGCAGGAAGATAGCTATCTGCTCATACATATGTTTTTTTCATAAACTTTTTTAATGATATTATAACACATATTTTTATTTATTTTTATCTATCTATTTTCAGGACACCTATACCACCTCCAGGTCGTGATAGCAGAGCAGAGTTTGAAGTATTTCAATGGCGATGCACCATATACGCTCTCCTTCTTTAGAGCTCCACGACGATATGCTCGGAGTAGAAAACCGAGCTCCTGAGGCCGCACACAACACTCCTCAAGAGAGGTTGTAGATATGCAGAAAACACAGTACACAGGAAGCACGAAGACAGACTTCTTAGGTCTTACAAATGCGGTCGAACTTACAGACTGTGACTGGCCAGGCCACTATATGTTTTATTAAAGAACATATACAAAGAAGTGTCTGATGGCCATTTAGCCTTTCACATGGACACTAACGGTAACAATCTCCCACTAAAGGCCAATATGGCCAGAGTAACTATGGGAGAAAAATAGAGAATGATAAAGAATACCTGAGTGTAAGTATACAAACTATACCTCCCACCTGATGGGCATGTTACACAGTATACAAGTGACTGTGTAAGATGAAGAATCAAGTAACCCCCATCAAGTGACAACACTGTCGAAAGCTATCATGTGGTAGAGCTTTAGTCAAAGCATCTGCAGCATTATCGCGAGTGTGAACCTTCTCAAGAATAATGCGTTCAGTGGCTAAGCAATCTCTAATGAAGTGATACCTCACCTCAATGTGCTTGGTCTTTGCATGATAGACCGGATTCTTAGCCAAACCAATGGCACTCTGACTATCACTGAGCAAGTGAGGTACATGCTGAGGTAAACCCATATCACAAGCAAGACGAGAAAGGCACAATGCTTCCTTACAGGCCTCACTTGCTGCAACATACTCTGCTTCTGTGGTGGAAACAACTGTACATTCTTGAAGACGAGATCTCCAAGAGATAGCACCTCCACCAAAATGAAAAATATACCCTGATGTGGACTTACGATTGTCTACATAACCAGCATAGTCAGAATCTGTGTAACCAATAATGGATGCTTTCCCTCTACCTAAGCATAGACACTTGTCCTTAGTGCCACTCAGATATCTCAAAATCATCTTGACCGCTTCCCAATGTTTCTTGCCAGAATTAGACATATATCTGCTCACAACTCCCACTGCAAATGCAATGTCTGGTCTCATAGCTACCATAGCGTACATGAGACTACCAACAGCAGACTGATAAGGAATTTTGGTCATGAATTCCTTTTCCTCATCTGATTTGGGGCAGTCATCCTTGGTCAATTTCACATATGTGGGTAAAGGTGTACTCAATGCCTTACCACCCTGCATATTGAACCGGTGAAGTACTTTGGATATGTACTCACTTTGAGACAAGTATATGCATCTTTTACTCCTATCACGAGTAATGCGCATGCCAAGAATATGTTTGGCATCCCCCAAATCCTTCATATCAAATGTCTGACTCAACTTCTTTTTGAGAATTGACAAATCATAAGAGGACTTCCCAGCAATCAACATATCATCGACGTAAAGTATCAAGCATATCAGCCTGCCATCAGAGCATCTCTTTGTGTAGAGACAATGATCCTCATTGCTCCGAGAATAGCCTTGGGACTTCATAAAAGCATCAAACTTTTGGTACCATTGTCTAGGAGACTGTTTAAGTCCATACAAGCTCTTCTTGAGCTTACAAACTAGACTTTCCTTGCCAGGAACTACATAACCCTCTGGTTGTTCCATATAGATCTCATCTGTAAGATCTCCATGCAAGAAATCCGTTTTCACATCCATTTGGACTAGCTCTAAGTCCTCCATTGCAACGAATCCAAGCAACATGCGCAAAGTAGTCATCTTGACCACTGGAGAGAAGATTTCCTCAAAATCAACACCATGTTGTTGCTTAAAACCCTTTGCAACAAGTCGTGCTTTATATTTTGGAGAAGCACTATCTGATGTGAATTTCAGCTTATATACCCATTTACATGGTAAAGCTTTCCTGCCCTTTGGCAAAGGTACTAAGTCCCAAGTACCATTCTTGTGAATAGAATCCAACTCACTCTTCATGGCACGCTCCCACTTGACGTGATCTTCTGTCTGCATAGCCTCTTTGTAGCAAGAAGGCTCACCGGCATCTGTTAGCATAACAAAATCTAAACCTGGAACATATCTATCAGGTGGATATGTGACACGTGCAGAACGTCTCAATGGTTGTTGAACAGGAACATGTGCAGACTGATCTGAATGGACATTCTCTTGAGCATCCCTATGTGCAGCATTTTTATGTATGCTAACCGGAGGACTAGTATCCTCAAACACCACTCTTCTCACTTCAACCTCCTTAATGGGTTGTTTATGCATCTTAGACTCATTAAAAATGACATCACTACTTCTGATCACTGACCGTGTTTCAGGATCCCATAAGCGATATCCAAATTGTCCTTCTCGACCATATCCAAGAAAAATGCATTTCTTTGACTTATGGTCCAACTTTTGTCTAAGATTCTTGGGTATATGAACATATGCTTCACACCCAAAAACTCGAAGATGATCATAATATGGTGGTTTCCCTGTCCATAACTCTTGTGCCACTTTCAGACCTTTGGCAGTACTAGGTGAAAGGTTAATCACATGAACTGTAGTCAATACTGCTTCTACCCAAAAACCTTGTGAGAGGTTTGCATGATGCAACATAGAGACTACTCTAACTTGAATAGTTCTATTCATCCTCTCAGCTACACCATTCTGTACTGGGGTATAAGGAGCTGTAAACTCTCTACGAATCCCTCTAGACTGACAGAAAAGGCTGAATTCATGTGAGGTATACTCACCCCCATTATCTGAACGTAAAGCCTTAAGCTTAGTTCCTTTTTCAGTCTTAACTGAAGCAAGCCATTTTTTGAAAGTAGGGAATACATCATCCTTTGATTGATAGGATATACCCAGACTTTTCTAGTAGCATCATCTATGAAAGTGACAAAGTAAAGAGAACCACCTAAGGACCTAGTGGGCATAGGACCACACACATCTGTATGAACGAGATCTAAAGGCTGAATTGAAGAGTCAATGTGCGTTCTATGCACATTTCTAGTTTGCTTTCCATATTGACAATGCTCACAAAATGAAAAATCAGAGAAAGATAACACAGGTAAGTAGCTAGAACGAGAAAGATTTTCCATTCCACTACGAGATATATGGCCCAAACGACCATGCCAAATACAAGCCATAGGCTCTTCAGTAACAGCTAACAAGTGTTCTTTCTGTGATACAAATAAAGGATAAAGTGATCCAACTTTGCTTCCTTTTGCAATAACCATATTGCCCTTTGATATACGAAAGGACTGAGCATAGAAGACCACCTTGTAACCAAGGTCATCAAGTTGACCAACTGACATCAAACTACGTGATAACTGAGGTACATGGCGTACATTATGCATAGTTAATTTTGAACCATCAATGAACTACACAACCACATCTCCAATCCCCACAACATCACACTGGTAAGAGTCACCAAGTCTCATGGTACCAAGAGACTTTGCTGCATAATTAGAGAACCATTCTCTATGTGGTGTCACATGGAAAGAAGCACCAGAATCTAGCAACCAGGTGTGGGAAAGAGAATTAGCCATAAGTGCCTCAGATGGCACAGTACTATCAAGTGTCAACACATCAGCGTCATCAGAAATAGCATTAATTCTTCCATCTTCACAGTCGAAGTAGATGGTGCAGGTAACTGTTTAACATGCCCATCAACATTATGTCCTTTACCTTTAGCATTCTTTAATGCATAACAGTCTTTCTTCATGTGTCCTTTCTTATGACAATAATGGCATTCGATATCCCTCTTCCTTGATTTACTTCTACTCTTATTCTGTTGACCATTCTTTTCCTTGTTCTTGCTCTTGCCACGTTGTTGATTCTTTCCTTGGTAAGAATCACGAACATTATATGCATCTCCACTCTGAGTGCCAACCAGAGATTTTCCATGAATCTTCTCACTCAAGAGTGCTCCACATATGTCATCATAGACGAGTTTACCATCAGGTGCACTGTTGCTAATAGCTGTGCAAAACGTATCCCATGATAATGGCAGGGTGCATAACAGCAATACTGCTTTCATTTCATTATACATATCCATTTTTTGAGCCTATAACTGGGAGAATATAGCATCAAACTCATTTAGATGGGCAGCAACACTATCTGTGTCCTTCATACGAAGGTCATATAATTTTCTCATCAGATACACTTTATTTGATGCCGTCTCTTTTTCATATGTATTGCATAACTTCTTCCAAAGCTCCTCTGCACTTTCACAGTCTAATACTGTAAAGTAAACATTATCTGCTAGGTGCAAGCGAATAGTAGACCTGGCCATTTCATCTAAATCATCCCAATCATCTTCATCCATGTCAGCATGCTTCTTTGAAATCCCATTTACTGGCTTCCATTGCCTCCTTTGAATCAGCACATCTTTAATCTGATTCTTCCATAGAGCAAAGTTTGTGCCATCAAATTTTCGGATCTCAAAATGGTCTTTGCCCTGCAAGTTATAGCTCCTCCTCTACCATAAACATATATATACATGCATACATATTTACATGTACATATTTACATAGACACATATACATATATACATGTACACAATTATAAACACTTTCATATATTACATGAATACATGAATATTTTACATAAATGCATATGCATATTTAACACATGTATACATATATCACACACATGCAAACACATACATATACATGAAATACATATATATGCATACTAACATATGTATACATATAATACACATGAATACACACACATATGCATATATATATGATAAAAATTTGCTCCTCGAAGATAAAGCTATATATAAAATAATTAGGCATACCCCCGAGCTTCATGTTCTAACTTAAAAGAACATGATTTCATCTCTCTAGTAGGATTCATCGTTATTCAAGTTAATAAAAAAATCTATTATCTGATACCCATTCAGAAGCTTCAAGTTATTGATTGATAACTAGAGTAGAATTTACTATCTAATATGCTCATATGTTTTCATTATTGCCATCATTTTAGTAAGACATCAATATAGTCTCATCTTCATTATCCTTATTGATAATTCATTTATTTCTTCTATTGTTAAATCTATGTTCTCATGAATCACATCATCTATTGATGGATTAATATCTATTTCTGGTAATTCCTCTTCCTCATCAGTAGAATCAGCATGTAGAGAATTATCCTCTTCATCAAAAGGATTAGTATCATTATCACGTATAATGATTCTAATTTCTATTTCAGATGTTGATGTATCAGTATCTGATGCTGAATCATCAAGAGGACTTTCTTCGATCTCTCTAACAATAAACTGTTCAAACAATGACCTACCTCTAGGTTGCACATGAATGACTTGCCACCAAGGATGAGCATCTGGGTTTATAAAAAAATGCTTGTTCAATATGTCTAGGAAGAATATATGGTTCTTTAGTAGATCGCATTACCTTGGAAGAATCAATTGCCCAAAACCCAGATAATTCATGTTTTAATGTGGAATTACTACCTTTATACTCGGCTCGAAACTAGTCAACCTTCAAAATGACCTATCAAAATATATAACAACAAAAACCCATTATTAGGTGCTTAAAAAAATAACTAACTCTATCATAAAAAATATAAACTTTTTTTTACCTGTTTGAATGTACGAAATGAAATTTCGTAGATACCAACAATAGTTCCTACGTAACTAAGTTCGCTATCTATAAGGTTCATGCCTTTTGAGCTAGCACGTGATAGTTGCTTGAAAGAAGCAACAATACTAGAATCCTCTATTTTACATAAAGAATCAATGGCTTTGATTCTAATATACTGTCCAAAAGCCCACATATTAGTGAACATTCGAGCCTGCAAAATAAATACAATTAGTAAATAGAAACTAATATACATATATGAAAAAAATAAAATATTATTTTAATAAAATTACCTTTCATTCACAACCTATCATTAACTCTCTTTGCTCATCTGAGATTTCTTCATTATTTGCGTTGGCATGTTGCAAACGACTATATAGCCAATCCGTGAAAGAAGATATATCTGTAATTTCATTATTATCGAGATTACGTCTATATCTTTTGTTTTTTTGCCTTTTACTTCGGAGATTTTAAAGTTCCTCGTACTCGCTAAGGAATACTTGCATGCATTCACTATTATATGCTACAAAAGTAGAAACATTATTTTTTTCTTGAAATATAAATAAGAATAGAACTCCCTTACCTGATAATACCTCATCTGTTATTTTTGAAGAAGACTCGTTGATCCATGCACGTGGAGCTTTTTCATGAACTCTTTCAAGGTACTCACTAACGTAATACATGCACTCTTCAAGCATCCAACCCTTTGCAATGGATCCTTCTGGTTTCTCTCTTTGTCGCACATAACCTTTTAATATTCCCATAAATCGCTCGATCCAAAACATCCATCGAGTGTTGACAACACCTGCAATCTCTATTTGATCTACAAGATGGACTAATAAATGAACTTGAATATCAAAAATGAAGTAAGAAGTTCTTTCTCCATCAAACATAGTAGCTCTTTGCATTCACGTTTTTTTGTGGGATCGAGTTTTTGACAATCTCTTTGGATGTAATCCACCTATACATATCATAAAAACAATTATAAAGAAGTTAATTAAAAAATAAAAGATATCCAACATTCATACATATTAAATATAAAAGTATCATAATTACCTTATAAGTGATCCAAGACGATAGATCACATCTCGTACTCCTTTCGTTGTACATCCATCGATAACCAAAGGTAAAATATGTTTCAAAAAGTTATGCCAGTTATGGGTCTTTAACCTAGATAAGCTCTTATCATCCATAGTAAACATGTTTTGAAAAGATGCTCCATATCTTGTAGGAGTCTTAATCAATTGAATTCTATTGTTGATAGCCTGTATCTCTTTTGTTGTAAGTACCCAAGGAACAGGTGCATAAGTCGTTTCTTGTCGATGTCTATCAAAAACTGGCCATAACTTTGGTTTGGATTTTTTATCTTTCAAATCATTCCTTGATGTTGTGGTATCTTTTAGCCCAAGAAGATGTTGCCATAGTGAATAACCAATATTTTTGAATATATGCATAGGATCAAGAAGATGACATACTTTTAACTCTTTTCAATACTCCAAAGAATACCATTTTGATATGTTCTCTGCAACTGCCAATTTTCCTTTACCTCTCTTCACATACTCATTATCTGAATCATCACTGAAGATTTCTGATTCTGGATCTATCAAAGGTCCATCTGTCCATTTTTTATACCAATCCATAGGCGTCATAGGTTTTGGACACTGACCTGTTTCAAGCTTTCCATTAAAATGTATCGCTTCTCTTTTAGATCTTGATGGATGATCATCAGGCAAGAATCGTCGATGTCGAATATTTTTGTTGAGATTCTTACTATAGATTGATCTCAACCAATCACCACAATATGGACAAGCTTTATAACCCTTAGTAGATATTCCTGCATCATGAAAATGATAAAAATATAATTAGATTAAATCATATTTATTTACATACATATTGAATAAAAAACTTACATCAATACCTGAACAAACACCATATCCTCGAAAATCGTGAATAGTCCAAGCCACAATTCCACGAACCGTAATATGTCTTTTATTGATGCTTTTCGATACATCAATGACATTAATACCTCTCCATAACGCTTGGAGATCGTCAATGAGAGGAGGAAGATATATATTCATATCTTTAACTTGTCTTTTGCTTGGGATTAAAAGTGAAAGCATTAAATGTTCCTTTTTAATGCTAAGATATGGCAGAAGATTATAGTTTATGACTACCATTGGCCATGTTGACTATTTACTAGATTTCATGGAGCATGGATTAACCCCATCTAATGCAACTCCTAACTTTAGATTCTGTGGATTTTGTGCAAATTCAGGCCATGTAGAATCAATATGTTGAAAAGTAACACTATCGTGAGGAATTCTGATTATTCCATCAGTACTTTTGTGATCATGCCCCGAAGTCAAAAGCTTTGATAATTCGGGGCTTTGAAACATATGTCTAATCTGTGGAGCCAATGGAAAATGTCTCAATACCTTTTTTGGGATTTTACCTTCTTCGCCCTTATATCGAGGAGATTGATATTTGGGACATGTCAAAGAGTCTGCATATTCATCTCTATATAAAATACAATCGTTAGGACATGCATGTATATATTGATAATATATACCAAGATTGTTGATTATCTTCTTCATTTCATCATGTGAGGTAGGAAGAATATTCTGACTTGGTAAAAACTTTTCAGATAATAACCTATAAGTTTATCAAAAAAAATATATTAAAAAAAGTAAATAAATAAATATACATATATATGCATATAATTTTATATATGTGTATGCTTATGTGCATCTTTCAAAATATTCGCGAAAAATTTGATTGTTTTGGATGGCAGGATACGAGTGTTTGTTTTGGAGGATATGAAGTATGTACCTTCATTGAATGATTTGTCGATTATATCATATGTTCAGTTTGAAAGTGTGAGAAGCGGGTTTATAACTGCTATTCAAAGAATTGGGCACTGTTTATAGGCCATACGATGGTGATCTGGATGAATCGCATGCATAGAGGTTACTCAAGATAGAGAATTATAATCAGATTGGTCTATCTTGAGTAACCTCTGTGCATGCGATTCATCCAAGTCACCATTGTATGGCCTATAAACAGTGCCAAATTCTTTGAATAGCAATTATAAATCTACTTCTCACACTTTCAAACTGAACATATAATAGAATCGACAAATCATTCAATGAAGGTATATACTTCATATCCTCCAAAACAAACAATCGTATCCTGCCATCCAAACAATCAAATTTTTCGCGAATATTTTGAAAGATGCATTAATAGTTTTAAAAGATGCGCGGACAAAAAGTGTCCATTCAATTCAAGTTCTTGTTCTTACCTTATCTAAAGTAAGAATAAAAACCTGCATTGAATGGACACTTTTTGTTCGCCCATCCTTTAAAATTATTTTTCCATCCTTCAAAATGTATGCATATGTGTGTGTATGTTTATATGTGTGTATGCATTCGTATATTATGTGTATGTTTATATATATATATATATATATATATATATATATATATATATATATGCATATATATATAAATAGATAGAAAATTGAAAATTATACCTTAATAGTGTCGAAGCAGATACATTACTCCATCCAAAACGATTTTGAAAATTGAGAATAAGTAAACTCACACTTAGTCATATCAAACGACTTCCTTCATATACATGCTTTAGACATTCCTCTCGAAGATATTTCTCATTTTTAGAAATATCAATGCTCTCACTGTCATTTTGATACTAATCCTCAATAAAATCTACCATGCCATCATCTTCATCATTGTCACACAAATATTGTACTTTATCGTCTTTTGAATGTAGATCTTTCAACTTTGCATATTCCACAAGATTACTTTTGCATAGCCTCCTCATGGAAGCTTCTGATAAATGAGGTCTTACTGGTAATTGTGAATGTTGTGGAGGAATATCATCAACATCATACATTGGAATCTCCACATATAAATAAAATTCATTAGTATTCCATAAATGAATAAAAAGTAAACTTTAAATATAAAATTAAGTATATAACTTATTAAATATGGATAGAAAATTTTTATTCTCTCTAGCTAAAAGGTGCTCTTGGAGGTCTACACCATTCATAATTCACTAATAGTTCATCACCAGCATGTAATTAGTAATAGCATTGACAACTACGTATCTTGATACATCTCTACTCATGTATGGTGATTCATGACTATTTTCACGCTCCTCAAATGTGCAATTAGTCCTTGAACTATTATGTAACCCTCGACTACTATTTATTAAACCTGCTATATTTCCATGTGTAAGGTCTTCCATCAACATATGATCTTTCATTTTCTGCATGTAAAATCCTTCTACTAGTAAGGGATGTTGCATTCAAGCATATTAAATAACACAATTCAAATGATATACAAAGAATAGAAATTGTACTTGCAATAGTTAGCCATACTTTTTGCTTGGTTAGCTTCTTGAATAACCTGCAATAAAGAGAGAAAGAAGAGAGAGAGAGAGAGAGAATTCAAAGAGAGAAAGATGTAGAAAGAGAGAAACAGAGACAGAGGGAGACAATAAGAGAGAGCTTAGGCAAAACAACAATTCTACATATACTTGCTTCAGCCCGTAAGCGCAGCGCAATTGCGAACGTTGGAGAGCTCTTCGATCAGATGCATGAAAATGCCGATCGAAGAGCCTCCAACGTTTTAATTTTTTTCCGTCAACAGACCGTCGTGTAAGCGATGCTACGCGTCGAGTTGGCATCCCATAAGCGACATGTTTTGAGCATCGCTTATGCGACGTAACAAAGCATCGCTTATGCGACGCTATTTAAAACCGTCGTGTTAGCGACGCTGTATGGGAGCGTCGCAGACCCCGTCGCACCCAAGTCGCAAAAAACATCGTTTGGTTCGTCATTTAATCGACGGTGTGCGTGCGACGCTCATTACGATATATTTTGCAATTTTATAGCGATGAAATTCCGTCACCTTAATCGTCACTATACGCCTGTATTCCTTGTAGTGATAGTGAATCACTGACTCCACTGCATATTATCAGCTATCCAATAGAAGCCAGCTAGGCTTATCGAGCACCTATGAACAACTATCATACATCTCCTATGGCGAGGTTGGGTAAGTCTTCCACCTGCATCACCGAAGAGACCCCGACATCTGGGTGTCTCCCAATTAAGAAAACCTCACCACGACCCTCTTTATCAAGCGTAAAAGGCTTTATGCAAAGAACATAACCGTTATATCAATGACCACATGGACATACATAAGCGATATCCACAGACCCGTACATAATGTGTATGTGCTTAATATATGCAGCAAAATGACACTAAAAGGCTGAATGCACAGCCCAAAAACTAACCAATAACACCTGCAAGTGTCTGTCAACTCTGATGTTTTTTTTTTAACATGCATAAATTTGTAGTGGCTGCTCCCACCAAAACTGAAATCTTTCAAGAAACCTGAAGTTTTGCGAGTGTGGCTGAAACACAGCTCCAAAGGTTGATATTTAATGTCAGAGAAGTACAAAGAACACTCTTCTTGATGTTCTTGGACCTGTGTGAAGAGAACTATGTGTGGAAGTACTCTAAAACGGCTCCAAAAGACACCTCAAAAATGCTTTAGAAATAGGCTTTGAAAGCAAAGAATGAAGCTTTGAGGGACCAAAACATGTTCAAGGCAATGTCAACCTTAGTCTTTCCCCTTCTTCAGACACCACAAGAGTGTAGCTTAGTGGCAAGGGATTGGCACGGTTAAGCAAGTTCCCGGGGGAATAGTACTAAGATGGGTGACCTCTTGGGAAGTACCGGGAACCTCTATATTCCTTGATCGTTGAGGTCCTCCCTCGCGTGCAGCCAACGGAACCAACGGTGACTCAGATGACAAGATATGCCAAGGTCTATGCTTTGGTCGCCGCATTAGTCGTAAGCCTTGGGGGAGGGGATGCTCGCTTCGCTCGCACAAAAGGAACAAAGCTTTTGCGCCAAACTACTCTGATACCAGTGAAGTATTTTGATGCCGATGCACCACAGTGCACTCTCCTTCACGCGCTCTCCACAATGATATCCTCAAAGTAGAAAATCGAGCTCCTAAGGCCGCATACGGTACTCCGCACAAAGACTACAGAATACGCAAAAAAACACAGTTATCGGGAGCACGAAGACAGACTTCTTAGGTCTTGCAAATGATTCAAACTTACAGTCTGTGATTGACCAGGCCACTATATGTTTTATTAAAGAACATATACAAAGAAGTGTCTAGTGGCCATTTGGCCTTTCACATGGACACTATCGGTAACATTGAGAGTTCCATGCTCCACCTTTTTGTCAAAGTTAGAACCATTCTCATGCAAACACATTTATCCCACATGCAAGGAGATTCGCCCTCAACTCTATATAAGTAGAGCCTCACTTCACTCCCATATGTTCATTCACTCAAGCCCTTGAAAAGAGTCCCCACTCTCACCTCATGAAGTCATCATGCTCCTAGAGCAACCTACGTAATTATTTACATATTAATCAAGTTCGTTATGTTTTCAGCTCTAAATATATCCATGAAAACCAAGGGATGCCATATGCCCCAAACTTGGGTCTCATATGTCCAAGTTATGTCTAAGGATCCCAAAACCCAATGACCTAAGTGATCCCATATGTTACTAGTTCCCCACATTTAAAAAAAAAAGGTGATCACACAAAGGGGGTGTGTTGAGAGTTCCATGCTCCATCTGTTTGTCAAAGTTAGAACCATTCTCATGCAAGTACAAGTATCCCACATGCAAGGAGAATCGCCCTCAACTCCATATAAGGAGGGCCTCACTTCACTCCCATATGCTCATTCACTCAAGCCCTTGTCAAGAGTTCTCATTCTCACCCCATGAAGTCATCATGCTCTTAGAGCAACCTATGTAAGTCTTTTTATATTAATCAACTTCATTGTGTTTTTATTTCTTTTGTTACATCCTCCTTAATCTTATTAGTGTGTGATTAATAGTAGATTAGGATTTGTTTTCTTGCTTTCAACACAAGGTACATTTTCACTTCACACGAGGTCCTATTTTCTTGGAGGTCTCATCTTCAAGAATGTACAGTTATTTCCAATATCGAAGTAGATTATGTTGCAATGAGTGAGACATGGAAGGAGGCATTGTGGCTTTTGATATTAGCATGTGACATGAGCATACCTCAACATGTACTTTGTTTATTCAGTGACAAATAGAGTGTTATTGCATTGGCTAAGAATACAGTCTATCATGCAAAGACCAAGCACATTGAGGTGTGGTATTAATTTATTCGTGATTGATTAACCATCGAGCGAGTTTTCCTTGAGAGGATTCATACTCAAGAAAATGCAGCAAATGATTTGGCAAAAGCTCTACCATATGATGGTTTTAGACATTTTTGTCACTTGATGGAAGTCACTTGATCTTGTTTTGCAGAGTTCGTTGTACACTATGTAACATGCCCATTAGGTGGGAGCTATAGGTCATATACTCATACTCATATACTTTTGTCATTCTTCCTTTTTCTCCCTTGGCCATATCATTGAGCTTGGCTTTTAAGGGAAGATTGTTACTGATTGTTACCAATAGTGTCTATTTGAAAGACCAAATGGCCACCAAACACTCTTGTATTGTTTGTTCTAATAAAACATATAGTGGGTCGGTCAATCACGACAATATTGAAATCACATATTTGTGAAACTTGCATTCAGCAAGCTTCTCTGGTTTTTTGTGTTTTCTTGTAGGTCTGCACAGACGAGTATAGAAGAGTATCATGATGCCATCCACATGATGTAAGAAGCTCCGAATCTCCAACTACATTTTTGGAGCATGATGTTAATATGTAAGAAATAACTGCAAATGTTGTGATTGTAACTTCATGTCTTATCCTTGATTTAATGCCTCAATTTCAAAACTTGGGTACAAGTTATTATGGGGTTTTTCATAACTTTCCATGGCATCTCTTCAATCATTGTGCAAAACTACTTTAATCATTATCTTGGTAAAGTGAAGCTAAATCATTGTTAGAAGCATGATTAGCGTATCTTTTATGATTTATAAAACTATGTGATAGACAACATTGCATGCATGCCACCTTGTTTCTTGCTCACTGTTTTTGCATAACATACTTGGTGATGGCTTGTAAATATCCCCATGAACTTTCTTTACCTAATAATGGTAGACATCCTCCAATGATATTGCTTTCAAGAAAGAAGCTCACTAGGAGGTCCATGTGCGAAACCTTTGTAGCATAGATTAGGATAAAAATAAAGACAGTGACCCTGGATAAGTTTGAGGATAAGGAGCTTGATCAAAATGAAGTGCTAAACACCTATGAGCCTCTTGAATACATATTTATGGACATATATTATGAACTTAGTTTGGATGAACTTGACACCATCAGCTAGTAACATATCAGCTTGACTATGCTTCCATGCCATGATGGCACTCTTGATCATTGGGGAATTTGGTTGCATTATTGTACAATGTAAAAACATCTTCACCATATTTAGGAAGATCTCCATATTATGATTGAAAAGATATCCATAGTCTTTAAACTCAAAATGGGAGGCAAGTGTGCATTCCAAAAAGGCAATGTATGCGAAACTTGAAGATAAATTTGGAGAGGGAGTACATAACATAAGGTATTATCTCATTTCTCATCTCAAAGATGAAACTCACTAATTAAAGCTCAACCAGTTTCTAGACAGGGTTTGTTTATTAATTAAATATAAGTATATGGCTAGAGAGAACTATTTAGTGCTTCTGGTTGTCAAATTAGGTGTAGTAGTTGATTATGACATGACCTTTTCCATGATGTGGAATTAAAGGATAGCGAGTCTATTAAGAAGCTCAAACCTTTTCCATGACATTTTCCATGATGTGGAATTAAAGGATAGCGAGTCTATTAGGTGTAGTAGTTGATTATGACATGACCTTTTCCATGATGTGGAATTAAAGGATAGCGAGTCTATTAAGAAGCTCAAACCAAAAAAAGGTGTATATGCCAAGTCTGTAGGTAATTATGGTAAATCCGTAAGTTTAGAGCCATCAATGATGACTCTACTGAAGGAAAGAAAGATTATTTTTCTCTCTTTAAAGCAAACGAGTCAAGCCCATATTCCGATATAGATTGGAATAGATAAATGGAAAGGAATGGTTTGCAACCAAGATATTTGAAGGAATTAGGAAAAATAATCATGATGGTTCGTGTAGAAAAGTGTCTTGGAATCGACGATACAAGCTAACAAGATGAATTCTTGAAATTCATAAGTACAGCTTCGTATGTGTCAAGATCGATAAGCATAAGGGATTAGGATATACGGTTGAGTGCATGCTTAGAAGGGACAACGTGTCTACATATTAGTTGCACATGTCAGGATGACATATTTTTACACTATACGAATTAGTGATATCTATTTTAACAAAAGGGGTGTCACGTGACTTAGGACATATAGAAGATAGTGGAACACTTACAAGAAAGTAAGAGGTCTACACACATTATCTTTAGATTACACTAGATATTCGAAGTCAGATTTATATAAGAAGATTAGGAATTTGATGTTTAGATAGTGTCAAACCTAGAAGATTACTTAGATTTCAGAGGATATGTCAAGGGCAAATAAGTTATAGGAGAAGATAGAATGGAATAGATGTAGCTATAATACGTACGAAGGCAGTCAATTCACTTTCTTCTAAGATGGATTGTAGTATATACACCATAGAATTATCCTAGACATATGTAGAAGACAAGAGAACTATTAACATATAGCTAGCAGGTTCACATAGAACGTATTCACATTGCATGCGTCTCAAGTAGAAGATCCACACAGAATTTTAAGCAAGGGCCAATAATTAGCACGATTTGCTAAGGCCAAGGCTAGACTTTTTACAGTTTCCCATCACCAGCAAAAAGATACACCATATATTCCAGAGAATATACTAGATAGGAGAACTGCATACAGAACTAATTCGATCCAAAGTATTTGGTAGCTTGGAAGGGTGTCCACTCAGTTGTCTCCTCTCTAATCATTGAGGGCAATAATCTTTAGAAGGGGCAGAGAGTGTTAGGCATCGATCCAAGCCAGATCACTTATTAATTTGCATTGGAACAAGAGCATAAGTTGCTAAGGTTCCTACCTCGGGGGTTATCCTAAGGTTCACCTTTAGGAGTGAGAGCTCGTGTGCATGATGGCCACACGTCACACTAAAAGGCTCTATAGACCTAAATGGGGAGCAAGAGGATAAATAGGATGGGAGGAGCATAGCACACACTCCATTTTTCAAGCCTCTTTGTGAGAAGTCTCTCACAAACCTCTTCCTCTACAATCTCCAATGGACTTCATCATGATTAAGATGATGACTCCATACGGTGGCATCTGAAAAATTCCGCGCAGGGACTTCAAAAACTAGCTCTTCTCTGGCTCTAGATAACAAAAATGTGAGTTTCTCTAACTAAATTCTCTCAAATGAAGACCAAACGTTGTGTGTGTACTCTCCCATTCTTTATATCCACATGTACCCAAAATCATTTGTCATCTGGAATGGTCAAGTGTCCACATGTGGCCTTCATGCAAAACTCATCCCCACTACCCTTAGGTACCTTAGAATATCCCCTGAGCTATGGACCTTGGCTAGACTTAGTCCTTGTCCCATAGACATGAGATGGTCTCTGTAGACCGATGTCTAACATGTTGCAGCTCAGAACTTAAGTATATTGGCTGAGGCAGCTGATAAGATGCACTTAAATGGGTTGATGGGATAAAGAAAAGGCTGAAGACAAACAGGCTTAGGAAGAGCTGGGCAAATGGTTGAAACAACCTGATATCTGAGAGGGGAAAACCCCATGCTGAAAAAATAAATAAATAGATGAAAGCAAGAGAAACAATGGCAGTGCCCAGCTGAGAGGATGTATGTCTGTTTTGAGGTGCACGCATGAGATGACATATGTCAATAAATCCTCATACAACTGAGCTAAATGTCAGATTACTTATAGGATACCCTTCATAGCTGCTGCTGGACTAGCCTATGTACTGCCCGGCACAATATGATACCTGTTTAATTGTCCTAGAATCCCAAGGACACAAGAACTTAGAAAACAGAACAACTTCCAACAGCATATCCTAGGGATGCTTTCTCAATGATCCATACAGTAAATCAGCACAACCTAAAATATCTTTTTTCTGGGAGTTTGCAGTATCTTATCCACTGGAGCACTACTTTCATTACATCCTTACCGAGCACAATATTCTCCAGGAAGCACACCCATGTTTAAATCCTGCCAGCATATAAATCAATTTCTTCACAACCCTAGAGATGTCCAACAATGACAGAGACTTCACAATGTGTACTTAATATTTTAATTTGAGGGCTCAAATATTGGAAAAAATTGAAATAACTTCACAACTCATACTGAATTTTACCTGAGGGAAGTTCAATCCACTGTTATTTATATTTATGTAAATGTTTAACTATGGCTTTCTTTGTATTCATTGATGACAATGTTTCAAAATGAACAGGATAAACTCATGGAAGGTATGGAATGTTGCATTACAATTCACAACATTGAGGATCAGCTATCATAAATCTGTATATGAAACTGTTTGAAACTTCAACAATAACAAGCCACAAAGATACAATATTGATGCTGTTCACGTGTCAACCCATCAGTGTCTCTACTGTCATGGGATCCTTCTCATCCAGAAGCCCTTCTATATAGCATCTACTCCTCCATTACAAGCATATGCCCAAACAGACCCAATACCCAAATGCAATCCATAACATTTGAGTTACGATCACTTTGACAAAATAACAATCATGATCTCTGGAACTCACAAGGCCCTCATGCAAGGCATAGAACATAAGGATGACACACCCATGCAATCAGATGCTCAGTCCTAAAACTTCCATAAGAATTCAATGCTCATGGTCTAAATTCTAATGGCATATTTTCTGCAAAACACCTGTAAGCACAAAAAACATGCTTATGTGCATGATTGCTGCCAACCCTATACTGGAACTGCACACTTCCTGACATGGGCGATCCTATATTGGGAACTACATGCTTCCTGACATGAGCTGACCAACAGCAGAGCCCTTGAAAGACAAATAGATAGATGTGATATAAGAAGCCAGGATTTTCATTGAGGAAGACTAATCTATCACCCAACGTGTTGCATAATTGAACTGAAAAAACCAGAATTTTATCCTGCCATCTTTGTATAACAATGTGATGAACCCACTGCTAAGACAACATATGACACCATGTCCGAACAGTAAAGTCATAAACAAATCAGTTGCTCAAAAAATCCCTTACTCTATGCAGCCAACGTACATATTCTCGTTGTTCTTTGTCTGTCATATAATCCATCATGTACCATGCAAACTTGGCAGTAAGCCCTCTCACCTCGAGTATTTCATGAAATCCTTGTTGAAGATCTTCATCTAAATCCCTGCAAATATGAACAAACTAAAGTAATAAGCAGAGTTGGAGAGAGGGGAGAGAGAGAGAGAGAGAGGAAGTGTGGTAATTACTCAAAAATGGGACCTCCATATGGCTCTGGTGCACCCTCTAATTCTAAGATGTCATCCTCGTGAAAAATCACATCCTCAATCATAACTGCCTTTGCTCCCCTTACAAAACTACAGTCCACCTCAAGACGTACATTGGCTGTTTTGCTCAAGCTAACACTCATGTGAAGGACCTCGATAATCTCTAGATCTTCCTCATGCATGATATTCTTGTGCTTGTTGTACTGATGATGATGTCTGTGTTGCAGCCTCTGCTCCTCTGGTTCATCTTCATCCCAAGGATATTGTTTTTCCAGCATACAGATAATCTCAATCTTTTCACTGCCCATTGTTCTGCTCAGGGTAACTTCTTCCATCCCTGCTCTGTCAATAAGCTTAAACGGACCAGCCATTTCTTCCTGCAATAGTAACAAAATGTTTAAAGATTGGCAATGGCATCAAAAATGTGTGTCATCAATAAGATAATCACTCTGAATCTCAAAGCAAATCTTCCAACAAAGTCAAAACAAAGATTTTCTTATGGTACCAATGATCAGAAAGAGGCACAAAGACTCGCACATTAGACAGCAATGTCGAGAACCAGTTCCACTGCTTGATTTCACTCTTTGGCAGTAGCTTATTAACCAAAAAAAGCACACTTCAGGGCTTAATTTAAACCGATCATTATTCAATATCATCCAATTAAATACCTTCAATGTATGATTCAACATAAATTTAAGCACGAGAAGCATTACCATATGAGGAAAAAATAGCAGAAGTATGAATGACATTGTAATGAGGCTTTTTATATGTGGCAAGGTCTAAACTGGCCAAAAAAAAGCCAGAAGTAATGCCAAAATTCATATAAATAGGAAAACCGCAATATTGCATGGGATTTAAATTCCCGCAACCCTAATTTTGAGACTTAGTCGAAATTTGGTCACAGATTGTCAAAAAACTTTTTTGCACCATTGGAAAGTACTCATTGAGAGCTTCTTAATGATATATAACACTTCACCATCTGGCACCAAAAAGTCAAGCAAAATTCAAGCCCTAATTTCTGTCTTTCGCGCAAACACTTACTTTCCAATAGATTTTTCGAAGCTTTTCATACTTTCTATTCTGATTTTCGTGGGCACTTCAAATCCTGTATAAAGAGAACATAGGGAGCATCATAAATTATCAATTCTTGAAGCACTCAAGACACAAGCTCTAGGGTGAAGAGCTATTAGGACTCAAGGAGGAGTATATGCAGATTTGGAGGAGTATTTTGGCTGCTGATCCTTGTTCTTCTTCACACTCCCAAGTGTGCATGCTGATTTTGGAGAGTAGTACTTGATTTAGGGTTTCTTCATGTGCTGCTGCTGTACCGGGTGTCCTCCCACTACTTCATCACGAGACGTGACCATTGTTGCTGCTCTACATCAGAGAAGACCTAATTTCAGATTAGGGTTTTCTGTAATAAATGTTTTGGACAGTTTATATCCTTATTTTTGCACATGTTCTCTCACATAATACTTCTTAGACACTCACACATTATTTTATGTAATTAAAACCCTTAGATGCAGCCTACATTCAGATTTTTGTATCATACACACATTGTATATTGACATTTTGCATTTATTAGTATGTGTAGTGGCATTAAGCTTTTGTACTTTTATAATTGTCCCCATCTCTCTATATTGTCATTTATCTCTTTTGATCAAGTCAAGGTGTGTTATGTGCTAAAAATCAAGTGTTGGAAAGATCTTGAATTTAACATGTGATTATTGTTTGGACCTACCACACTTCCAACATTTGGTATTAGAGCATAGTTGACATACACTCTTGTACTCAAGATGAGTGACTATGGAGATAGATTGGAACAAAAAAACAAGTTTGATAGAATGTCTAGCTATCCAATGTGGAGTTTTATGATGATGCCTTTGCTAGTTTCCAAAGACTTGTGGAATATTGTCAATGGAAAGTACCCCAGACCAAGACATGCAGAAGAAGATGTTGTTTCTTCATCCAAGAAGGTGGCTACTCCAATATCTGCTCAGCAAATTGAAGAGAAAGAAGAGGAGATTATATCTTCATCCCCAAACAGAGGGAGATATATGAACATTCAACCTATAGAAGAGGACTCTAGATGGGATTCTAGAGATGCACAAGCACTCCCATTTATTGATATGGGAGTCAAGAAGCATATCATTCCATAAATCAAGTCATGCAAAACCTCTTGTCAGATTTGGTTGGAATTAAAGAATCTCTATCAGAGTAGACGAAACCCTGCTATAAAGCTCATCTAAGGAGGCAATTAGCTAACACAAGGATGAAAGTTTGGTGAATCAATCCAGTCTCATATTTTGAAGCTCAAAGTTTTACTAGAACAGTTACTTAATGTTGGAGTTACTATACATGATGATGAGATGGTGAATACCCTCATAAATTCACTTCCATCTACATATCATTCTTTTGTTACTTCTCTTTCTCTCTCTACATGAGATAGAGAAATATCATTTGAAGAGTTATGATTCTTGTTACTTCAAGATAAAGACCAATAAAAGAGTATGGAAGAGAATATGATGAAGCCATGGTGTCATCATCCAAAGGAAAGAAAAAGAAGAAAAAGAAGAAAAAGAAGAAGAAGACAACAAAGAAGGAGAATAATAATCAAAAGAATAAGAATGAAAGTAAGTCTTCAACCACTTTCTTTACAGTACCTAGTTCTCGTACTTCTACCACTGCATTAGGTAATAATGTTGAAGATGGTTCAGAACCTAAGTCTTCAAATGAAGAATCATATGCATGTGTAGCTTTTGATCAAGAAGCATTAAATGTTGTCTCAAAAAATCCTTGGATTCTTTTACTATGGAGCTATTAAGCACATGCAGGTTGCAAGAAGGTATTTTCCACCCTTGCTGATTCTACAAGAAAAAGGGTGATCATAGCAGATGGTCCTAATCTAGATATTGTAGGACTTGGAGAAGTTAACCTTAAGTCAAGAGCATGTGGAAATTTTGCAATTTCTAATGTTCTTTATGTTCCAGAAATGAAAAAGAATTTGTTGTACATTTTTACTTTCTTATCATATGGTTATAAATTCATATTTTACGAAAGATTTATGCCACATCCTCACTCCAAATGAGGAGCATTATCTTTTGCAAGGCGAAAACAAAAGTGTAATGTTTGTATTGTCCAAAATTAGTCATGCCAATATTGCTAGGTCTTCTACACTTAAGAAAATATGCATGCTAGATTTGGCCATATCAGTTACACAGCTATCAAGCACATCAAAGAACAGGGTATGGTGGAGAGTTTACCCACTTTTGCTTTACCAGCTAATGCAGAATCTTATGAAAGATGTCTTGAAGGAAAGCTTTGCGAGCTACCATTCAAAAAGCATGGATACATCTCAACTACTAAAAAATTATAGACCATACATTCAAATGTTAATGGACCTATGAGAGAAGATTCCATTCAAGGCTTTGGGTACTTTGTTACATTTATTGATGATTTTTCTAGATATTCTTGGGTTCATGGCCTAGAAGCTCAATCTAAAATTCAAATTTTGAGAAGTGATAGAGGAGGAGAATTTGTCAAAAGACTTCAAATCTTTTTTGGAAGACAAAGGTATCTTTCGTCAAATCACTATTGCTTACACTTCATAACGGAATGGTGTTGAAGAGAAAAAGAATAGGATAGTTGTTGAAATGATGCGTAGCATGATGTCCTCTAAAAACCTTCACATAAGCTTTGGTTTGATGTAGTACATACAACCAACCACATTCTTAATAGGTACCTTCCACAAAAGCTTTAAAGGTCAGCATGAAGCCCAATATGAACTACTTCAAAGTTTTTGGATCTCCCACTTATGTGCACATAGAAAAAAAGGTCATGGTAAACTAGAAGTCAAAGCCATCAAAGCAATATTCATTGGTTATGCAATTGAAGTAAAGGATACAAATTCTATGTACTAGAAAGAGCTGATATCTTACTCTCCCGCAACGCTTATATTGCAAAAAGTCAGATTTATGATAAACATGCAAAAAATTCCAAACTTTATTACGCCAGATGAAGATGCATTTTTCAAGTCATTGAGATGCTTACGTTCAACCATATAGACGAGGTGATCAACCTTCTCAAACCCCAAAGATTTCAATTGATAGAGATAAAGAGAAAGTTTTTGCTCCTATACCACAACTATCTACATCTCCAACTTCACCTATTCCTTCATCACCTCTTGTCATACCACCTTATGAAGTTGAAGAAACATCAAGAGCACCGGAAGAAAGAGTTGCATATGAACATGAGCTTCCACCAGTCTTTCAGAAACTTTCGAGATGATATGTGAAAACTTTATAGGATAGTGGAATTCAATCATTTAAAGGAAGAACCAAAAGTCAAAAAGATCATCCAATTCAGGGAATTATGCAAAACAACACTTTATGGTTTGGAGCAAAAGAGCATGGTATGAAAAGATACATTTGTACCTTTTATCTATTGGTTTTGAAAACTCTAAATCAGCTCCTATATCTATTGGTTTTGAAAACTCTAAATCAGTTCCTACCCTCTATGTTAAAGTAGAGACAAATGTCTTAATTATCATTTTCATTTATGTTGACGCAGTATTGATGTGATTAGCGAACCTTACCCCTAGGGTTCCATTCGGCTTGATTCGAACCGAACCTAAAACCCATACGGTTCTCATTTAAAATTCGACCAATTGCAACCTTATGAATTTGGTTCAGTGCATTTTTCGATACAATTCAATGCGCTAATTTCTACCACTGCTTCTCATCTTATGAACCATTAGTTTAGGTCACAATGCACATGGAAACTCTTGCATCTTTTATTGTACTCACTTGCAAGCATGTATACAGAGAGCATTTACCGAGGGATGGTATTACCTATTGGAGCCTTAACCTATGAGCATTTCGAGCATCAAAGAGCTTCTAGCATTCAACCCCCCTCTTATCCACTACCCCAGTTCCCGATTCGCAAGGCACAACTCAAGGCAGAGAGAGAGAGAGAGAGAGAGAGAGAGAGAGAGATTACATAATCCTTAATCCATTAAGAACTACGTATAATCCATTAGGAGCTACCTATTTTGCATTAAATCCTATAATCCATTAGGAACCATCGTATAGTATCACTTTATTTGATTGGACTTGTCACTTTATTATGCATGCATCTTGAGATAGAGAGAGCGCTTTGAAGAAGAGAGTAAAAGAGAGAGAGCCCTCAACCATCTACAGCCAATGTTCAGTCCTTGCACCTTCAATGCACCTAATGAATCCTCAAGGAGCCTTTCAAACCTTACCTCGAATGTAAGATTCGGTCCTTGAACCTTCAACGCACCGAACCAAATGCACGTGACCACCTTGTGTTGATGACATGATCATAACATGTGTTGGTATTCTAAGGTCAGAATACCATATGTTGGAAGTGGTAGTGGGCCACAATAACAACAAATCACAGGTTTACAGGATCTTCCAACATATGAACCTTAGCATACACACCTTAAGACTCAAAAATAGATGAGTGAGAGATAGAGAGAGAATAGATAGGATTTCAAGTGTAATGGTAAGCTATGAGGCTCACCTACACTATCTATATTCCAAATGTCAAATTACAATGTGTGAATATGATACAAAGTTCAAACTGACAATATCTGAATCTAGGCATAAATAGGAACTAGATACAAGAGATTGTATGCCTAAGAGGTATGAAGAGTGTGTGTGTGTGTGAGAGAATATGGAGAATAAGAACAGCTAATAACTCTTTTACAACAAACCCAAATTCTGACAACCTAAATCAAAAACGAGTGACCTAGGAAGTAAGAACGGAAATAGACTTGCTACTCACAGTAAATCAACAACAGATGTTGATGGTAAGCTGGAAGAATCTCCTCCAGATAATCACCAAGACATAGACTGCAACTCCTCCAAGAGTGTATGTGAACACTCCCTCCAAGATGGCCTCCAAAGATCTTCTCCAAGATCTTGATCACCTCCTCTCCTTAGCGTTGATCACTTGAGAGATTCTTGAGTTGATTGCTTGAGTGATTGAATGATTTACAATGAGCAAGAGCCCTTCTTTATATAGCTTTAGAACCTCCAAAAGCATACTTCAAAAAAGTATACTAAAATGCTACGATTATCTACGATCGTAATCAAAATCTCTCGCAATAACGGCATTGCTAAAAGCTTCTTCTAATTTCTTTTTGTGTCTTTATTAAACGCACCAATTTGCTTTTTCCAAAATATCTCCGCGTTGCTGTGCCGAACGGGAATTGAACCCAGATCGTATCTTTGCAAGGAAGTCGACTTAGCCACGCTACCCAAGCTTCTTTGTTGTGAGAAATCTTTAAAAATGATAAGTAGACTGTTACGTCCATATGGGACTTGAAGAGAGACACAAAAGGTGTGAAATATGGTATGAGCTTTTAAGCTTTTGGACCATTGTTGGACATTGATTCCAACAATCCCCCCTTCAATGTCATAATGGTACACACGTCAATAACCTGCAAAACTTCTGATATCTGCAAATATCTCTTTTTAACTGATTTCCACTGAATCTTGAGCTGACTGTGTATGAACCTGTATACTTGAGAAACTGCAAACTAAATGTCTGGTCGTGTATTACATGAATATATCAAGCAACCGACTGCTTGACTATATAATGTAGCATCAAAGTTCTGAATCTGCTTCCAACTGTAATAACATATTGACATCCATATGTATAGGCTTGGAATTTATCATCTCAAGCCTTTCCAATAATTTCTCAAAGTATTTATGTTATGTCATGTAGATACACTCATCTCTATACTTTAACTCAATCGTGGGACTTGTGATGATCATATCACCTTGTAGTGCATCTTGAACACTAGCTGGTTCATTCTCAATTGAAGTAGGAGCTAAACTATTATGATCCTCAAAATGTTTTGCATAATTTACCTAGTCTTCTTGTTTTCTCCTTGTCTGACTTCTGGTTCTTCCAATGTATTCTTTTATACCACTATCCTTCCAAGTTTGATATAACTACTTTGGTGTATTCCTGAAAAGTGGTGGTATATCTTCTGGTTCTTCAGTATTTCTTTCTTCTGGAGCTCTGGAACCTTCTCCAACTTCATAAGTCGGAACTTGAAGAGAAACTGACATAGGACTAGGTACTTGTGTAGGTAATGAGATTCTCTCTTCACCTGTATCTCTTAGGGTTTGAGAAGGTTCATCACCCCCCTTGTATGGCTGAATGTAAGCATCCAAATTCCTTCTAAAAAATGCATAGTCATCTGCCTTTATGAATTCTGGAATCTCTTCCTTCTTATCATAAATCTGACTCTCTGCAATATATGCATTGTGTGAGAGTAGGATATCACCTGTATCTGGAACATAGAATCTGTATCCCTTGCTTTCAATTGCATAACCATACCGCTTTAATGGCTTTTACATCAAGCTTACCATGATCCTTCTTCTCAATGCGAACATAACTGGGGAACCAAAAACTTTGAAATAACTCACATTGGGTTTCTTCCCATAATAAGCTTCATAATGTGTAATGACCTTCAAAGCTTTTGTGGAAGACTTATTCAAAATGTGATTAGCTAGATGTACTGCATCAAACCAAAACTTGGGAGAAAGCCTTTTGGATGACATCATACTATGCATCATCTCAACAAGTATCCTATTCTTTCTCTCTGCAACACCATTCTGCTCTGGCGTGTAAGCAATAGTGAGTTGATGAGAGATACCTTTGTCTTCAAAAAGAGACTTAAAGTCTTTAGACATGTACTCTCCTCCTCTATCACTTTTCAAAATCTGGATCTTTGACTGACTTTCATTTTCAACCATAGCTAAAAACTTCTTGAAAGTAGAAAAAACCTCTGACTTCACTTTAAGACCATAAATCAATGAATATCTCGAGAAATCATCTATGAACATAACAAAGTACCTATAACCTTGAATAGAATCTGTTCTCATCAGACCATTCACATCTGAATGTATGATCTGCAACTTCCTTGTGGTCGTAATAAATCCATGTTTCTTGAAAGGTAGTTTGTGAAGCTTTCCTTCAAGACATCCTTCACATGATTCTGCATCATCTGGTAAAGGAAAAGTAGGCAAACTCTCCACCATACCTTAACTTTGATATGCTTGAGAGTTGTGTAACTAATATGACCAAATCTAGCATGCCATAACTTCATGTTCTCCTTAGGTGTGGTAGACCTAGCAACATTAGCATGACTAATTTTGGATAACACAAACATGCCACTTCTGTTTTCACCTTGAAGTAACCAATGCTCCTCATCAGGTGAGAGGATCTGATATGAATCTTTCTCAAAAACAACTTTATAACCATCTGATAAGAAAGTCGAGATAGAGAGCAAATTCTTCTTCATGTCTGGAACATAAAGAACATTGGAAATTTTGAAACTTCCACCTGCTCTTGACTTAAGGTTCACTTCTCCAACACCAACAACATCCAAATCATGACCATCTGCAATGGTCACTCCTTCTACCTAAAGAGTTTGAAAGGGAAGAAAATACCTTTCTGCAACCTGTCATATGCTTAGTAGCTCTAGAATCAAAGATCCAAGGATTATCTGAGATTGCATTTAACATTGCCTGATCAAAAGCTATCTCTTCTATAGTAGCACATGCATATGAATCTACCTTTGAAGATTTAGGTTTTGGATCATCTTCAACACTATTACCTGATGCTTTCTTCTTCTCATTGAAAATCCTTGCTCTGCATTCTGCTATGAAATGACCTGGCTTTTTACAGTAATGGTATACTCCTTTCTTTGAATCAGATGTAGTCGAAGATTTTTCTTTGGGTGTAGAGGAAGCATTAGGGGTAGAACTGGAAAACTTAGGATTAGAAGACTTACTTTCCTTCTTGGATTGCTGACTCTTCTTCTCCTTCTTTGTCTCCTTCTTCTTCTTTCCCTTTGACGATGATAACATGGCTTCATCATTCTCTTCCATACCCTTTTGTTGATCTTCATCTTGAAGTAACAAGAATTGTAGCTCTTCAAATGAAACTTCTCTATCTCTTGCAGAGAGAGATAAGTAAGTAACAGAAGTGAGTTTAGAAGTGTGTTTACCATCTCTTCATCTGAAATGTTGACACCAACATTTAGTAACGGATCTCGTAAATCTTTGAGCTTCAAAATATGTGACTGAACTGATTCACCAACTTTCATCCTTGTGTTGGCTAGTTATCTCCTTAGATGAGCTTTCCTAGCAGGGTTTCAACTTTGATCAAGATTCTCTAACTCCAACCAAGCCTGACAAGAGGTTCTGCAAGACCTGATTTGAGGTTTAATATGCCTCTTGATTCCCATAGCAATATATGAAAGTGCTAAAGCATCCCTTGAATCCCATCTGGGTCCCATCTCGATTGCTCTTCTGTAGGAAGTAATCTGGTAGTAGTACGGACTCCTGATGATGAAAGAGTTTCTTCTTCGTCACTAATCTCTTGTTGAGCGGAAATAGGAACAATAGGCCCTCTAGAAGATGAAGAAACATCTTCTCCGACTTGTCTTGGCCTTGCATAAGTGCCATTGACAATATTCCATAAGTCCTTTGTTACTAACAGATTCATTATCATAAAACTCCACATTGGATAATTAGACATGCCCTCAAGCTTGTCTTCATTCTCAAGTCTATAAACACTCATCTTGTTAAGGGTGTATGTCAACTATGCTCTGATACCAAATGTTGGAAGTGGTATGGGTCCCAATAACAACAAATCACAGGTCTACAGGATCTTCCAATAGATGAACCTTAACATACACACCTTAAGACTCAAAAATAAATGAGTGAGAGATAGAGAGAGAATAGATAAGATTTCAAGTGTAATGGTAAGCTATGAGGCTCACCTACACTATCTATATTCCAAATGTCAAATTACAATCTGTGAATATGATACAAACTGATAATACCTGTATCTAGGCAAAAATAGGAACTAGATACAAGAGATTGTATGCCTAAGAGGTATGAAGAGTGTGTGTGTATGAGAATATGGACAATAAGAACAGTTTATAATTGTTTTACAACAAACCCAAATTCTGATCAACCTAAATCAGAAACGAGTGACCTACCAAGTAAGAACGGAAATAGACTTGCTACTCATAGTAAATCAACAACAGATGTTGATGATAAGCTGACACAATCTCCTCCAAATAATCACTAAGACATAGACCGCAACTCCTCCAAGAGTGTATGTGAACACTCCCTCCAAGATGGCCTCCAAAGATCTTCTCCAAGCTCTTGATCGCCTCCTCTCCTTAGCGTTGATCACTTCAGAGATCCTTGAGTTGATTGCTTGAGTGATTGAGTGATTTACAATGAGGAAGAGCCCTTCTTTATATAGCTTTAGAACCTCCAAAAGCATACTTCAAAAAAGCATTCTAAAACGCTACAATTATCTACAATCGTAATCAAAATCTCTTGCAATAACGACGTCGCTAAAAGCTTCTTCTAATTTCTTTTCGTGTCTTTATTAAAAGCACCAATTTGCTTTTTCCAAAATATCTCCGCATTGCTGCGTCGAACAAGAATTGAACCAAAATCGTATCTTTGCAAGGAAGTCGACTTAGCCACGCTACCCAAGCTTCTTTGCTGTGAGAAATCTCTAAAAAACGATACGTAGACTGTTACATCCATCTGGGACTTGAAGAGAGACACAAAAGGTGTGAAATATGGTATGAGCTTTTGAGCTTTTGGACCATTGTTGGACATTGATTCCAACAACATGTCCCAAGGATTCTAATTTTCAGTTCTTTTAGTCACAACTTAATAGTAAGCAAACATTTGATGTTACTGACCTTGAATTTTTACATTACTACTCGAGCATTGAATTCGAATTCAAAAATGATTGTATCTATATGACATAGCAAAAATATATTTAGAAACTTTTAGAAAGGTTTGAAATGACAGACACTTATGGATGTTAATGTGTCATTACAGGTAGATGCAAAGTCAGAATCTTTTGATGCTATGCTATATAGTCATGCAATAGGATGCTTGATCTACCTATGTAATACATGACCTTACATACAATTTGCAATTTCTCAAGTATCAAGGTTCATGCACAAACCTCTCAAAGTTCATTGGAAAGAAGTTAAGAGGATATTCAGATATTGTAGGGGTCTTTGAATTATGCTATGGTACTTCCAAAGTCATAGCATTTTCTACTAAAAGGATTTGCATATTCTCATTGGGAAAGTGATAAAGACACAAGAAGAAGCACAAGTGGTTATTGTTTTTGTGTTGGAGATTGCCTTATCTCAACCAACAATAGCTACTTCGTCAAGTGAAGCAGAGTATAGGGCTTCCATTACAGCTACACTTGAAGCAATTCGGTTACACAAAATTTTGAGTTATCTTGATGTTCATGTTCATCTACCTATGCAGACATTTTCAGATAGTCAAAGTGCTCTTGCTATCGCAAAGAATCCTCTTCATCATGCTAGGACAAAGCATATTGAAGTACATTATCATTACATTCGAGAACAAACATCTAAAAAGCACATTGAGCTAGCTTATGTACCTACAAGTGAAAATGTTGTAGACATATTTACCAAAGCATTATCTAGAGATAGACATCAAAAGTTATGCGGACATCAAAAGTTATGCAAACATTTGAACCTTATGCCATCATGACATTGAGGGAGGGATTGTTGGAAAACAATGTCAGAATGCTCAAATCTGCCAAAAATTCCAGAAAAAAGCTTTTCATGCTGATTTTCATAGGCACTTCAAATCCTATATAAAGGATTAATAGGGAGCATCATAAATCATCAGTTCTTGAAGCACTCAAGACAGAAGCTCTAGGGTGAAGAGCTAGGAGGACTCAAGGAGGAGTATCTGCAGATTTGGAGGAGTTTTTTGGCAGTTGATCCTTGTTCTTCTTCACACCCAAGCATGCATGCTGATTTTGCTGAGAAGTAGTAGTACCGGATTTAAGGTTTCTTCACGAGCTGATCCTTGTTCTTCTTCACACCCAAGCATGCATGCTGATTTTGCTGAGTAGTAGTAGTACTGGATTTAAGGTTTCTTCACGTGCTGCTGTTGTACAGGCTGTTTTTTTTTTACTTACTGTTCTACATCATAGAAGACCCAATTTCAGATTAGGGTTTGCTGTAATAACTGTTGTGGACAATTTATATCCTTATTTTTGCACATATTCACTTACATAATACCACTTCGACACTCACACATTACTTTTTGTAGCTAAAACCCTTAGATTCAGCCTATATTCAGATTTTTGTGTAATACACACATTGTATATTGACATTTTGCATCTATTAATGTGTGTAGTGGCATTAGGCCTTCTTCACTTTTATAATTGCCTTCTCATCTCTCTATATTGCCATTTCTCTCTCTTGATCAAGTCAAGGTGTGTTATGTGCTAAGGTCAAGTGTTGGAAAGATCTTGGATTTAAGTTGTGATTATTATTTGGACCTAGCAAACTTCCAACAAAATAAACAAACTTGAATCAAAAAAGCACACATCTTAATTCTCTTTATTTTTTAAAGTACTTAATTTGCATGGATCTTAGAATCCCAAATATCAACCAATAAAAAAATTACCATATTGATGGTAAATATCATATATTGTGCTAAATCAAATAGTAGCATGCCACATAGAACATTCAAACAATACCCGAGGCTGTCGAGTTCCAACTTCAAGTGATCCATTTACTCGATCAGTTTTCTCTCTTAGCCCAGTAATTTCGTAGTTTTTATGTGTTAGTTCATTTTGACAGCAAAACCAGCCCATGGATTCACAAGATGGTAAAATCACACTCCTACCTTTTAGATTTATGATTACATAAAAAGATTATCGAAATTGTGAAGTATGTGATACAAGATTTATAAAATCACACTGCTACCTTTTATGATTACAAAAAAAAAATAGATGGAAATTGTGAAGTATGTGATACAAACAATAGCATCCAAAATTAGACCAGTCTTGCTCACATTTCACAAAAACCTTGTAGACCATAAGGTCTCGTCCCTGTCATCTTGTTTATTCTATACACCCAAACCAAAGCAAAATTAACCAAACGATATATAAGATGCCATATATCTACATCCAACTCTAGATTAAAATTTTGATATGCAATTGATGGCCAAACACTTGCAACCTTCATATGAACTTGTTCCCCATAACAAGGGACAGAAACCATAAAAAGGGGTGGAACCATGCAAAATAGACACTTTATTAAACTTGTCAAAAAAATTAAACAAGATATTTTCAATGTTATGAGCCAAAAATACCATCCAATTCATAGTGCAAGTATCACAAACTCTTGCTAGCACGCTTCATAATATAGGAGTAGGTTTAGGTTAAAAACTCTAAGCCTAATTACTAAGAAAAAAAGGTAAGATATAAATCTTTGTTTCCATGACCAAAATGCCAAGCAATAATGTAAGTGTCTTCCCAAGAAGCTTACTTGCTAACAAAACAAGACGCAAGTCAAACTCACAACACATGAAAGGACGGACATTAGGCTCACCTCCCAACCATAGAGCCAAACATCATAAAGATTGGGCTAGTGTCCCATACCAACACACCCACACCAATACACATGTAGGATTGACTCCACCATAGGAGGCATTCCAGTGTGTACACAAGCATATCCACAAATGAGCAAGTGGGTCCTATTAACAGGACTCACTTAAGAAGATGGGCCAATTCGCACGATCTAGTCAATTCCCATTTGGCAAGACAAATAGCCACAAGCGCCAATTAAATGTTCACAACAACCCACCCTTTACCCTAGGAGCTTCTAGCTACAATGACGACCACCACCTAAAGGAATGGCATCCCATACTACAATACCCACATCGTACAAACGTGGAGCTGAGTCCACCAAGGGACAAGAGTCCACGTGCCTCATACAAGGAGTGAATGAGAAATGAGCCCAAGGTTCATATTTATAGACTCATTAAGGAGGTGGCCAAGTTCACATTGGCCGAATGCTCCACCCTAAGCATCACTTTAACCACGCACGTCCATCCATATGTCCTTTGGATTTGGGGATGTGGCAGCTTTGAATTGCTCTATAAACCCGAATACCAATCCTCCAACAGCCTATCTAACTCCTAAGTCATATAAACTCAAGCTCTTGCTCCCACTCGATCAATTTGAATTAAAACACCCTACGAGTCTTCCCAATGACCTGATCGCAAACCATCACATGATCTAGTGGAACTTCTCATTTAAAATAAACCACGTTTCAATCCTCATTTAAGCAAGAGATCCCTTTCTCCTCTTCAAAAGAAGGTACTTGAGACGACATTCTTATCTATCTATATATCTATCTATCTGTCTATCTCTATCTATCTATCCATCCATCTATTTATCCATCCATCCATCCATCCATCCATCCATCCATCCATCCATCCATCCATCCATCTATCTATCTATCTATCTATCTATCTATCTATCTATCTATCTATCTATCTATCTATCTATCTATCTATCTATCTATCTATCTATCTATCTATCTATCTATCTATCTATCTATCTATCTACCTATCTACCTATTTATCTATCTATCTATCTATCTATCCATCCATCCATCTATCTATCTATCTATCTATGCATCCATCTCTCTATTTATCTATAACTTATTAGGTACATTGTACATGTATGATGTATGATGTATTATGTAAAATGTTATAACTTATTAGGCACATTGTACAAGTATAATGTTATAACTTATTAAGTACATTGTACATGTGTTACATAGACAATTAGAAATCATATTTCTGAAATTTTATGCATAAACTTTCAAAGAATCAACTTCACTCTAGAAAAAAAAATAAGTATCATGAGGCTAGGACACAAGAATGTTAATAATGCCTCTGTTCTTGCAATTACTCCATCCATCGAGAGAATGGAGGTTGGAGCATCTATATTTCTAAGGACTTATCAATCCTCTCTTTCTCCTCCTCTAAATTTTTTGCCCTCATATCATTACATGAAACTCCATACCAAGTTCCAACCCTCACATGGATCTACGTTAGATAGAGCTTTCACCATGCATTTCCATGGGTCCAATTGCAGCACATTAAATGAGAGATTGCATTCAATGATGGTTCGTGCAATCTCATTTTTGCAAGCGACAAGCCTTTGTCTTTCTCTAAGCAAATTTAGAGTCTCGAATGCACAGCGTGATGCTTGTGTTAGTGTAGGTTGTCATCAACTTGTACTACTCACTCCCTAACTTTTTTTGGACAAATTCATTTCATCATTCTCATAATGAACTCATCCTAAACGGCACCGAAGCCAAATCAATAGAAATAGATGGACAATCACCTCTTTTGGAATTGACACAATCCGATGACACCACTTCATTTTGCGCAAGAGATTCCTTTCTCCTCTGTGATAGAGGGTACTTGCAATAAAATTCTTGATAGACATCATGGGGGATTCCGTTGCATGGAAAGCATTCTCCTCTTGATTTGCAAAGTGGATTAGAAGCCATGTGATACTAGATGTTTATATTCTCATGCAATATTTGCAAGGCCAACAACATAAACTTGTTTTTCACTCTCTCATAGGTAATACAATGCTTAGTGAAAGCTTCATGACAAGGACGAGTGAAAGCTTGATGACAAGGATGAGCCATTGATGAATCATTTGATGATTGGAGACTCAAGAGCTCTTATGAAAGAGGGCAAGAAATGTAGAGAACGAGGATGGAACAAGCAATCACGGCGTTGGATATACTACATAATACATGGAGAGTGGAGTAGAAGAGGGCAAAGCTCACTCTTGAGTATCCACATGCCACAATGATGATTCATAGAGCTTAGAGGGCTACAAGGTTGCATCGGTTCGCGTACAGGAAATTCCGGTACCATAATCCGGTTCGGTTCAGTTCCATAGCGAACCTTACATCTGGTTCGTCCATTTTTTTTGTATGGTGCAAATGATGTTTTTCTTGATACTCGACCCAAATTGTTGCCAATTTACAAGGTACATACACATACATGTGTTCATACATAGTGCACACACACATATATATGTATATAGATGTGTATGTATATGTGTATATATAATTTTTACATGTATATACAAAACCTACTACGTACCTTACGAACCTTACCTTGGAGGTAAGATTCGGTTCACGTACCTTACCCGTACCGAACCTTATGAACCTTACGAACCTAACCACCTTGGAGGGCTACGAGCTTTGGGAGGGATAGCCTGCAGGTTGACTATTAACTTGCTTGTGACAGGGTGCTAAGGTAAACAATGAGAATAAAACATGTAATCAAGGATACCAAAATCCCCAATTTTTTACACGAACGAGATCCATAGTTTTCTTATCAAATGAATCAAACAAAATCGACCTGGATGGGACGAGATGAGACTTATTGTACAAAATTACTTAAGGGAAGAGTGCAAGTATGGTCAATAGTACATTCAACTCCTCAATTTGACTGTTTCCAAGTTTATGTTTCAATCTTTATATGATATATCACATATTTATTGATTATCTTTTTTGTGTTTTTCATTTGTTTTTGAGTAGGTGAATATGGATAGTCTCAAGCTCTCTCTTAAAACACTTGAAAGTGTGTCGTAAAAGTAATTCTTTATGTGATCTATGTCTAGAACATGAGGAGATTAATCAAAGTGTGACTCGCACGTGATCGCACTCAAAGATAATAATTCGTGGATCATGATATCGTGAAAGGCATATAAGTGGCACTATTGCATATGCACGAAGAGGATCGTAGAGTAGATCAACTCCATTAGTCATGGAAGATCATAATGAAGTCATCAACAAAGAGCCTAGAGAGCCATCTTATGATGATGATGAAAATATTATTAGCAATGGAGATTATGAAAATGCTTCTATTATGTCTGCTCGTGACAAGGATGATTGTACATCCAGTGATGATTCATGACTCATGAGCATTATGATGAAATAGGAATCCTGATGCATTACAATCTATAGTTTCATTATAATTTCACATTGATAATTGGACACTTATTACTTATTGTGTTGATGGTGTTGTGTTTTCCATAGGAATCATGAGTCATGAGATGTTCTCTAATCTCTGAATTTTCTCTAACCTTGAATATTTTTGTAAACTTTACATTATGACACATGCAATGTCTCATTGACTATTATTGATATGCAAATTTTTAGATTTCCATTTATATTTTATAGATTGTGAATTTAGAATACATATACATGTAGTTACTAGTATGTACATGGTTATTCCTTTGATTTATGCATTTTGATCTTTTAGGTTTTGATTATTGAATCTGAAATACATGTACATGTTTATGTATATATGCATGTACATGTACATGTACATGTATCGTACTTATCGTACGCATAACCCAAAATTTACTAGTACGGTCCTATATCGTATGTGAACCATAGAGGATGCCATACTCAATTGGATGTGACCATATGGTGGTACTAGCTCTCCACTATTATGATCCTATACAAGAGAAAATACACATGCATGTGCTCTATGCTTAGCCCTACCCATAGCACCACAAGCATAAAAATGGATACCTCCTACCGAAGATATGTATGTATGTATTTATGCATGTATATATGCACGCATGTATGTGTGTGTGAGACACACATGCACACATACATACATATATGCATGCATGCATACATATATATGTACATCCATGGATACATTATTGCATGCAAATGTACATACATGCATATACGTATATTTATCTATTGGATATATATATATATATATATATATATATATATATATATATATATATATATATATATATATATATATATATATATATATATATATATATATATATATATATATATATCCTTTTCGTTTGACTTATCAATCCTTTCCCAATGTACTTATCCTTTTCGTTTCCTTTGCTAATTTGATGATGATTGGATTCACGGCCACATGTAAGATTCGTCTGATGGGCTTATTTTGGAGTAAACATCTCTCTCTCTCTCCCTCTCTCTCTCTCTCTCTCTCTCTCTCTCTCTCTCTCTCTCTCTCTCTCTCTCTCTCTCTCTCTCTCTCTCTCTCTCTACCGACCTTGATATCACTGGTCTCTTTCAGGACTTTGTGCTTGCTCTGTTCAATTTCAGACTTGAGTAGCTCCAAGAGGTATCCATCGGCCGCAGAGCGAGTAGCGTAAAACTGTAATGGACTGCGATTAATGCTGAAAGAATAGCCACCACATTTTCCATGCATAAGCATGCTATGGTTGGTATGTGCCCGGTATGCGGAAGCATACAGGATACTCTTGTGAGGACAATGTGCCCACAGAGAAGCATTACGATAGATAAGCCGTCCGTACATAGTCAAAGTGTATACTTCTCAAGGCAGCCGCTCAGCTGCGTGAGAACAAACTCCAGCATGATAATGAAGAGGCTGAAATCTGAAGTCTCGTCACGTAATGCGAAGTGTGAGAGGCATAGAAGACAAGATGCGTGGCACTTGCCCATGGTTTTTTCCTCAAAGTTGATTAACTACGAACGATTGTTGAGAGTGTCTTCATGTTTGTGTGATCATATATGATGAAAACATGTGTTTAGATATCTCAAGGCACTTTCAGTTTGAGTTTTTTTTATTGAGTTTTTTTTATGATAAAGATGTTTAGACATGCTTACATGCTTTTATAAATAGTGATTGGGTTGGTTGTTATGATACACAAGTATCCACTAATGGTAATTTCTTTTCTTGAGAGGGTCATGCATATCTTGGTTGAGTAAGAAGCAACCTCCTATGGCCACATCTAGTTCTGAAGTTGAGTGCAGGGAAGTATTCACACCTACTACAATGGAGTGTATATGACTGAGATGCCTATTGATGGATCATGCGCATGCAAACCACACATTGGGATTCATTAGCATTATGTCATAGAGCATCTTCATGCCAGAGATATTGATGTGTTATATGTACCTACACAAGATAATGTGGCGTACATATTCACTAAAGCTCTTCTACGAGAAAATTTTGAAGATTATTGCAAAGCTTTAGGCTTATTACCTTGTGAGGGCTGATTTGTCACTCCTCATATGTATTCACATCATTCCTTCTAGGGGGGTTTGTTACACGTATGTTCCCTCGAGTAGTTTTGATGTGAACCGTTTCCCTATACATGGGCACTTTTTACTCTATTGATGGATAGAGTTTTTTTCTCATGTAACCAGATATACATGATAATATGTGGTGATACATTGTACTTAGCGATCCACTTATAGCTCTCACTTTATATCTATTCTCATATCATTGATCATCTATCTACAAAGAGCTCTTCCAGCCATCACATTTCTTTGTGCTTCAATCTCTTTCTTTGCTCTTGCATGTACTTCTATTCATGCTTCCTCAATCACTCACACATCCAACAAGAAGATCTATGAGGAAACAAAAACAAAATGTAATGCAACACCAAATATGGAGCAATTCTTGCCTAGAATCTCTCTAGTAAAGTTCAATCACAAAAAGACTTGCAAGATAGAGCTTAAAAACACATGAAATGATCACAAAATAGTATTATAATGATAGATAACATAATGGGAAGCAGTGCACAAGAAATCTCACTCTACTCACTACCAAAAGCCTTCTATGGGTGAGAGGATAGGCCTTTTTATAGTGGCCCCCTCATGTACCATTGATATTTCCTTTGGAACTACAAAAATCAAAAGTTCCTAGTTTTTTCGTCTTTTACAAGTTTTCTCAAGAAGACTCTTCCCTCTAAAAAAAAAAGTAAATAATTTCTTCTACTCTACAAAATTGATCATCGTAAACTAATGAATTGTAAAAAAAAAGTTGAAAGTTTTATGTGGCTACTATTGGAATATCTGGATTTAGAGCACACATAAACAACATGAGGTAGAAAAAGAAGCTTAGGATCAGAAGACAAAGTGTATTATTAAGTGCAGAATGTACAAAGATAAGTAGACGTATATGGTCATGGGCATATATACAAGTAGATGGGGGAGAATAAACTTCTAAAGAAGGAAAAACATTCCCCAAAAATCCTAAGTGTGTTCGCATGCATCGGTTACCAAGATCTTAATTTACGCTCACACAAAGGATATGGGTGTTCAAAACACACAGAAAAATAGATATGCAAAGAGACAAACATAGGATTGGGTGCAATCTCCTCCCACGCACTTTGTTTCGACAGTCCACAGAGTGCATGTATTTATAGGAATTTTCATTAAATAAAAAATAGTGGTTACAATGAGGCAGCTTCGAAAAGCATGCATGAAAGCAAAAGTTGCTCTCTTTTGTGGAGAGCCTTTGTTTTTATTAACAAAATCATGGTGTACAGTGATCCTTATCCTAACCGCTACTTTTCCTAACTGTTTCTAAAAATAGAAACCTCTACATGAGTTTATTTACAAACTATATGAAATATAAATCCGATTATTGATATCTGGACATATTTGAAACGTCCATGCCCTTTCATGCCTTTCACGCCCTCATGAACCTTCAACTTCTATATCAAAACACTAGAACCCATTGATAAAATAATAAATCTCACTCCAATAATTCCTTGTTCAACACATTCCATAATTCATAACATAAATGTTGTAACATATTTCAACTTGATGTTAAAAATGCATTTTTGAATGGTCAATTACAAGAATAGATTTACATGGAGCAACCAGAAGGATTTAAAGATGGAAAGTATCCAAATTTTGTTTGCAAGTTAACAAACGCATTATATGGTTTAAAAAAAGTAGCCAAATCTTGGAATCATCAATTGATAAGCTATTTGGAAGCTCAAGGATACAAACCAAGTGTTGCAGGTCCTTCTTTATCTCTAAAATTTATAAGAAATCAATGTGTGTATATTGCATTTATGTTGATGATCTTAACATTAGAGGATTTGAAATGGTGTCCTCTCTGCCCAAGCTTGAGACACCTAGTAAACATGTCTCTGAAGGCTATATTTTGTTGGTATTCTAAGGTCTGAATACCATATGTTGGAAGTGGTAGTGGGCCACAATAACAATCTATCACATGTTTACAGGATCTTCCAATGGATGAACCTTAACATACACACCTTAAGACTCAAAAATAGATGAGTGAGAGATAGAGAGAGAATAAATAGGATTTCAAGTGTAATGATAAGCTATAAGGCTCACTTGCATTATCTATATTTGAATGTAAAATTACAATGTGTGTATATGATACAAACTGACAATATTTGTATCTAAGCATAAATATGAACTAAATACAAGAGATTGTGTGCCTAAGAGGTATGAAGAGTGTGTGTGTGGGGGAATATGGATAAGAACATATTAGAATTGTTGTATAACAAACCTTAATTTTGATTAATCTAAATAAAAAATGAGTGACCTAGCAAGTAAGAACAGAAATAGAATTGCTACTCACAGTAAATCAACAATGGATATTGATGATAAGATGGCAGGATCTCCTCTAGATAATCACCAAGACGTAGAACACAACTCCTCCAAGAGTATGAGAACTCCTCCTCCAAGATTGCCTCCAAAGATCTCCTCCTAGCTTGAGAAGATTAATCACCTCCAAGATCCACTCTTGCTAGAGCTTCAAGTCCTTGAGTAGATGGCTTGTGTGATGATTTGAACAATGAGCAAGGCTCTTCTTACATAGTAGTTTGAGGCTTCAAAAAGCACTTCTCTAAGAGCTACTTCGTATGAACGGTGCCATGAAACTTTAATTTCTGAAAAGCTAAGTGAAAACTTAACTCTGAAAATCAACTTCACTACCGACATTGATAATAAAGCAAAAAACAATTATGTAAAAAAACTCCATGCTACCTGCTACGTGATCCGGGAATTGAACCACGTCCGATTGCAGATTTTCTTTTGTACACTTTTACTCTAGACCAAGGCACCGACACGCCACTTCTTGTAGAAGCATAATAAATAATTCTTATGTTGTAGTCTTAAGAAGATTTTGACCAATTTGAACATTGTTTCCAACAATTCCCCCTTCAATGTCAAAATGGTATAAGTTTATTAACCTGCAAAAATTCTGATATCTGCTGATATCTCTTAACTGATTTCCACTGAATCTTCAGCTACTTGTGCATGAACCTGGATACTTGAGAAATTGCAAATTGAATGTCTTGATGTGTATTACATAGTTATATCAAGCAGCCAATTGCTTGATTATATGAAGTAGCATCAAATGGTTTTGAATCTCCTTCCGACTATAACAACACATTGACATCCATAGGTGTCTTTGCATAGGTTTAAAATCTATCATCTCAAACCTTTCCGATAATTTCTCAATGTATTTCTGTTGTGTCATGTAGATACACTCATCTTTGTACTTGAACTCAATCCTGGGACTTGTGACAATCATATCACTTTTAGTGCATCATGAACACTAGTTGGTTCATTCTCAATTAAAGTAAGAGCTAAAACATTATGATTCTCAAACTCCTCTACATAATTTACCTGGTCTCCTTGTTTGGCTTCTAGTTCTTCCTATGTATTCCTTTATACCATTGTCCTTCCAAGTTTGATATAACCACTTTGGTGTATTCCTGAAAAGTGGTGGAATCTCTTTTGGCTCCTTAGTATCTCTTTCTTCTGGAACTCTCGAACCTTCTCCAACTTCACAAGTCGGAACATCAAGAGGTACTGATGTAGGACTAGGTACTGGTGTAGGTAATGAAATTCTATCTTCACCTATATCTCTTATGGTTTGAGAAGTTTCATCATCCCCCTTGTATGGTTGAATGTAAGTATCCAAATTCCTTCTGAAAAATGCATAGTCATTTGCTTTTATGAAATCTGGAATCTCTTCCTTCTTATCATAAATCTGACTTTCTGCAATATATGCATTGCATGAGAGTAGGACATCAGCTGTAATTGGAGCATAGAATCTGTATCCTTTGCTTTCAAATGCATAACCAATAAAGATGGATTTAATGGTTTTTACATCAAGCTTACCATGATCCTTCTTCTCAATGTGAACATAAGTTGGGGAACCAAAAACTTTGAAGTAACTCACATTGGGTTTCTTTGCATAATAAGCTTCATAGGGTGTAATGACCTTCAAAGCTTTTGTGGAAGACCTATTCAGAATGTGATTAGTTGTATGTACTGCATCAAACAAAAACTTGGGAGAAAGCCTTTTGGATGACATCATACTATGCATCATCTCAACAAGTAGCCTATTCTTTCTCTCTGCAACACCATTCTATTCTAGCGTGAAAGCAATAATGAGTTGATGAGAGATACCTTTGTCTTCAAGAAAAGACGTAAAGTCTTTAGACATGTACTCTCCTCCTCTATCACTTCTCAAAATCTGGCTTTGATTGTCTTTAACTTTCAACCATAGCTAAGAACTTCTTGAAAGTAGGGAAAACCTCTGACTTTACTTTAAGACCGTAAATCCATGAATATCTTGAGAAATCATCAATGAACATAGCAAAGTACTTGAAACCTTGAACATAATATGTTCTCATGTGACCATTCACATCTCAATGTATGATCTGCAACTTCCTTGTGGCTATATCCATGCTTCTTGAAAGGAAGTTTGTGAAGCTTTCCTTCAAGACATCCTTCGCGTGACTCTGCATTATCTAGTAAAGCAAAAGTAGGCAAACTCCCCACCATACCTTGATCTTTGATATGCTTGAGAGCTCTATAATTGATATGACCGAATCTAGCATGACATAACTTCATGTTCTCCGTAGGTATAGTAGACCTAGCAACATTAGCATGAATTACTTTGGACAATACAAACATGCCACTTCTGGTTTTAGCTTGAAGTAGACAATAATCCTCATAATGTGAGATGATCTAACATGATTTTTTCTTAAATACAACTTTATAACCATCTCACAAGAAAATCGAGATAGAGACCAAATTCGTCTTCATGTATGGAGGTCACTCATGGAGATGGCGAGGTGCATGGTCAAGAATCAGGCTTTACCACATAGTTTCTAGCTTGAGGTTGTCATGTGTGCAGCATATGTACTGAATAGGTCTCCCACTAAAGCGCTGCAGTCTATCACTCCATATGAGGCTTGGCATGACCGCAAGCCATCTGTTGCTCATCTGCGTGTTTTTGTTTGTTTGGCATATGCACTAGTGCCTGAACAACATCGTAGAAAATTGGATGATAAGGCAATAAAATGTATTTTTGTTGGGTACAGTTCTGAAAGTAAAGGCTATCGTCTGTATCATCCACAGACTAAATGCATTCTGGTTAGCCGTGATGTTGTCTTTGTGGAAGATGCTATTCAGCCATTGCTTTCATGTACTAAGGAAACATCTGTTAGCTCCAAAGACATGTATGATACTTTGATGCCTCTTTTTACAGGTGGACATTCTAGTGGTGGTCCTAATGAGGCAACTTCTCAGCCTTTGCAGGTTTCATATGATGATGCAGATCATTCCATTTCTGATGCATATTTACATGATGCACTTGTTGATGAGAGAGCTGATATTGAGCAGGCAAAAACTATGCCAAAATGGCTGGTGCAACTGTGACAGCAAATTAGATGCACCTTTGTCATATTGTACTCGTTCAGGCTCTCATATTGCCTCCTATGCATCAGATTCTATGCTATGGTTGTGTCTAGTCTCTATGATGAGAATGGGCCTGTTTCTTTTGATGAAGCACAAAATTCAGAAAATTGGATGGCTCCTATGCAATCTGAATATGATGCTATAATGAAGAATGGTACATGGTCTTTATGTGACTTGCCTCCTGGCAAGAAGGCCATTGGCACTAAGTGGGTATACAAGCTGAAGCGTAAACCTGATGGTACAGTTGACAGGTATAAGGCTAGGCTTGTTGCAAAGGGTTATGCACAGGAAAGAGGCATTGATTTTGATGAGACCTTTGCACCTACATGCCGTATGACTACTGTTCGGAGCATTTGTGCACTTGCAGCCCATCATGGTTCGAATGTACATCAGTTGGACATTAAAACAGCATTTCTGAATGGTGACTTGCATAAAGAAATGTATGTTTTTCAGCCCTGTGGCTTTGTGCAGAAAGGGCATGAAAACCAGGTGTGCAGGTTAAAGAAGGCATTATATGGTTTAAAGCAAGCACCACGTGCTTGGTATGAGAAGATACATGCCTATCTGGTTGCACATGGTTTTGAGAATAGTCCAACTGAAAGCACCTTATATGTTAAGCGTGCTAATGATGTGCTTCTGATCATTGTTGTCTATGTTGACGACATGCTGCTCACTGGTCCTATTGAGAAGCATATTGCTGATTTCAAGGCTGATTTGCATGCCTCATTTGAGATGTCTGATTTGGGGCATTTGCATCACTATTTGGGCATTCAATTTATGCAAGTTGATGGTGGAATGGCTTTGTGTCAAACGAAATATATTGACACATTATTGTAGCGTTTTGGCCTTGAAGATTGTAAGCCTATTGCCACTCCTATGGAGACATGTTTACGATTGATTCTTCATGATGCTCGAGATGCATTTGATGCTGTTCTCTATCAGCAGGCTGTTGGATGTTTGATTTACTTATGCATTACTCGGCCAGATATTCAATTTGTTGTCTCACAGATGAGCAGGTTTATGCGTTGCCCAGGAGTCACGCATTGGAAGGCGGTTAAGTGCATCTTTCGCTGCTTGAGTTGTACTCGACTACTTGGGTTGTTTTATCCCAAGGGGGGATCACTACCGCCAGATTTGCATGCTTTTTCTGACTCAGATTGGGCTGGTTGCTATGGCACTCGCGTGTCCACTAGTGGCTTTTGCTTCATGCTTGGTAGCTCATGTATATCTTGGTTGAGCAAGAAGCAGGCTACTGTGGCCACTTCCAGTTGTGAGGCTGAGTATAGGGAAGCTTTCACAACTACTGTTGAGTGTGTGTGGCTCAGACGCCTTATGGCTGATTTGGGTGTTGGCCAGTCTTCTGCCACCACCATCTTCACTGACAGTCAGAGCGCATTGGCAGTTGCGAGGAACCCTGTGTTCCATGCTCGCACTAAGCACATTGAGGTGCATTATCACTATGTCAGGGAGAGGTTCTCTGCTGGGGAGATCAGCTTGGCATATGTGCCCACACAGGAGAACATTGTAGACCTTTTCACGAAGGCTCTGCCTAGGGAGAAGTTTGAAGCTTTCCGCAAAGCTTTGGGCTTACTTCCTTTTGTTGAGGGATTTCCACATAGCTTGGCACTTCCCTATACATGAGTGCCAGCTCCTTGTTCACCGCATCACTCCCAAGGGGGATTTGTTGATATATTTAGGTAGTGATGTGTGTGAACACACTAGGACCGCCGGGGCACTTTTTTCCCTCTTTAGGAGGTTTTTTTTCCTTGGCTTGTATATATGCTTATTGCCCTAATGGGCTACTTATCTTTGTACATTCTCTAGTAATACATTCAGTATTGTGTGTTTGTGCTCCAAGCTTCTTCTTCTTCCTTGTGTTGTTCGTGTGCTTGCGCAGACGTCTATCTCCAACACTTATTTGTATATGTACATATAGTGGCCTGGTCAGTCACAGACTATAAGTTTGACTGCATTTGTAAGACCTAAGAAGTCTGTCTTCGTGCTCCCAATGTACTGTGTTTTTTTGCATATTCTATAGTCTCTGTGTGTAGTACCGTGTGCGGCCTTAGGAGCTCGATTTTCTACTCCGAGGATCATTAAAATCAAAATCAATGTATCCCGCCCTCAATTAGAACAGAGGTACCCAATTTACACGTAGATAGATTTTCAGCCATAAACAAAAACAGCTTGAAGCACATAAACACTTTGGACTTTTCTTTCAATGGACATACCCATGCGTGCTTGGAGAAATCATCAATAAAAGTCATGAAGTAAAGGTAGTCCCCAAAAGAAGGTGTCTACATAGGACCATAGACATCACTATGGAAAAGCCATAATTTATGATAGCTCAAATTGAACCATCTTTTGGAAAGGAGGAATGCTGCATTTTTCCCAAAATACAACCTTCACAGACATGTTTATAAGGTGCCTCAAGTTTGGGTAGAGAGGACACCATTTCATATTTTTGTAGGCATAGTAAACTAGTGAATTCCAAATGACTGAAGCGTGCATGCCAAAGCTTTGCATGTGAGATAGCTTGAGAATCTTGAACTTTACATGTTGAATCATTCAAAAATTTTTCATAGCCTATGAGTTATACAACCCATAATATAAAATGCTAGAAGTAATAATAAAAATAATAATATTGTCATTTGAGAGATTATTGGGCTATACATCTATCATCAATTTGCGGATGAAGCCAATCTTGGCAAATGCTAAAACTGAGAACAAATTTTTCTTGATCTATGGCACATATAAAGCATCCAACAATGTGAAATAACTTCCATTAGTAGTAGTGAGAATGATTTTACCGAATCCCATTACAAGATAACAAGGTTTGTTAGCACATAACAGTATTCCCTGTAGGCGCAACTCAAGTGAACTAAAGAATTGTGTTGCGGTAATATGTTTGGGTTCCCCACTATCAAAGCACCAAACACCTGAGTCTACTGTAGACATACAATACTCATGAGAAGATGGATAATAGTTGCAAACAATAGTAAATGCCCATTCTTCATTTTGAATAGGGTTAGCATACTCTGTTTTAGGTGTAAAGGCCTCTACAGTCCTCATCTTTGTCTTCCTTCTTTGACTGTGCAACATTAGTAGATTTTTTCTTACCAACAGATAAGCTCCATTTACGTTTTCACTTCGCACTAACTAAGAAAGCTTTAATAATCAACATGCATAATTGACTTATTTTGCCTTGTCTGATCGTCTTATAACAAAAGAAATACTAAATCCTCAAATGATAAGGCATTTGGATTGCTTTTCATCATCAATCAAAGAGTAGAAACAATACTTTGATATGAATCTGTAAGATTCTTGAGAACAGTCTACACAACTGAACTATCTAGCAATACTTCATTAGCAAAAATCAACTTCTCCTTCAAATCTTTGATCTTTGTAAAAAACTGTCCGTAGAATCTCCTTCTTTCATATTCTCACTCTCCAATTTTTTTTGGAGGTAGGCAACACAAGCCTCATTTCTTGCCTCATATAAAGTTATAAGTGTATCCTAAGCACCCTTTATTGTCTTGCACGAGCAAATGTGAGGGATAATGGCATGTTTGACACAAAGCTATCAATGCATGTGCCTAAGCATCTCTACCATCCTAATGAAGTTGTTCTACAATAGGTGCAATTGGAATTTGAAGATCATCATCTTCAACACCATTTGCATCACCTTCAATAATTGTGTTTGGAGGTCTACTAGGATATTTTTCATCATCCTACTTAATATTCCATAACCCTTTTGCTACCAATACATGATGCATCATATATGCCTACAACAGGTAATTAGTAACATCCAACTTATCATCATCAACCAACATATGGAATACATCATTGATTTGAGCCATGGCTAGTGACTAAATACCATGATGCAAAAAAATGACTGTATCTCAAAAAGTTGAGCAAAAAACACCCTGTTGAGCTTTGCTAAACCTACTTTGAGGTACTTGTAATGGTGAAATGAGACTTGTATATATATTTGACACAAAAGGAAAAAATTGCCTACATAGTCACTATTTTTGCATTCTTTAAAGCATAACAATCCTTCTTCATATGTCCAATGGAAATGATGTGATTCAATGTCCCTCTTTCGTGATTTGCTTCTACTCTTACCACATTGATCATTATTTTCTCTATTCTTGCTCTTATAACATGATTGATTCTTTCCCTAGTAAGAATCATGGTTATTTTAGGCATCTCCATTGTGTGTCAACCATAAATGTCCTACAAATATGTTCACTTAGAAGTGCACGAGATCTGTCATTGTAGACAAGCTAGCCACTAGGTGCACTATTAATAATGCCTGTGCAAACATCTCCATGAGGGTGGAAGTGTGCATAGTAAGAGAACTACTTTCATCTCATAATTCATTTCCATCTTTTGAGCTTGCAACTGAGCAAAGAGTGCATCAAAATCACTCAAATGAGTAGCAACATAATTTGTGTTTTTTCATGCGCAAGTCATAAAGCTTAATCATTATTAAATAGACTTTGTTGGAAGCATTCTCTTTCTCATAGGTGTTGCAAAGCTTCTTCCACACCTCCTCTATTGTCTCACAATCCAAAACAATGAAATAAACACTTATGCAAGATGTAGGCAAAATGTAAACATGGCCATCTGATCAAACCCTTCCCAATCATCCATGAGATGGATAAAAAAATATATGGAAAGGAAGATCCCAATTTGACGAATACAAAATGGGTATGATACCTAGCATCTTGTTGAGTAACTTGAAAGATTTCACTTGCTCCTACCCCATTTATTTTTTTTTTCTTGTAAGATAGGTGAGAGGGACACACATATGTGCTAAATATATTAGGAATCATGAATGCTATTTATATTGTTTTATGACATGCATTAGTTGCTTGTTCTTCTTTGGTACTACTACATTCAAAATTTTCTCAATTTTCTTAGGATCAATGGAAATACCTTCTTTGGTGAATATATGGCCAAGCAAGATTCTGCTCTTCATAAGAAACATGCAAGTGCTAGATTCAAAGATAGCCCTTGGCAAAGTAAGACTATTTTGGAGCTATCTTTAAGGGACATTTTGATTCAATTATAACCTCTAAATCGATCAAGAAAGCTATACATATTTGCTCTTACAATTGAATCACATAATATATTGCAATAAGGGAATCCTTTGTCTTTTATTGATACAATGCCCTTCTTCAACTTAATCTGCTATGGGCATCATGCTCTCCATCCACGCTTTAAAGGTTAGTATAAGACCACACAAAACATCTATACATTTCAATAATAATTATTTGAGTTTTTCTTTGAAATCTTCCTCCAAATATGTTGGGGCCTTCACTCTTTTTGGGTCTCCTAGAGTTCCTATATATAAACCCTTTAACTCATGTAGTTGTACTCTTTTAATTTGACATATGAATTCATCAAGTAATTTCTCAACCTATTTAATAGCCTAATTTACTATTTTTTATCCTTAGGTGTTCCCAAATCCTTAATTCTTGCATCTACAATCATAACATCAACAAATTTTTGCATCAATAGTTTTTGTCTCCTCTATTTCTTCATTATTATGAAAAAAATTGCAATTGGAAATAGAATTACCTTAAACACATATATCAGAGTAGAATTACTTTGCAAAAATTCTTCTTCTTCATCATCCTCTAAACAAATGCTCGTCTTTATGCCTTTCACATATAAAGGTCGTAAAATTGATGGTACTTGTTGTTTCTAATCCATCTACAATCTAATTTTCTTTTCCTCCCTCTTGACCACTATGAAATTTGTCCCCCATAATCGCTTAGCTTAAGTAGCATGTAGCCATGATTGCCCTAAAATAATCAAATAAGTACACTCACTTTCTTCCAATTGAAGGATTACAAAATTAACAATAAATGTCTTACAACACATATAACCTAATAGTGTAAATCCCTATGGATTGATTTGTTTTTTGAATTTTCCATCTTTACTAGAAATGGTTCCAGGTCCCATTGCATGCAACCCAAATGTTTGCTGACTCCATGAAACTCCATCAATGAGTACCCCTATCAAATAAGTTTTTGAGATAGTCATATTAACTATAGGGATCTTGTAATCAAAATTGATTAGGGGCTATCCTCGTGCTCCACCATTAGCTATATCTAAACATTCTTTTCCTTGATTGTGGGCATTTCATGTTCCACCTAAATTCTCTAGGATCTTTCTCAAGAATTTATGAAAAAAGTCCAAAATCAATTTTAATACTTGACCGACTTGGATTGATAATGGTGCTTGTAGTAGTGCCTCAAAAAGTGCACTACTATAAACACCACTATCAATCCATTACTAGCTTCCTATTCTTTATTTATGATTTATCCGATGTTTGTTGAACAATTACGCTTCCTATTGTTTTTTCTAATGTGAATGATCAATTTTTAGTTTTTGTTGTAACTCCTCTTGTTATGACAACTCCAACTATAACTTAAGCCTAGATCTTAGTGCTATTCTGGAGTGGTCGGTCAATCCTATCCTGTGGTAATGATTCCTTTTCTAGACCTTATTACCTTTTCTTCATGTTAGACTTGGTAATTACTAATCCATGTGATGAAATCGGCTTTTCATCAACATCTTCGACACGAATACATAAAGTACAATCAGAATGATAAGAGTGATGTGGCTTAGCTTGTTCTACTTTGATGGTTCTAAAATATCTAGTATGAACACGTTTTCTTGATCCGTTCCTTTCATTTTCACATTTTGAGTTGTGCTTGATATTGCATCTTTTGGTGGATGTACAATGGAAATACCTCTCTCTTCCATGTGTTTACACCACAACTCATACGATGGGCCTTATTTATGCCTTATATTACCATCATATGTGCTCTAGAACACATTCTATCGTTCATATCCTTTATCAAACAATTTCACATAATCATATAATCCAAACCTCTGACATGCAAATACTGAAAAAAATGTTGAACACATAGTTACTACATGTAGTCCTTGAACACACAGTTATTGCTTGCACTGCCTACATGCAATGGTTATATGCTACACCAGAATTCTTATGACTTTTACAAGATTTCCTATGCAATGGACATTCTTATATTGCAAAATTCAAGTATTCATATTTCACATGCGAAAATGATTGGTGATTTTCTAGAGTTAAGGTTCATGAGAAAAAAATCAACTCTATACATCAGATCAACTCTATACATCAGATCAAAGACTCTATACATCAAAGACTAATAGATATGGACCATATGCTTTCCACAAGAGTAAAACAATGAAGAAAGTAGAAATTCTATTCTATTAGTACTTGAGACATGATAGAATGTTGATGTTTTCACACTACACCCTTCCTCGATAATTACAACTTTCTAACAAAATGAAGTACTCAATAGTTCTACCTTAATTTGCCATAGAAAATAGCTTGCTTATATTTTGGCTCCAAGTTCTAAGTTTCAGAACCATCCAAAATGTCGTATCTTATGAGAAAATAAAAGAAAAATTAAATTAGAACACCACATTGGTGAGGCTGCCCTTCTTGGAAATTTATGATCTCTTCTTGTGTTGCCTCTCACAGAAATTTATGATCTCTCTTGAAAATTTGGATGACTTGGCAAGTTAAGGGATCTAAATCTCTTGAAGATCATTGTAGTTAGACCAAAATGAGAAATATTAGTTGACAAGATGGGCACGTGCTATATGGTTATTCATAAATCATAGAATATCACTCCATACACTAGAAGGAATACGGGGGCATAGTGACAGTTAATGCGACGCATTTTTGTCGCTACATGATTGTGAATTTCGTCAGAATGGGCATCGAGTGCACACTGTCGTATACACGAAACTATTATCGACGTTATTTTTGACATCATTCCTGATGCTTCTAGCGATATTCTTCAGAGTGTCGCTACATTAGCATCGCTTATGCAATTAAAAAGTGAGTGTTGCATATGCAATGCTAATTTTTGTCGCTTAGACATTGCTACAAGGCATCGATTATCCACAAATTGCATTATTGCATATATGAAACATCTACATCGCTTATACGATAGTCAAACCTGATAAAATTAACGAACGTTGTATCTATCCCTCTTCAATCGTCATTTTACGTGCAACTAATCAAAGAGCTTCTCTCTCTCTCTCTCTTGCTCTCTTTATTGCAAGTTATTCAAGAAGTTCACCAAGCATAAAATATGGCTAATTATTGTAAACTCAATGTTCATTGTTTGATATCATTTAAATTATTTTATTTTCATTAATTAACATACTCAAACTTACTCATTCATATGCACATATACATATATAGATGACCATGCACGCTCACACTTTTACACATGCATATGCACATTCACATGCATGCACATACACATGGATGCAAATGGAGATGCATGCACATGCACATGCACATGCATGCTCATACATATACATACACATGCACACACACACACACACACACGTATATATATATATATATATATATATATATATATATATATATATATATATATATATATATATATATATATATATATATATATATACATACACACACACACACATACATATTTATACACATACACATACATATGCACATACATACACATACACATGCACATATGTACACACATACACACATACAATTACACATACACATGCACATACATACATATACACACACATACACATACACATGCACATACACTTACACATACACTTACACATACATACACATGCAAATACATACATATACACACATACACACTTACACTTACACATACACATGCACATACATACATATACACACTCATATACATGCACATACATACACATAAACACATAAACACATATACTTACACATACACATGCATGCACATACATACATATACACACACTTACACATACACATGCACATACATACATATACACACTCATATATATGCACATGCATACACATATGCACCCATACACATACACATGCACATACACACACATACGCACATACACTTACATATACACATGCACATACATACATATACAAACTCATATACATGCACATACATACACATATACACATACACTTACACATACACATGCACATATATACATATACACACACTTACATATACACATGCACATACATACATATAAACACTCATATACATGCATATACATACACATATGCACATACACTTACACATACATATGCACATATATACATATACACACTCATATACATGCACATACATACACATATGCACATACACATACATATGCACATACATACATATACACACACATACAGATACACATGCACATACACACATTCACTTACACATACACATGCACATACATACATATACACACTCATATACATGCACATACGTACACATATGTACACATACACACATACACTTACACATACACATGCATATATATACATACACATGCATACACTTACACATACACATACACATACGCATACACACATATACACACACATACACATACATATGCACACACAAACATACACTCATACATACATGTATACATACATACACATTCAGTTACACATACACATACACACATGTATATGCATAAAACATATCTATATGCACATATATACACGCAGATACATGCATATAGATACACTTACATAAATATAGATATATACCTAAATGTGCATACATACATTTTATACACACACTACACGTTAAATAAAAAAAACAATAAAAATCATTAAAACAAGACTTTTCATTAATTAGTACCATAGACACAATTCAAACCATATCTAAAATGCGAAAATACATAGATATAAAAAAGTAACTATATCAATGTAAAATATATATCCAATGTAATATATCAGTCATCATCATCATGATCATCCTCTTCGTCATCATTATCGTCATGATCATCCTCATCATCATGATCATTCGCATGACCTGATGTATCTGTAGTGGCATCATGGGTAGAGGTGTGAGCACTTTGTGATGATCTAGATCATTGTGCTTGTGTCTGTCTCTCCACCTCATCCATATCTACATCATATATAATAAACATAAATAAATAAAATATATAAAACATCAATAAAAATAAAATAACTACATAAAATTTACTAATACTCACAAAAGCGTTTGGATGATCTTGCATGTACTCACAGAGACATCGATATCCACAATGTGTAGCAAAATTGATTTCCTCTTTCATAGAATATCGACCATAATCCTTTTGTTGCAATGAAATAAATAAAAAGGATTAATGATTAGTATTTTAACTAAAATAAAAAATATAGTTTCAATAATACATATACTTACAAACGTAGCTACAAAACCATGATGGCCCATGTGGCCTAAATGTGATGTATGTTCAGACTCAACTCTCTTCTTTGTTGCCACCTGTATTTATTTAATGAAACAAAAAAACATGGATTAAATATAAAATATATGAGAATTATAAGTCACTGTAATATAAACTATTAATTTGTATACCTTCTGCTTTGGAAATGATTCTTGAAGATGTAGCTGTCTAGGAAAATACTGCCACATCTCAAGAGGTATGTTAAGTCTTCTCTTATTTTGTTCTACCATACAATATCTCCTCTTATTCAATCTCAAACAAAAAAAGAATCAGAATATAGAAAAAACTTTAAATTTATAAACATACACATACACATATACATACATGCATACACATACACATACAGTTACACATACACACACATACATGCATACACATACACATATACATACATATACACTTACACATACATACCCACACATATACATAAACATACACATATACATACATGCATACACATATACATACATGCATACACATACACATACACACACATATACACACATACACACATACACACACATACATGCATAAACATACACATATACATACATAAACTACACATATACATACATAAACATACATAGTAAATACATACCCACACACATACATATATACATACACTTACACATACATACCCACACATATACATACACATACACATACACATACACATACACATACACATACACATACACATACACATACACATACACATACACATACACATACACATACACATACACATACACATACACATACACATACACATACACATACACATACACATACACATACACATACACATACACATACACATACACATACACATACACATACACATACACATACACATACACATACACATACACATACACATACACATACACATACACATACACATACACATACACATACACATACACATACACATACACATACACATACACATACACATATACATACATGCATACACATACACATACACTTATACATAGATATATATCCACACATACACATACACATACACACACACACATACATGCATACACATATACATATACATCCATTCACATATACATACATACACATATACATATTAAATACATACCCGTACACATACATATATACACACACACACATACATGCATACACATACATATATACATACACTTACACATACATACCCACACATATACATACACATACACATATACATACATGCATACACATAACATACACATACACATACACATACACATACACATACACATACACATACACATACACATACACATACACATACACATACACATACACATACACATACACATACACATACACATACACATACACATACACATACACATACACATACACATACACATACACACTTACACATACATACCCACACATACACATATACAAACATATATATGCATATACGTACATATATACATACACTTGCACATACATATCCACACATATACATACACATACATTCATAATAAATACATGCATACATATACGTGCAGATATAGATACACACATACATAATAAATACATGCACACATACACACACATGCATCCACATATGCATACATACATACACACATCATACATTTATAGTTTTGTAGGTGTATTTATATGTCAGAATGTGTATTTGTGTATATGTGAATATGTGTGTATGTGTACATGTATATATGTGAATGTGTATGTATGTAAATAATTAGATTATTAATATCTAGTACCTTTATTTGCTACATAATCAAATTTTAATCAATCAGAGAGAACTCCACCACCATCTCCTAATCATGCAAGGACTACTTATCGTAAGTATATCAAAATTTTAATTCTAATATTTGATAGATACATATATGACTGTATATGTTTTTTTATTGTTATATTATAATCACATTCTGATCAATCAAAGGGTACTCTACCACCTCCTATCCATGCAACGATGTCTTCACATGTGTCCTCCGATAGGAATTATGATGATTTTTACTATCAAGCGCATATTATATGTTGGTGTAATTTTTGCTATGGTACATATCAAAGACCATGATTGGAATGTATTGAACATGAGGCAGAGTATGGTAGTTTCAAGCGTGCACCACCCCCTGATCAACGTGATAGAGCTTGGGCATGTATTGATTCTATAAATTAATGTCATTATTTTAATTGAAAATCATATGCAAAATCAAATTATACTAAATATATCGGAATATTTTCTCAATGATGATGAGGATGATTCTTGTACTAATAATGTTAATATACCTTGTATGCATCATGAACCTGCTGTTTATCAATTACAAGCAGAGGTTTCTCAAAATCCTCTACCTCCCAGTTTACAAGCTAAAACATCTGAAGATTATCCATTGCCAACTTGTGATCGTCCTCTAGTACAAACATATGATAGAATAACATATGGAGGATGGAATAGAAGACCACTTCCTTTAGATGGAGAGGTTTGTAACTTTTGGCATAATTGCTATATGATTGCTCTTTCCATTGTTAGTGGTGCTCATCATGGTCTCTTTATTGTAGAGGATTTGAGAGTGCCCCCGAACTCTGAAGTCACTCTTATGTCATTTTTGCGGTCCTATATATGGATGGGGAGATTGGAATCGACTTACACGTTATGTTCAAATCATGAATACTTATGGATTATGTCTAAATGCAACTTCTCTTGCTAGTAGAGGGATTACACATGGTGAAAATGAAAGATTATATATTGATAGAAGACCTTACATGCATGGAAATATAGCAGGTTTAATAAATAGTAGTCGAGGATATAATAGTTCAATGACTAATTACAAATTTGAGGAGTGTGAAAATAGTCACGAATCACCATACATGAGTAGAAATGGAGCAAGATACATAGTTGTCAATGCTATTACTTCATTACATGCTGGTGATGAATTATTAGTGAATTATGGATGGCATAGACCTCCAAGGGCACCTTTTAGCTAGAGAGCAATGAAAGCTTTCTATTCACCTATCTTGTGTTGCATCGAAAACTCTAATTGATTGAAACTCTTTTTAAATTAACATACATATTTAAATTTATGTTTAAAGTTTACTTTTCATTTATTTATGGAATATTAATTATTTTTATTCATGTGTCTAAATTCCTATGTATGACATTGATGATCTTCCACCACACCATTTAGAGTTGCCAGTAAGACCTCATTTATCACAAGCTTCCATGAGGAGGCTATGCAAAAGTGTTATTGTTGAATATACAAGGTTGAAAGACCTATATTCAAAAGAAGATAAAGTACAAGATTTTTGTGATAATGATGAAGATGATGGCATTGCAAGTTTTATCGAGGATTGGTATCAAAATGATAACGAAAGCATTGATATTCCTAAAAATGAGAAATATCTTCGAGAAGAATGTCTAAAGCATATATATGAAGTCACTTGACATGATTAAGTGCAAGCTTATTCTCAATCTTCAAAATCATTATAATTTATAATTTTCTATCTATTTACTTATTTATTTATCTATTTAGTTATTTATTTCTCTATTTATTTTATTTAGTTATTTATTTAGTTATTTATTTATTTTCATTCATGTCATCTTTTTTCATGAACTTACAGGCTACTATTTGAAAAGGTTTTACTAAGCAAGAATATTCTTCCTACCTCACATGATGAAATGAAGAAGATAGTCAACAATCTTGGTATAGATTATCAATGTATACATGCATGTCCTAACGATTGTCTTTTATAAAGAGATGAATATGTAGACTCTTTGACGTGTCCAAAATGTCAATCTCTTTGATATAAAGATGAAGAGGGTAAAATCCCCAAAAAGGGTATTGATAAATTTTCCATTGGCTCCACGAATTAAACATATGTTTCAAAGTCTTGAATTATCAAAGCTTTTGACATGGGAATTTGATCATAAAAGTACTGATATTGATTCTAGATGGCTTGATTTTGCACAAGAGCCACACAATCTAAAGTTAGAAGTTGCATTAGATGGGGTTAATCCATTTTCGATGAAATCCAGCAAATGGTCAACATGGCCTGTGGTAGTCATTAACTACAATCTCCCACCATACCTTAGCATTAAAAAGGATGTATGTAGGCATTTGTGTGATATATGCAAGTGTGTTAAAAATTGCGTATGCATGTATATGTATGTGTGTATGTAGGCATGTATGTGTTGTTGATATATTTAGGTAGTGATGTGTGTGAACACGCTAGGACCACCGGGGCACTTTTTTCCCTCTTTAGGAGGTTTTTTTCCCCCGGTTTGTATATATGCCTATTGCCCTAATGGGCTACTTATCTTTGTACATTCTCGTGGTAATAAATTCAGTATTGTGTGTTGTGCAAGCTTCCTCTTCTTCCTTATGCTGTTCGCGTGCTTCCGCAGATGTCTAACTCCAATAATTGGTATGAGAGCAGGTCGCTGCTTCATCTAGGGCATCATCGACACCTCTCCGGTCACAGTCTCAGAATCCCATGAAATTTGGTGAGCATACTCAAGGTGTTTTAGAGATCAAAACAACTTCATTATGCAGTGCCGAAATCGCGATCTGAGCTCGTCTCCGCCTTCGAAAGCACTATCACAGCGCTTGTGCAGGCTACTTCTTCTTTTTGTGCCAAAGCTATATACTATTTTTGCTTCACCAATATAAGCATCTCAAAGTTTGCTACAGGTTTAGCAGAATTTGTCTAGACAGTTTTGTTCAACTTTTTGAGATACTATCAATTTTCTGCATCAAGGCATTTTAGTCACCGGCCATGGCTGAGAGTAGTGATGTATTCCGTATGTTGGCTATTGAGGATAAGTTGGATGGTACCAACTACCCGTTATGGGCTTATATGATGCACTATGTATTGGTTGCAAAAGAACTGTGGAACATTGTGCAGGGTGTTGAAAACATCCTATCACACCTGCTGTTACAACTGCATGTACTAAAGCTGATGCAAAAGGTGTCGAAGATGATGATATTCTACATATTCCTATTCATGTTGCGGTTTCTGCTGCACCTACTATAAAGCAAATTCATTGGGATGGCAGAGATGCCCAGGCACATGCATTGATAGCTTTGTCTATCAAACGTGCCATTATTCCTCACATTCGCTCTTGTAGAATAGCTAAGGATGCTTGGGATACACTTACCACATTGTACCAAGCTAGGAATGAGGCTCGTGTTGCTTATCTCCGAAAACAGTTGGAGAGTGAGCACATGAATGAAGATGATTCTATGGATATTTTTCTAACAAAGATCAAAGAATTGAAGGAACATTTAATTTTTGCTGATGAGGTTATACCAGATAGCTCACTTGTGCCGACCATTCTGAATGGTCTTCCTGATTCATATCAGAGTTTTGCTTCTACTCTTCAATTGATGATGAAAGGCAATCCAAATGCCTTATCATTTGAGGATTTAGTCTTTGTTCTGTTGCAGGAAGGTCAGTCGAGGCAGAACACGTCCATTATGTGTGTTGCAGATCAAGCTTTTGAGGCTAGTCAGAAGGGCAAAGGAAAATGGAGCTCTTCAACTAATAAGCAGAAATCTGCTAATTCTGCACAATCGAAGAGGGAAGACAAAGATGAAAAGAAATCAGAAAAGCAGAAATTGTTTTGCAAGTACTGTAAAGGAAATGATCATATCATAAAGAACTATCCAAAACTGGCTGCTAAAGAGGCAAAGAAGAAAGAGGCTGGAATGGTTTTTGCACAGGCCTATACACCAAAAATAGAGTATGCTAATCTTGTGCAGGAAGAAGAATGGGCATTTACTACTGTTTGCAGTTTTGACCCATCTTCTCATGAGAAATGCATGTCTGCAGTAGACTGTGATGTTTGATACTTTGACAGTGGGGCGACCAAACATATTACCTCACAGCGTAGTTTCTTCTCTTCACTCGAGCCTGCCCCTACAGGGAATACTATTACATGCGCCAACAAATCCTCTTATCCTGTTATGGGAGTTGGTAAGATCATTTTGACTACCACTGATGGTAGTTCTTTCACTTTGTCAGATGCTTTATTTGTGCTAGGGATCAATAAAAATCTATTATCAGTTTTCGCATTAGCCAAGATTGACTTGGTTTTGAAATTTGTTGATGACAGATGCACAATTCATGATCTGTCAAATGGCAACATGATTATTGTTTTTGGCATTTTATGTCGTGGGCTATATAAGCTCATACATTATGAAAGATCTGTAAATGATTCAGCATGTGTAGTACATGATTCTCAGGCTATGTCAGATGCAAAGCTTTGGCATGCATGCTTTGGTCATCTGAATTTTGCTAGTTTGCTACGCCTATAGAAATCTGAAATGGTGTCCTCTTTGCCCAAACTTGAGAAACCCAGAAAACATGTTTGTGAAGGCTGTATTTTGGGCAAAATGCAATGTTCCTCCCTTCCAAAAGATGGTTCAGTTCGGGCTACTCAGAAATTGCAGCTTGTACATAGTGATGGTCGTGGTCCTATGTAGACACCTTCTTTTGGAAATTATCTTTACTTCGTGAATTTCATCGATGATTTTTCCAGGCATGCATGGGTATATCCATTGAAGGCAAAGTCCGAAGTGTTCATGTGCTTCAAACAGTTTTTGGTTTTGGCTAAAAATCTATCAACATATAAAATGGGCATCATTGGTTCTGATTGAGGGGGGGAATACATGTCTTCTGATTTTAATGCATTTCTGGCTGAACATGGGATAAAACACTAGTGTACAGTGTCGTATACACCTCAACAAAATGGAGTTGCTGAACGAAAGAACATGTCACTCATGGAGATGGCGAGGTGTATGGTCAAGAGTCAGGCTTTACCACATAGTTTTTGGCTTGAGGCTGTCATGAGTGTAGCATATGTACTTAGCAGGTGTCCCACCAAAGCGTTGTAGTCTATAATTTCATATGAGGCTTGGCATGATCGCAAGCCATCTGTTGCTCATCTACGTGTTTTTGGTTGTTTGGCATATGCATTAGTGCCTGAACAACATCGCAAAAAATTGGATGATAAAGCACTAAAATGTATTTTTATTGGGTACAGTTCTCAAAGTAAAGGCTATCATCTGTATCATCCACATTCTAAATGCATTATGGTTAGCCTTGATGTTATTTTTGTGGAAGATGCTATTCAACCATTACTTTCATGTACTAAGGAGACATGTGTTAGCTCCAAGGATATGTATGATACTTCGTTGCCTCTTTTTATAGGTGGACAGTCTAGTGTTGATCGTAATGAGGCAACTTCTCAACCTTTGCAAGTTTCATGTGATGATGTAAATAATTCCATTTTTGATGCAGATTTACATGATGCACTTGTTGATGAGAGAGCTGATATTGAGCAAGCAAAAACTATGCCAAAATGGCTGGTGCAGACTTTGTGTGATAGCAAATTAGATGCACCTCTGTCATATCGTACTTGATCAGGCTCGCATAGTGCCTCTTTTGCATCAGATTGCTATGCTATGGCTGCATCTAGTCTTTGTGATGAGACTGAGCCTCTTTCGTTTGATGAAGAAAAAAATTCAAAAAATTGGATGGCTACTATGCAATCTGAATATGATGCTATAATGAAGAATGGTACTTCGTCTTTATGTGATTTGCCTCCTAGCAAGAAGGCCATTAGCACTAAGTGGGTATACAAGCTGAAGCGTAAGCCTGATGGAATAGTTGACAGGTACAAGGCTAGGCTTGTTGTAAAGGGTTATGCACAACAAAGAGGCATTGATTTTGATGAGACCTCTGCACCTACATGTCGTATGACTACTGTTCGGAGCATCTGTGCACTTACAGCCCGTCATGGTTGGAATGTACATCAGTTGGACATTAAAACAATATTTCTGAATAGTGACTTGCATGAAGAAGTGTATGTTTTTCAGCCTCGTGGCTTTGTGCAGAAAGGGCATGAAAACCAGGTGTGCAGGTTAAAGAAGGCATTATATGGTTTAAAGCAAGCACCACGTGCTTGTATGAGAAGATACATGCCTATCTGATTGCACATGGTTTTGAGAACAGTCCAACTGAAAGCACCTTATATGTTAAGCATGCTAATGATGTGCTTCTGATCATTGTTGTTTATGTTGATGACATGGTGCTCACTATCCCTATTGAGAAGCATATTGCTGATTTTAAGGCTGATTTGCATGCCTCATTTGAGATGTTTGATTTGAGGGCATGCTTTTTCTAACTCTAATTGGGCTAGTTGCTATGACACTTGTGTGTCCACTAGTGGCTTTTGCTTCATGCTTGGTAGCTCATGTATATCTTGGTTGAGCAAGAAGTAGCCTACTATGGCCACTTCTAGTTGTGAGGCTGAGTATAGGGAAGATTTCACAGTGACTATTGAGTGTGTGTGCCTCAGATGCCTTATGGATGATTTGGGTGTTGTTCAGTCTTCTGCAACCACCATCTTCACTATAGTCTGAGCACATTGGCAATTGCGGGGAACCCTATGTTCCATGCTCGCACTAAGCACATTGAGGTGCATTATCATTATGTCAAGGAGAGGTTCTCTATTGGGGAGATTAGCTTGGCATATGTGCCCACATAGGAGAACATTGGAGACCTTTTCACGAAGGCTCTACCGAGGGAGAAGTTTGAAGCTTTTCACAAAGCTTTGGGCTTGCTTCCTTTTGTGGAGTGATTTACACATAGCTTGACACTTCCTTATACATGAGTGCCAACTCCTTGTTCACTGCATCACTCCCAGGGGGGATTTATTGATATATTTAGGTAGTGATGTGTGTGAACACACTAGGACCACCGGGGCACTTTCTTCCCTCTTTAGGAGGGTTTTTTCCCACGGCTTGTATATATGCCTATTGCCCTAACGGGTTACTTATCTTTGTACATTCTAGTGGTAATACATTTAGTATTGTGTGTTGTGCTCCAAGCTTCTTCTTCTTCCTTGTGTTGTTCATGTGCTTCCGCAGATGTCTAACTCCAACATTGTTGGAAGTGAGGTAGGCCCTTAGCTCATGTCATAGGTCCATGGTTCCATAGGTCCAATATATATACAACATTAATTCTAGCAATCTTCCATATTGACAAAACATGAACATACCACAACTTAATCATAAAAATGATGAGATAAAGATAGAGAAAGAATAGACATCATGTGTAAGGTGTTACGTAAGCCATCGCTTACTCATAGTATAATATATTCCAATGTTCAATGTACAATGTGGGAGCAAAATTCTCAACCATTCTATGTGATGAGAAATGGATGTATGAGTGAATGTACAATGTAACAAACATATTCAGATGTGTGGGCAGTAATCTGAATATACATGAGATGTGTGACCTTATAGGTTATAGAAGAGTGAATATGAGTGACTGAAAGAGGAAGGATCAGTGTGAACTGAAATCCTCAAACTCATGTGAACACACCTTCTTAAACACCTCATAAAAATATGCATAAAGCATATAAGTACTGATTCTCTTGTACCTATGCCGAATAGGACTCCTTCTGATATGAACGCCACAGCCTCCATAAACTTCAAGTAGTACATGTGTGCATAAAGAGAATATGTACCTGAATACTTAACATAAGATGTGAATCTTATGTTAATCACCATCTAATGTCTTTGAAGTAGCCCGACATCTTCTTGTAGAAGACAATCTTCAACATAATATCTTCCTGTAGAAGACAATCTTCAAATACATCATGTAGATGGGCGATCCTCACCATCAAGCTGCTAATGACCAAGTCTTCTTGCCATGAACAAGAGATACCCTCCTCTCCATGAGGTAGAGTGTGAGCACACTCTTCATCTTCTCCAAGAAGAATCACCAAGAAGAACTCCATAGCTGCTCCTCAACATGCTTCAAGTTAGCACCATGGCTGCCCCATGTGCTAGAAGAAACACCACCTCTACTGAGGTCCAAGCTCCAAAGCTTGTGTTGATCCTAGGTGAAGGATGATTACAATGAGCCCAAGGTGCTTCTTATATAGTATTTTGTGTACTTGAAAAGCACCCCTCCAAAAGCCAAAATAAAGCTACGATCTTACGATCTCCGATAAAGCATGATCGCTACGCAAATAGTCTTCCGCTGCGCTATTCGTTTTGCTTTTATTGAGTTGAAAAGCATGATATCAAAAGGATTGTATATCTCTGTGTAACGGTCGCGGGATTTGAACCCAGGCGGGTGGGATAAGAGGACGATGCCTTATCCATTGCGCCCGTCGATATTTGATGTAGGAAGGAGTAGTATCACAGCTATACATTCTTTATCCGCCCGTCGGTTCCTCAAGAAAACTTGAGTAAAATGGACCAAGAGGATATCTTTAGAGATTTTATACTTGTTGTATTCTTTGAGCAAGAATGACAAGCTTTGACCACTTTCCAACCAATGAGACATTGTTTTCCAACAATCCCCCCTGCAATGTCATATTGGTACAATCTGAATTGAATCTGCAAACTTTATAATCTGCAAATTATCACAAGCTTTAAGCTTGTACTTCCGATACTTCTAAAAAAGTCTTCTTCAAAACTGAAATTGACTTTCCTTCAAAAAACCTGAACTTGCTGAATATGAACCATAATACTTGAGAAAATATGCAAACTAGATATCCAATAGTGTACTTATCAAGCAATCACTGCTTGACAACAAATATAGCATGAACTGTCTCTGCACCTGCTATCTCCTGTCTTCAAAAACCTGAAAACTTACACTAGGATCCATATATTTGCATTTACCTTCCAAAAGGATTTCTCAACGTACTTCTGCTGCGTCATGTAAATACACTAAACAAAATCAGGAATTGAATCCTGGAACCTGTGATTGTCAACTCACAACTTAGTGCATTATGAACACTGCTGGTTCATCTCTGACTGTACTCAACTCAATATGAGTCAAAAAATCTATGATGTCATCATGTCTTCATCCTTTAAATCCTTCATACCTCTTTCCTTCAGAACTTGGTATAAACATATATGTGCGCACTTCTGAAATATACCTTTCTGAAACATCAAGCTTCTCTTCAATAGAAATCTGGAACCTTCTCCTGAACAGGAACATCCTAACAGGAACTTTCTCCAAATATTCTTCTTCTTCCTTCTTCTTTCAAAGCTGGAACATAAAGAGAACCTGACAAAGGAAATATAGGAATACCTGAAATAGGAATACCTGTAGGTATGACTCTGCATTCTTTCACATATGGCTGAAAATAAGTCTTTCATGTTTCATCACCCCCCTGGATGACTTAACACTAGTATCCAGTATTCTTCAAATATATCAGACTTTATGAAATGTGGAACGTCTTCCTTCATAAATCTGATGTTCAGTGATCAATACCTGTATCTGAAACAAAATCTCTGAACCCTTTTTATTAGCATTGATCAGATGCCAATAGCTTTCCATGTCATTCCTCAGCTTTCCAAATTATAGAATAAGGTTAGCTGATCCTAACATAACAAAACCTTGCTGAAAGCTTTATAGGATTCATAACCTTCTGTAACATAACAAGTATCTTCTATCTCTCTGCAACACAAATATGATAGAATCTGAATTTTTGACTTACTTCTCCAATGTTAAGAATCTTCACAAACAAAGGATAGACAACTGAATCATAAATACTCAAGCTCATACAAGATCATACAAGATCAATGATCTCTCCTGTGTAGAATCTGCTGTCATCAAACCTTCATGACTGAATGTTTGATTTACTTTCTGAATGTCTCCAAGTGTCCATGCTTCTCAAAAAGTTGTAAAAATTTTCTTCAAACAAATCCTTCAAGGAATATGTAATTCCTACTTGAAACATAAGTGGACAAACTTCTCACCTTGAGAACTCCAAAAGCTGCAAGTTGATACTTCATAACTTTCATATTTTACCCGGGTGAAATGTGACAGTACCTGCTTGACTTTCTTTTGGCTAACTCCACTTCTCAATCAAGTGATAGGATCTAATGGAACACCTTTTTGAATACAAGCATGTATCCAAAAAACTCGACAATCATAAAAAGTAGATTCTTCAAATGACCTGTACATCAGCAAATCTGAATTTTCTGAAGTTTCTGAAAATACTGAGTATGAGGTAACCTTTTCCAAACATAAAACCTCAACCCAAGTCTTGAACATCTGCTAAAAAGCTCTTTTACCTCAAGAGTTAGATAAAGAAGAAATATACTTCTCTGCAACTTGTCATATACCAAGTAGCTCTGTATTGACACTCCAAGAATTCTTTGAGGGAACATATAAGCTGCCTGCTTAAAAAGCTTCAACTAAAACATAACTCATACATATATGAGTTAAAACATATATCTGCTGCTTTTCTTTCTCTCAATGCAATTCTTTGTCAAATCTACTAAATCATGACCAAGTGTAATGCAAAACAAGAAACTGCTTCTTCTTTAAACAAGATGTTCTCGTAGACTTGTCTTTGGGTGTAGAGGATAAAATAGGAAAAGTATATGGAAAATATATGAGAAAAGGAAGCCTTACTTTTCTTTTAGAAATGATGGACTTTCTTCTTCTGCATCTTTCTTCCACCTGATGATGTCAACATCTTCAAACTTCTCTTCCATACCTTTTGTTCTCTTCATCTTGAAGTAGCAAACACTCTTGACTTCTTCAAATGAACTTTTCTCTTCCTCTAATGTAAGAGTAAGAGATAAAACAAACATAGTATACAAATGGAAGTGAATATAGAATCATGTTTTATCATCTCCTCATATCTCTGAATCAAAATGTTGTTTCGAATGTCTGAAACGACTAAATTCACCAATCGTTTGTCTGAATGATGAATTGCCCTTCTAGAGTTACCTTCTCTAGATACATTTGTACCTTGATATCCAACCAACTTACAATAGAAAATTGGCTGAAAATAAAACTCATCTCATCTCTGCGCTTGTCTTCTTAGATGAACTTTCTTGCCATGAAAGAGATCTTTCAAAACTTTCTAGAAAAAACCTCTAGATACCTGATGTAGCCTTTAACTTTCAAAAGATGAAAGTGTATAAAAGCATTCCTTGAATTTCTTCAAATCTCTTCATAACTGCTCTTCTAAGATATGACCTGCAAATGATAATCTGATAGTAGAAATTGATACCTGTGATTTGATGCTGATCTGATTCCTTCATCTTCTCTAAACCATTGTTCTTCCTTGAATTTGAAGTAGTCTTCTCTTCATCAAGTCTGGGTCTTCAAACAATACTTTTGTAAAGTATTTGCATACTCTTCCAAAAATATTCGGCTGCTAACATATCATCAACTTCATACTCCACACTGATAAATACACATGTGACTGAATTGTCTCATTCTCAAATCTCTACTCATCTAGATTAAGTGTGTATGTCAAATGTCAAATGTTAGAAGATGCTTTCAAATCATATGTTGTAAATCTGGAAGTCTAGCAACCTGGGATTATGAATGAGCCTTAATGCATTGATGCCAAAGATCTAAAGTTCTGTAAACAAAACCTTAGTGCTCTGATACCAAAACCCTAGAGCTCTGATACCAAATGTTGGAAGTGAGGTAGGCCCTTAGCTCATGTCATAGGTCCATGGTTCCATAGGTCCAATATATATACAACATTAATTCTAGCAATCTTCCATATTGACAAAACATGAACATACCACAACTTAATCATAAAAATGATGAGATAAAGATAGAGAAAGAATAGACATCATGTGTAAGGTGTTACGTAAGCCATCGCTTACTCATAGTATAATATATTCCAATGTTCAATGTACAATGTGGGAGCAAAATTCTCAACCATTCTATGTGATGAGAAATGGATGTATGAGTGAATGTACAATGTAACAAACATATTCAGATGTGTGGGCAGTAATCTGAATATACATGAGATGTGTGACCTTATAGGTTATAGAAGAGTGAATATGAGTGACTGAAAGAGGAAGGATCAGTGTGAACTGAAATCCTCAAACTCATGTGAACACACCTTCTTAAACACCTCATAAAAATATGCATAAAGCATATAAGTACTGATTCTCTTGTACCTATGCCGAATAGGACTCCTTCTGATATGAACGCCACAGCCTCCATAAACTTCAAGTAGTACATGTGTGCATAAAGAGAATATGTACCTGAATACTTAACATAAGATGTGAATCTTATGTTAATCACCATCTAATGTCTTTGAAGTAGCCCGACATCTTCTTGTAGAAGACAATCTTCAACATAATATCTTCCTGTAGAAGACAATCTTCAAATACATCATGTAGATGGGCGATCCTCACCATCAAGCTGCTAATGACCAAGTCTTCTTGCCATGAACAAGAGATACCCTCCTCTCCATGAGGTAGAGTGTGAGCACACTCTTCATCTTCTCCAAGAAGAATCACCAAGAAGAACTCCATAGCTGCTCCTCAACATGCTTCAAGTTAGCACCATGGCTGCCCCATGTGCTAGAAGAAACACCACCTCTACTGAGGTCCAAGCTCCAAAGCTTGTGTTGATCCTAGGTGAAGGATGATTACAATGAGCCCAAGGTGCTTCTTATATAGTATTTTGTGTACTTGAAAAGCACCCCTCCAAAAGCCAAAATAAAGCTACGATCTTACGATCTCCGATAAAGCATGATCGCTACGCAAATAGTCTTCCGCTGCGCTATTCGTTTTGCTTTTATTGAGTTGAAAAGCATGATATCAAAAGGATTGTATATCTCTGTGTAACGGTCGCGGGATTTGAACCCAGGCGGGTGGGATAAGAGGACGATGCCTTATCCATTGCGCCCGTCGATATTTGATGTAGGAAGGAGTAGTATCACAGCTATACATTCTTTATCCGCCCGTCGGTTCCTCAAGAAAACTTGAGTAAAATGGACCAAGAGGATATCTTTAGAGATTTTATACTTGTTGTATTCTTTGAGCAAGAATGACAAGCTTTGACCACTTTCCAACCAATGAGACATTGTTTTCCAACAAACATGTGTGATGTGTATGTATCTACATGTGTGTTTTATATATATATGTATGTGTATATATCTTTATATGTATTATGGTCCTCGCTAATTCAAATAGCTATATATAAAGGCGTAAGGTTGGGAGGAGAGACATCTCTTTAATATGTGGTGGGAGGACTAGATGCAATGTGTATATATACTTCAACCATATGGCAAACACATGTATGGAAGTAAGAGAAAAATATGGTTGAAAATACCATACATGCATAGAACTTTATATATATATATATATATATATATATATATATATATATATATATATATATATATATATATATATATACACCCTAAACCCTAAATATAACAAATAAAAGCAATGCATACCATGCATTATCGTGACGATGTGCCATAAGTATGCACATCTCTTTCAGACACCATTTATGGGACCACCCAGTGCCAAATTTTGTCTCCAATGATCAAAGAACATATTTTTAATCTCTCTCATCAAACTCACTGCAAAAAGAAAAATATCATATAAGTAAACCATTAAATATTTATCTCAATTTATATGTAAAATTTATACTTACTTCCGTTTCAAGTGAACAAAATGTAGATTGGAGTCACGTAATGCTCTCATTCTTCTTTTGAACTCCAATCCATGTATCCTATATACTATACTCCCATCAGAGTCTATATCACACTCCAGCCCTAGGCTACCTATGCATGTCCTCATAGGCACCTCTGCTGTGCTCTCATGGGCTGGAGGTGGTATCCTGAAAATAAATAGGTAAAAATGAATAAAACATGTATTATAATATCATTAAAAATATTAATTTATGAAAAGAAACATACCTATAAGCAGATAAGTCTCTTCTTGCATATGGAGCCACAGAAGAGCCTTTCTCTGGCCACTCGGTCAACATCTATATGGTGAAGTTGAGTTCCTCATCACACATGTTTGCATACTCATGCATGACATCCCCTAAGGAATCTTGCGGAGCATTACCTCTCATAAGATTTTTTATGAGGGTAAGTTTTGCCTTTCTCTCCCTAGCACAATCCATAATATATGTACATATAAAACAAAATGGATTAGAAATCTCTCTCTCTCTCTCTCTCTCTCTCTCTATATATATATATATATATATATATATATATATATATATATATATATATATATATATATATATATATATATATATGTGTGTGTGTGTGTGTGTGTGTGTGTGTGTATGTGTGTATGCATGTGTATGTGTGTATACATGTATATGTATGAGTGTGTATATGCATATATGTATATGTGTGTGTATGTATATGTATGTGTATGTGTATGTAGGTATGTGTATGTGTTTATATGTGTATGTGTGTGTGGGTGTATCTATGTGTGTATATGTGTATGTGGGTGTGTATGTGTGTGTGTGTGGGTATGTGTATGTGTGTGTGTATGTGTATATAAGTGTATGTATGTATGTATATGTGTATGTGGGTGTGTATGCATGCATGTATGTATGTATGCATATGCATGTGCATTGTGTATGCATATGTATATATGGGTGTGTGTATGTGTATGTGTGTATCTCTATGTGTGTGTGTGTAGGTGTGTGCATGTATATGTCGGTGTATGTATCTATGTGTGTGTCTCTATGTCTATGCATGTATATGTGGGCATATGTATCTATGTGTGTGTTTTTATGTGTATATGTGTGTACTTTTGTGTGTATGTGTGTATCTCTATGTGCGTGTGTATGTGCATGTCTCTATGCGCGTGAATGTATATGTGGGTGTATGTATCTATGTGTGTGTCTCTATGTGTGTATGTATATATGGGTTTATGTATCTATGTGTGTGTTTTTATGTGTATATGTGTGTACATTTGTGTGTATATGTGTGTACATTTGTGTGTATGCATGTGTGTGTGTGTTTGTGTGCATCTCTATGTGTGTGTATGTGCAAGTATCTATATGTGTATGTGTATGTATATTTGTGTGTATATGTGTGTATGCATATGTATGTATAGTGTGTGTGTATGTATACATGTGTATATGCATGTATGTGTGTGTATACGTGTGTATACGTGTATGTATACATGTGTATGTGTGTGTATGCATATGTATATGTATTGAGTGTATGTGTGTTTTTATATATATATGTGTGTATGTTTGTGTGTATGCATGTGTATGTGTGTGTCTCTATGTGTGTGTATGTGTGTATCTTTGTTGTGTAATCTGGGTGTATCTATATGTGTATGCATGTATACGTGTGTATGTGCAAGTATCTATATGTGTATGTGTATATGTGTGATGCACATATATGTGTATATGTATGTGTATGTGTGTGTATATGGGTGTATGTATATGTATGTGCATGTATATGTGTATGTATGTGTATGTAGATGTGTATGTGAGTGTATGAATATGTGCATATGCGTATGTGGGTGTGTATATGTGTATGCATGTATGTATGTATTCATATGCATGTGCATTATCTATGCATATTTATGTATGTGTGTGTCTCTATATGTGTGTGTATGTGTATGTGTCTGCCTTTATGTGTGTGTATGTATATGTGGGTGTATGTATCTATGTGTGTGTATGTATATATGTGTGCATGTGTGTGTATGCACATATATGTATAGTATGTGTATGTGTGTGTATGTATACATGGGGATACATGTGTATGTGTGTGTATACATGTATGTATGTGTATGTATACATGTGTATGTGTATGTATGCATATGTATGTATAGTGTGTGTGTATGTGTGTTTTTATATGTGTATATGTGTGTATGTGTGTGTCTCTATGTGTGTGTAAGTATATGTATGTATGCATGTGTATGTATCCATGTGTATGTATGCATGTGAGTGTATATGTGTGTGTCTATGTGCAAGTATCTATATGTGTATGTGTATGTGTGTGTATGAGTGTATATGTGTCTATGTATGTGCGTGTATGTACGTGTGTGTATATGTGTGCATGTATATGTGTGTATGTATGTGTGTGTATATATGTGCATGTATGTGTGTATATGTGCATATATGTATGTATATGTGTGTGTGTGTGTGTATGTGTATGTGTATATGTGTGTATGAACATGTGTGTATGTATATGTGTGTATATATGTGTGTGTATATAAGTGTATGTGTGTGTATATTTGTGTATATGTGTGTGTATATGTGTCTATATATGTGTGTCAGTATATTTGTGTATGTATGTGTGTCTGTATATGTGTATACATGTGTATATATGTATGTATATGCATGTGTGTGTATATGTGTGTGTGTAAATGTGTGTGTATATATGTGTTTATGTATGTGTGTGTATGTTTGTATGTATATGTGTGTGTGCATATGTATATATATATATATGTATATGTGTGTGTATATGTGTATATATGTGTATTTGTGTATGTATATGTGTGTATGTTTGTGTGTGTATATATGTGTATGTATATGTGTGCATATATGTGTGTGTATATGTGTGTATGTGTGTGTATATGTGTGTGTGTTGTGTATATGTGTGTATGTATGTGTGTATGTATGCATGTATATATGTATGTGTGTATGGATATGTGTGTATGTATGTGTATACATGTATATATGTATATGTATGTGTGTGTATGCATATGTGTGCATGTGTGTGTATGCATGTGTGTGTATGCATGTGTGTGTATGTATGTGTGTACCTAGCTTGGGACTCGCTTGCAACCGATACACTCACTCTCACTCACTCTTCATCTTTGTTTGCTTGCTCGATCCCAACACAAATGTGCCAGGAAAAAACTATTTTTTTTCAACTCTTACACCGTTGCCTATGTGATGCCCAAGCGTTGCAAGTAGTTTTCTTGCATCTCTAGAAGCGTCACTAGACATTGACGCTTTTAATGACGCTAGAGCTAAGCATCACATAAGCGATGCTCCCCGATTTATTTTTTTGGGGTTTTTTTCTTAAACATCTCTTATGCGACATGTTTTTCAAGAAGCTTTGCATAAGTGATGATACCCGCTTTTTTTTTTCAATTGGTGGTGTCACTATGCCCCTGTTATTCTTGTAGTGATAAGGGATAGGGGTTCTAGATCATATTGGCCACACCTAGAACCACAACCAGTCCAAGGTTAAATTGATCCAAATACTTTACCATTGCTCATAAGGACTATTCACATTAGTAAAGTTATTCATGATGGAGTAACTCCATGAGTGTACTTTGCTATGGAGTGAAAAGAATCCTTTTGGACTTATCCATTACCTATAGGGAGATATCCTCATCACCTATACCTGGATGATTTCAAGTATTCCGATCCAAATTTACCACTTCTCTATGAGAATGAAAGGAATAGACCATATTAGTCGATGGGGGTAGATGACCAACAACACGTCACATGTCTTGGTCTACCCATGTTTGTGAATGGCATTCCCAAATCCATAACTACCTTGCCTCACCGACCTAGGAACCCAAATCCAACTATCTCAAATGTTCTAGTTAATTGTGTAGTCACTACGGTGGCACCTACTTCAAGTGTCTCATCAATAAATATAGTGACAAACCCAATCTTATTGACTTACATAATACTAGTGTCTACACGTCCTACCAACGCACATTCATATCCATAAGTATAACCATCACATGGAATTATATGTCACTCTATCTTTTGCAACAATGCCTATAACAATGCCACAATGAAAAACACAACTATCACATTCAATATTTCACATAGGCCAACAAGTGTCTATAATGCCATCAACCAATCCTGTCTCTCAAGGCTTGACACAACAACTTCAAATGCCATTGAATCATATTCTAAGATCAGACATTGGAAGAAGGCATCAACCTTCTCAAGTGGCAAAGTGTATGCGAGAGTATTGTGAGTGACAAGGTGATCCTTATGCACATGATTCAGAATTCAGGAAAGTGTTTCATGCAGAACAAGTCTATGGATTCTTTATGTAGTATGAAGCCATCCCCTCAAATAACTGATATGTATTAACCTGCACCGATTCTGCCACTAGTTGGGGCGAAGGCTTGGGAAATTAAAAACACTATTGCTACAACTGTTGCCAGATTACTTACCAAATAAGTATTTCTATGTTTCGGGATTCCTTTAGAACTTTTTTTTGAATGGGGCTCCCATTTTGCCAATGACTTAGTTAAAGCCTTGAATATAGATTTCAATATTATCCATAAGTACATCACTCCTTACTACTCGAGATCCAATGAACTAGAGACAAGTACTAATAAGACCCTACTCACTAGTATGCTAAAGAAACTTATTTTGGAGAGTCTAGAGTGTTTGAACTAGCTATTAACATCCTTATTATGGGCATATTGAACATCTTATGAAGTACCCACTGATTTTGCACCCTTTAAATTAGCATTTGGTATCAAAACCATTGCACCTATGGGAGTAATAGCCCAAGTTTAAGAGTAGCCATGGTAAAAAAATTATTACCCAAAACCTCACTATACGATCGAATGGGCATTCTATGAGCCTTGGACGAGGATCACTTTGAGAGTTTTTTTACTATTGTAGGAACTGCACTGTTATGAAAAGCTCAGATGCATGATAGACACTGGAAGACCCTTGTTTTCCGAAGGACAAAAAAAGTCCTCTTTTACAATTCAAAAGCTGTAAATCAGCCAACAAATTCAAAGTTCACTAGTTCAGACCATACTAGATTTTGGCTCCGGTGGGTCTGACTACTTTTCAATTGGAGGCCTTGACTGACCATCTTCTCAAAGTTTCGGTCAATGGGCCACAATTATGGCCATTTTAGTTGCCTGCAAGCCGCTTGGTTGGGTGGTTGGGCCTTTCGCCTCTTGAAGTGGAGGCAAGGGTTCAACCCCCACTGGCAACATGTAAGGAACATATAATTATCATGGAAAACTTGTATCTTGTGGCTGCCACCGTTTGTCTTGCCTCGCGGTACTTGTGACCGCAGTCTTCTTGTGGGATCAGGGGGGTCCCATGGGTACTATGCCCTTCCTTGTACAATTGCAATTTCAAAGTTAATTGAGCATTGCCTATGTCTGCCTACCGATGCACAAGCCTTATGATTTAGCTCGTGTTATTTTTTATGATTACCTCGACCCTTGTTAACAACTTCTTTAACGTTCTATATAATCTGGTAACACTGTTATATCTTCACTTCCCCCTTGCATTTTGTGTTTTCTCTTTCTGCGAGCATTGCCATGGAACCTTTGTCTCCTATCAAGCCTCTCACTTCCACCATGCTGGACCTGATGGCTCACTAGCTTGGCGACCGTCGCTTGCTAGATTGGGGTGCCATTGTGGATCACCTTGAAGCTTATGCCATCATTCCCACTATTGTGACAGTTACTACGACTGATATGCTATGGAAGATCCCTGTAGTAGCCTGCACCATCCATGCAACCACTCTCTACGAGGTCACACATCGGTTCCATCTCCCTACCGATGGACCTCATTGACTTGAGTCGATTTTCATCGCGTGGATGCATCGAGTGCTTCTCAAAGAGTTCGAAAGAGTTCATCATTTCTAGTCGCCCTCAACATGAGCATTGGTCGTTGCCTTGAGCCTCCAACACAAAACCTTACGGTAGCGCATGGCAATTTTACTCTTCATTGTTGGTTGCAGCTGGTGCGCTCATCAATTGGGCGATGTTCTTATTCAAGCAGATTCACAAGGAATGCCAGAAAGCCATATGCATAATGTCAACTGGGACTTACCTGTGAAGTCTCGTATATACATACATACATACATACATATACATACATACATACATACACACACATACACACACACATATATATATATATATATATATATATATATATATATATATATATATATATATATATATATATATATATATATATATATATATATATATATATATACACACACTCACATATGTATACAAACACACACATGCATATGCATACACACATACATGCATACACAAATACATATGCATACACACATGCATATGCATACACAAATACACACATGCATACACAAATGCATATGCATACACACATGCATATGCATACACAAATACACACATACACACATACACAATGCATACACACATACACAATGCATACACACATACACAATGCATATGCATACACACATGCATATGCATACACACATGCATATGCATACACACATGCATATGCATACACACATGCATATGCATACACACATGCATATGCATACACAAATGCATATACATACACAAATTCATATGCATACAAATGCATATGCATACACACATACACAAATGCATATGCATACACACATGCATATGCATACACACATGCATATGCATACACACATGCATATGCATACATACATGCATACACACATGCATATGCATATGCATATACATACACATGCATATGCATATACATACACATGCATATGCATATACATACACATGCATATGCATACACACATACACAAATGTATATGCATACACATATACACAAATGCATATGCATACATACATGCATATGCATACACACATGCATATGCATACACACATACATGCATACACAAATGCATATGCATACACAAATGCATATACATACACAAATGCATATGCATACACAAATGCATATGCATACACAAATGCATATGCATACACAAATGCATATGCATACACAAATGCATACACACATACATGCATACACACATGCATATGCATACACACATGCATATGCATACACACATGCATATGCATACACACATGCATATGCATACACACATGCATATGCATACACACATGCATATGCATACACACATGCATATGCATACACACATGCATATGCATATGCATACACACATGCATATGCATATGCATATGCATACACACATGCATATGCATATGCATACACACATGCATATGCATACACACATGCATATGCATACACACATGCATATGCATACACACATGCATATGCATACACACATGCATATGCATACACACATGCATATGCATACACACATACACAAATGTATACACATACACACATACACAATGCATATGCATACACACATGCATATGCATACACACATGCATATGCATACACAAATGCATATACATACACAAATGCATATGCATACACATGCATATGCATATGCATACACATGCATATGCATATGCATACACATGCATATGCATACACACATGCATATGCATACACACATGCATATGCATACACACATGCATATGCATACACACATGCATATGCATACACATATGCATATGCATACACACATGCATATGCATACACAAATGCATATGCATACACAAATGCATATGCATACACATGCATACACACTAGGTTGCATTATTCGGTATATGATTGAATTAAAAACTATCGTAATTGTTTAAAAAGGTTTTATGTTCTTTTTTATAGCTCAAGTGTTGAGAAGGTATCAACAAGTGAAGATCAATGGCATCCCCGACAATGTATATTAGCTAATAGACGGTTTGTGTTGTATTAATACAATACAGCTTCACATACCCATAGATCTTCTTTAGGAAGTTGTATTGTATTGATACAACATGAACCTTCTGTTAGCTGAGATATTGGCATCAAGACAATCACATCAAGACAATGCATATACATACACAAATGCATATGCATACACACATACACACATGCATATGCATACACACATGCATATGCATACACACATGCATATGCATACACACATGTATATGCATACACACATGCATATGCATACACACATGCATATGCATACACAAATGCATATGCATACACAAATGCATATGCATACACAAATGCATATGCATACACACATGCATATGCATACACAAATACACACATGCATATGCATACACACATACACACATGCATATGCATACACACATGCATGCATACACACATGCATGCATATACATACACAAATGCATATGCATACACACATGCATATGCATACACACATGCATATGCATACACACATGCATATGCATACACACATGCATATGCATACACACATGCATATGCATACACACATACACAAATGCATATGCATACACACATGCATATGCATACACACATGCATATGCATAAACACATGCATATGCATACACACAAGCATATGCATACACACATGCATATGCATACACACATGCATATGCATACACATGCATGCATACACACATACACAATGCATATGCATACACACATACACAATGCATATGCATACACAAATGCATATACATACACAAATGCATATGCATACATACATGCATACACACATTCATATGCATACACACATACATATGATACACACATACACAAATGCATATGCATATACAAATGCATATGCATACACACATGCATATGCATGCACACATGCATATGCATGCACACATGCATATGCATACACAAATGCATATATATATATATATATATATATATATATATATATATTACATCTCCACATTAGATCAGATGGGATCTCCAAGTACACCTTGCGGAGCGAATGACCATGATGACTCCACGATATATCACATACGTGATGGAGCTCTAGTCATGGATGTAGCCAGAAAGTCCATGCGTCAGCGCATTCGACAATTTTGCTCCATAGAGTTTGGACATTTTGTCATGTTAAAATGGAGCGAATAGGATAAGGATTCCAAAAATTATATCACACAATCGATATATGAAGAGTATCAGCCAACACCTAGGCATCCTATTGTGAGTTCTAAATGGATTTAGCATACGCACGCGAGGTGATGTCTCATCTACGGCCCGAGGCTCGCGATGCTTTCAAAGCAGGCTTACCGAAGCCTGTATGGTTAGATGTTGAAGAGTGGGAATTGATTCAAGATGAGTAGCAACATACTCTTGATCGATATTGTCAACGACAAGATGCGGCGGCCACACATTTATATACGGTTGGAACATTGCATTTAGGTAGCGGCGGATACGACAATATGCGCTACCAATTTGTAAGTATCATTTTAATTATTGAATTTGTTTGTGTTACTCACATCATGTATGTTCATCTAAAATTTTGCATATTTATTATACGAGTTGGTAGTGGGTCATCCTCCGATGCGAACCCAAGAAGCTTATGGATATCGTCATGGATTGGTTGCACTATTGCAGGACTTAGAGGGACACGATGCAATCATTTCATGGGAGAATCTATGATTAGGTAAACTTTTAGCTTGGTTTCATATTTTTAGTTGTTGTTTATAAATGTCATGTCAATTTGTCTCATTTTACGCATATGCTTTGTTGCAAGATTGTAGGTGTAAATGTTTTGATCCCCTTGCGCATATGTATGTTAGTGCTTTGCCACAATTTTGTATTACACTCTTATGTGGCAATGATGTACCATAATTTTGTATTCGATTCCTATATGGAAGTGCTTTGTCACATTTCCACAATTTTGTATTACACTCCTATGTGGCAATGATGTACCATAATTTTGTATTCGATTCCTATATGGAAGTGCTTTGTCACATTTTGTATTCGGTTCCTATATGGAAGTGCTTTGCCACACTCTTGTACATCCTTCATTTATGGAATATACAACTTTTTGTACATGATTCATAGTTCATTTTTGCTCATATAAAATCATGTTTTGGTTGCCATTAGAGTACATATCACATGTACTCAGTCTTTTGCTAAACAACATCATGGTAATGTTGCTGTAGCAAAAGTCAACACACTCTGCCCAAAATTTTTTTTGCAGATATGGTCGTCGGTATACGCATCGGTACACCCAATAGAGTCGTTGGTATGGGTGTCGGTACACCGTGAGAGTCGTCGGTATGAGCATTGGTACACCCAACAGAGTCATCGGTCTGGGTATCGGTACAAGCACCGGTATTTTCGATGCTTATAGTGACTCATATACTGACGCATATACCGACGCCTATACCGACGCTATGTTACCGATGTGCATATCGACTATGACACGGACATCGCGGAGAAATTGTACCCGTTCATTTTCCTTGGTAACATCCTCGGTATACCCTCCATATGTTGTAGTGCATACATGCTTACATGCATACATACACATACACACGCATACACACATACACACATACACACATACACACACATATATATGCATACACACACACGTAGAGACACATACACACACATACACATACATGCATACATATGCATACATAATGCATATGCATATGCATACATACATACTTACATGCATACACACACATACATACACATGCATACATATGCATACATAATGCACATGCATATGCATACATAATGCACATGCATATGCATACATAATGCACATGCATATGCATACATAATGAACATGCATATGCATAAATACTTGCTTACATGCATACACACATACACATATGAACATACACACACACATACACACATACACACACATATTGCATACACACACACACATAGAGAGACATACACACACATACACATACATGCATACATAATGCATATGCATATGCATACATACATACTTACATGCATAAACACACATACACACACATATGCACACATATGCATACATAATGCACATGCATATGCATAGATACATGCATACACATACACACACATAGACACATACACACACATAGACACATACACACACATAGACACATACATACACATAGACACATACACGCACATATACACACAAATTTACACACACATACACATGCATACACATGCATACACACACATAGACACACACACATACACACACACATACACACACATACACACATAGACACATACACACATAATGCATATGCATACATACATACTTACATGCATACACACACATACACACACATATGCATACATATGCATAGATACATGCATACACATACACACACATAGACACATATACACACAACACACATACACACACATATACACACAGATTTACACACACATACACATGCATACACACACATAGACACACACATACACACACACATACACACACATACACACACACATACACACACACATACACACATAGACACATACACACATAATGCATATGCATATGCATACATACATACTTACGTGCATACACACACATACACACACATATGCATACATAATGCACATGCATATGCATAGATACATGCATACACATACACACACATATACATACAGATTTACACACACATACACATGCATACACACACATACACACATAGACACACGCACACATACACACACATACACACATACACACATACACACATACACACATAATGCACATACACAAACATATATGCATACACACACACATAGAGAGACATACACACACATACATATACATGCATACATATGCATACATAATGCATATGCATATATACATAATGCACATGCATATGCATAGATACATGCATACACATACACACACATAGACACATACACACACATACAAACATACACACACATACACACATACACACACATACACACACATATACACATAGATTTACACACACATACACATGCATACACACACATACACACATAGACACACACACACATACACACACACATACACACATAGAGACACACACACAGACACATATACACATAGACACATACACACATAATGCATATGCATACATACATACTTACATGCATACACACACATACACACACATATGCATACATATGCATACGTAATGCACATGCATATGCATACATAATGCACATGCATATGCATAGATACATGCATACACATACACACACATAGACACATACACACACATAGACACACATATACACACAGATTTACACACACATACACATGCATACACACACATACACACATAGACACACACACATAGACACAGACATAGACACACACACATACACACACATACACACATAATGCATATGCATATGCATACATATATAAACACACACATACATAAACACTTATATAAACACACACATACATAAACACATATATAAAGACACACATATACACATAGACACATACAGGGCTTACACACACACACACATACACACATCCAGACACATTTACACACACACATAAACATGCAAATAGACATATATATACAGATACACATGTATATACACACATAGACACACACATATATACACACATACGCACATAGACACATACACACTTACACACACATACACACATATACACACATCGACACACATTTACACACATACATACACATGCATATAGACACATATATATAGATACAGACATATATACACACATAGACACACACATAGACACACACATAGATACACACACACACATACACACACATACACAAATGGACACATACACACACATATATGCATAGACAAACACATAGAGACATACACACATATATGCATACACACACATAGAGACACATACACATACACATACATGCATACATATGCATACATAATGCATATGCATATGCATACATACATACTTACATGCATACATACACACACACATAAACACACATGCATACATTTGCATACATAATGCACTTGCATATGCATACATATGTGCTTACATGCATACACACACTCACATATACACCTATATACACATATACACACATACATATGTACATGTATATATATTGATTTCGAACCCATTTTGTTATATGTACAAGTATTATGGATCCTAGTAGAGAGAGAAAAGTGAAACTCACTATCATAAAAAGTCTTATGAGAGCAAGAGTTCTGCCTGATAGCCTAGGGATCATCATGCATGAGTACTCAGAGATGGATGATGATGAGCTGGATAATACGATCCAGATGCTTACACAGCGATCAGAGGAGGGCTCTTTTGCGGCTCCACATGCAGGGAGAGAGCTATCTGCATAGAAGCTTCAAGTTATTGATCGATAACTAGAGTAGAATTTAATATCTAATTTGCTCATATGTGTTTATTATTGCCATCATTTTGGTAAGACATCAATATAGTCTCATCTTCATTATCCTTATTGATTTCATTTATTTCTTCTATTGTTAAATCTGTGTTCTCATGAGTCACATCATCTATTGATGGATTAATATCCATTTCTGGCAATTCTTCTTCCTCATCAATAGAATCAGCATGTAGAGTATTATCCTCTTCATAAAAAAGATTAGTATCATTATCACATATAATGATTCTAATTTCTCTTTTAGATGTTGATGTATCAGTATCTATTGGTGAATCATCAAGAGTACTTTCTTCGATCTCTCTAACAATAAACTGTTCAAACAATGAACTACCTTTAGGTTGAACATGAATGACTTGCCACCAAGGGTGAGCATCTGGGTTTTTATAAAGATATGCTTGTTCCATTAGTACTTTTATGATCATGTCCCCATGTCAAAAGCTTTGATAATTTGAGGCTTTGAAACATATGTCTAATCCGTGGAGCCAATGGAAAATGTCTCAATATCTTTTTTGGGATTTTACCTTCTTCGTCCTTATATCGAGTAAATTGACATTTGGGACATGTCAAAGAGTCTGCATATTCACCTCTATATAAAATACAATCGTTAGGACATGCATGTATACATTGATAATCTATATCAAGATTGTTGAGTATCTTCTTCATTTCATCATGTGAGGTAGGAAGAATATTCTGACTTGGTAAAATTTTTTTAGATAATAACCTGTAAGTTCATTAAAAAAAAAGATATATTAAAAATAAATAAAAAGATATACATATATTATATGCATATAATTTTATATATGTGTATGCTTATGTGTATGTGTATGTGGATGTGTATATGCATGTGCATGCGTATACATATGCATATGTGTATATGTATATATGCATGTATATGTGTTTGATAGGTGTATATGTATGTATATATATGTATGTGTATGTGTATGCATATATGTATATGTATGTGTGTATACATATGTATGTATGTATGTATGTGTATATATGTATGAATGTGTATGTATGTATGCATATGTAGCTGTGTATATTTGATTTCGTTTTTAATTATTTTTTTTTGTATAATGTGGTTTGCAGATTTTCATAACTAGACCATTGAATCATCTGGCTATGTCCCATTTTATAGTCAATCTATTACATGTCTCACTAAGTTGTTTACAAATATAAAGTATGAGTAGTTATGGACGTATTAAGTCATTAGTAAATTGGGAGGATCAAATTTATCGCGAACATTTTGAAAGATGCATGAATAGTTTGAAAGGATGGGCGGACAAAAACTGTCCATTCAATGCAAGTTCTTGCTCTTACCTTAGCTAAAGTAAGAATAAAAACTAGCATTGAATGGACACTTTTTTTCCGCCCATCCTTTAAAATTATTTTTCCATCCTTCAAAATCGTCTAGATAAATTTGGTCCTCCCATTTTACTAATGACTTAATACCTTCATAGCTAACTGATACTTAATGTTTGTATGCAAAAGAGTTAGTAGCACAGGTATTAGGTCGACTAAAATAGGAGAAACATATGTGTCAAGAAGATTCTAAAGGTTGGGTGGATAATTCTAAAGGCTAGATGGACAAAACATCTTCATTCGATACAGGTATGTATAATTTGACCTTACTCTCATAATATGTGTATGTGTGTATATGTGCGTGTATGTTTATGTGTGTGTATACATTCATGTATATATTGTGTGTTTAAATATGCACATACATATATATATATATATATATATATATATATATATATATATATATATAGAGAGAGAGAGAGAGAGAGAGAGAGAGAAAATTAAAAATTATACCTTAATAGTGTCGAAACAGATATATTACTCCATCCAAAACAATTTTGAAGATTGAGAATAAGTAAGCTCGCACTTAGTTGTGTCAAAGGACTTCCTTCATATACATGCTTTAGACATTCCTCTCGAAGATATTTCTCATTTTTAGAATTATCAATGCTCTCACTGTCATTTTGATACCAATCCTCAATAAAATCTGCCAGGCCATCATCTTCATCATTGTTGCACAAATCTTGTACTTTATCTTCTTTTGAATATAGATCTTTCAACCTTGCATAGTCCACAGGATCACTTTTGCGTAGCCTCCTCATAGAAGCTTCTGATAAATGAGGTCTTATTGGCAATTGTGAATGGTGTGGAGGAATATCATCAACATCATCTGTTGGAATCTACACACGTGAATAAAATTCATTAGTATTCCATAAATGAATAAAAAGTAAACTTTAAACATAAATTTAAATATATAAGTTATTAAATATAGATAAAGAATTTTCATTCTCTCTAGCTAAAAGGTGCTCTTGGAGGTCTACGCCATCCATAATTCACCAATAGTTCATCACCAGCATGTAATGTAGTAATAGCATTGACAACTATGTATCTTGATACCAATGGATAATCTCCATCCATTTCAGTTTCTAAACCAGGAGGTAGAGGATTTCTAGAAACCTTTGCTTGTAATTGATGAACAACAAGTCCATGATGTGTACGAGGTATATTAACATTATGAGAAAAGTTATCATCATCATCATCATCGAGCAAGTATTCCTATATATCAACAATAATTTGATTTTGTATATGGTTTTTAAATAAAATAATGACATTAGTTTATAGAAAAAATTCATACCCAAGCATTATCACATTGACTAGGTGATAATGCACACTCAAAGGTACCATACTCTTACCTCATGTTCAATACATTCCAATTGTGGACTTCGATACGTGCCATAACAAGAGTTACACTAACATATAATATGCTCTTGATAGTAAAATTCATCATATTTCCTATCGGAGGACACATGTGAAGTCATTGAATGGGTGAGAGGTGGTGGATTGCCCTCTGATTGATTAGAATTTGATTATAATAAGAAACAAAAAAATATATAAGTTATGTATCCATCAAATATATTTAAAATTTAATGTTTGATATACTTACATTATATAGTCCTTGCACCATGAGAAGATGCTGGTGGAGTTCCATCTAATTGATCAGAATCTACAAATAATGGTATTTGATATTAATAACTTGATTATTTAGATACATAAACATTCACATATACATATTTACACACACATATTTAAACATACACACATATTCACATATACACATTTACACACATATTATTTACATACATAAACATTCACATATACATATTTACACACACACACATATTTAAACATACACACATATTCACATATACACATTTACACAAACACACATATTCACATATACACATACACATTATTGTGTGATAAATGCATGTATTTTGGATGAATGAGTGTATATGCATGCATGTGTGTGTACGTATATATGTGGATATGTATATGTTTCTTTATGTTATATGTATGTATATGTGTATATGTATGCATATATGTATGTGTATATGGTTGCATGTATGTGTATGTGGGTATGTGTGTGCATGTGTATGTGTGTATATATGTGTATGTGATCTGATTATTTTTTTCTGTTTGAGATTAAATTAACAAGAGATATTGTATGGTGGAAAAAAATAAGAGGCAACCTAACATACCACCTGAGACGTGGCAATATTTTCGTAGAAAACTATGTCTTCAAGAGTCATTTCTTGAGTCATTTCCTGAGCAGAAGGTATACAAATTAATAGTTTATATTTATAATTTTCATATATTTTAGTAAATTTTTACATTTAATTTATGTATTTCTTTTTCTTAAATAAAGAGGTTGCTACAAAGAAGAGAGTTGAGTCGGGCCACACATCGCACCGTTTTTTTTTCAAGAGTACAATGAATTGGAAAGACACACACACCCAACCTCGTAAGGTAGAGGCACCCATCTTGGGGAACTCATGGACACCTTTCTTGGGGAACTCATGGACACCTTTCTTGGGGAACTCATGGATATGTCCAACTAGGATTTGAACTCAGGACTTCCCCCCGCATAGCCTAGTGGTTAATGCTTTGAACCAATTGGTTTGATTTTGTTCCACCATAGTTTGCCAACTTTTGGACTAAGATTGGACTGATCGAGTGAATGTTCTAATGCTAGACGACGGTGTAGTGATTGGACCACTGAATGCTCTAATGCTAGATGACGGTGTAGTGATTGGACCAATGTTGGACCATGGTTCATTAGCCCAAGTTGGCAAAGATCAATACTTAGATTATGGTCCACCATTATTTCATCGTCGGTTTCATTTTGATCATCTTCAAGTCGAGAGATAGATTTCTAGTCCCAAGCCTTCGTACTTGCATGTTTTTTGGGAATGCATAAAAGCAAGTAATGATTTATTATAGTTATGTGAAAAGGTTTTGAACATGTATCTTTGCACCTCTGGTTATTATGGTGCTTTGTTTGTCTCCGACATGCACTCAATGAGGCTTTTCACTTCTTTAATTTCATATCTAGCATTCTACAACCCATGAACCAAGAGACCAAGGACTTATCATCTCTAGAAGAATAGACTAGCTTTATACATGTGATTCTAACATTACAAGAGCATAAAACATACAAAATTACAACATTACTCACACAATTGTTTGATAAGCGATTTGAGTAGAGGCCTTTTGTGAAGCCAATGCTAGCGTACATGCTTGCATTGAACAAGAAATCGTTGTGATAAACAAATTGAAAATATGCTTTTTGCTCCAAGACATTGCCAGACTACATGCTCGCATTGAACACGGCACTAATATCAACCCAAAAAATGCAAGAGCATTATCTTCAAATCATCTCTCTTAATGAAATTACTCGAGGCATGGGACACACTTAGCTTTCGTAGTAGTTATTTACAAACATGATTGAGTGTACAAACATGTATGAACATTTCCATCCTCAATTCTCTCAAGAAGACGAGCAACATGTTCTTTGAAAAAAGCTGAAACAGGTGAGCTTCTCACTATATTTCAATTCAACGCTTCGATGGCGCACAATTCCACAATTCATCGCTCTGTGATGACCTGAACTACAACATGAGCGCCTGGTTGATAACATGAAGCCTTACTCCAACGACTCTGACACTCTGCACAAGAAAGTCCCTTCTTCAGACAGATTGCACAGACGAGAGGCTTTTAACCTTAACAGAACTATATATCCGCGTTTCCTTCGCTACGACAGTCATCTTCGTAATCGGTTCACCCTGCAAGGACTGACGACAAGAAGCACACATCGCCCAAAAAGAGGGGTTGTTAATAAAGACGCTGAAACAAGAATTATAAGAAGGCTCTAGCAAGCAGCAACCTTGTTGGACGATTTCGGTTCCTTGGTAGACTTCTGGGCCTTCTCCGATGACTTCTGGGCCTTCTCGGCCTTCTCTGATGACTTCTCGGCTTTCTCTGATGATGACTTCTCGGCCTTCTCTGATGATTTCTGGGCCTTCTCTGATGATGACTTCTTTGGCAACTTCTCGGCTCTCTCTGATGACTTCTCGGCCTTCTCTGATGATGACTTCTTCGGCAACAGAACCTGATGAATGTAGGGACGCACACCTCCGCTGGCGATGGTCACACCCGATAAAAGCCTTCCCAACTCCTCATCGTTACGGATAGCCAGTTGAATATGTCTTGGAATGATTCTGCTCTTCTTGTTGTCCCGCGCGGCATTCCCAGCAAGCTCCAAGACCTGCACATGTGAGCGATGGAAGCATTTACAACCACTGAGTCATTGAATAATGATTGGATACACAAAGGGCTCCATTGAATACACAAAGACTCCTACTTTGAAAGACAGTAAACGATGGAATTTGGACACAAACGACATTGATAACGCACACTATCAACAGACTTTGGACATAAACGACTACGACTTCAGCCAGTAGATTGGATTTTCGCCAATAGACTACTTCGACAGAAGCTAACAAAATCTTCAAACAAACGACTACGCGAGACGGTATCCACAGACATCCTACACCAATCAACTCAGACAGACGGTATCAAGAAACATTACTTTGACGTCAACGAACATCACAAACAGGTCCGAATTGAACAGACCATCGACACAAACTACACCAATATTAGACGATAATGCCAGACTCTCGATTCGATAGAAGCAACGAAAGGCTCTCGACACGGATGATTCCACAAGCAGAACGACAGATATTCGACGCAAACGACTTTGACAGACGGTAACGAGTAAGCTCATCACAAACGACTTTTACGAACAGTAACGAAAGATCTTCGACGCAAGAGCTTCCAGCAATAGAGGTGATAGAGTCTACATCAATGGCTTCGACCGACTCGATAGTCACAGTTGCACTCATCGGGAGGTGAAGAAACCCAAGCAACGTGTCACGAAATTACGATCAGCTACACGCACGAGTCACGACTTCGGCGGGCGATGACCAACACAGAGCGCATACCTCCGCAGCCATGTATTCTAGTACAGCAGCCAAGTAGACAGGGGCGCCAGAACCAACACGTTTTGCATAGCGTCCCTTCTTCAGGTAGCGGCGAAGCCTTCCGACGGGAAATTGCAGCCCCGCCTTCACAGTCTTTGAAACGCTCTTCTTCTTCGTGCTCTTACCACGTCCTCCCTTGCCAATAGCAGAATCCATCGCGAGTACCACGTAGATGGAGGCAGCTAGCTAGCTCACAGTCCAGTACTCCACGTCGCGCTCACTAGCTCACTGTAGCAGTCCACGTATCTCTTCGCAATAACCCAATACCCGTCGTTGTCTTAGTTTTATTGAGATATTCTTCCAATCCTGCCCGCTGAGGAGGTTCTCTATCCAACGGTGGTTCCTAATGCTCGTGGATCCTCGACCTTGGCGTAACACCAATTACAATCTACCGAATGTCCATTTACATTACCACGGAATGGTACATTTTCACGAGAGTGTATCCCTCTGCATAAGCCTCATAAGTAGTAAACACATGAAACACTAGGAATGTCTAAAAGGGTCTGATATTGGGAAACACTCACAATTTCCTAAGGTGAATTGACTGCAATCTACTTTATAGAACTCAAAACTGTTGCATGTGGCTAGATTGCAGGATATATGAAAGTATCCGTTTGTATTCCATAGATTAAATGAAAACAAAAGGTATTCAAAGGAGCATAGAAATGATTTACAAACTTGATAGAGTCTCTTTGGAAGGTGCATATGTCAATCAACAAATGCAATATGCATGCTTATAATCTACTATGACATGGCACCAGACATCAAGGAGGCTTGGATAGAAAATTCGTTTGGGGGAGGGAGTATGACTTATGCATGACATTCATCCCTAATCCAAGAGAGTTTGAGGTCCTCATTAAGGGTAGAGTTGCTGCCGATTCCAAAGCCATAAAAGAGGTGTCCAATGCATGTGTTACATATTGCTTCAGGATCTATGTTGCATCGTTCAAAGGCATATCTTTACAGTTTGCATATGCTTCATGATCCTTGAGTACTTTGATCTTATTGTTGGGTGTGTGTAGAAGTGCGAGAGACACACGAGAAGCACACACAAGGAGCACAAACACATCAAGACACACGGAGAAGACGATGGCTGGAATAGCACTCTCTTTATTGACTATAAAATGAACTGAAGTAAGAGCTGAATAATATCCCTAAGTACAAAGTACCACCACGTATGAGAGTATCAAGTATGTGGTAACATGGGGAAAAAACCTCTAGCCAACACTAGAGTAAAAAGTGCCCATGTATAGGGAAAAGGTTCACATCAAAGATACTCGAGGAACACATAAGTGTAACAAACCCCCCTGGAGCGAATGATGTGAACACATACAGGGAGTGATAGATCAGCCCCCACAAGTTAATAAGTCTAAAGCTTTGCGAAAAGTTTCAGACTTTTCCTATGGAAGAGCTTTGGTGAATATGTCTGCCACATTATCTTGTGTAAGCACATATACCAAATCAATATCTCATTCATGAAGGCGCTTTCTCACATAGTGATAATGCAACTCAATATGTTTGGCCCATGCATGAAACACTGGGTTTTATGCAACAACCAAAGCACTCTGACTATCAGTGAGAATATGTGTATCAACATCAATCTCCATGCAAAGATCCATCAATAGGCGTCTCAACCATATACACTCCACTGTACCTGTGAAAACTGCCCTGTACTGAGCTTCACAACTCGATGTCGCCACTGTAGGTTGCTTCTTAATCAACCAAGATATGCATGAGTCTCCAAGGAAAAAGCAATTACCACTAGTGGACACGCGAGTATCATAACAACCAGCCCAATCACTATCTATAAAAGCATGCAAGCATGGTTGAATATCTCTTCCATAAAAGAGTCCTAAGCTCAAAGTACCCCTGAGATATCTAAACACACGTTTTACCGCTTGCCAATGCTTAGTGTCAGGGCTATGCATGAATCGACTCAACTGGGAAACTACATACGATATATCCGGCCTTGTGCTGCATGCATATATAACACATCCCATAGCTTGCTGATAAAGAGAAGTGCCAATTGCATCACTAGAATCTTCAACTGAGAACCTCAATCCTGTCTCAACTGGTGTCGAAACTGGCTTGCAATCCTCAAAGTCAAAACGCTGAAGTAGTTTTTCAACATACTTTGCTTGATGCATAACAATTCCCCCCTCAACGGATACAAACTAGATGCCAAGATAGTAGCTCAAAAGAACAAGATAAGTGACATCAAAACTATGTTGCAAATCAGTCGCAAGAATGTCAAGTTTTGCATCACATGACCCAGTCCAGAGTATGCCATCGACATAAAGAACAAGCACTATAAGATCAGCCCCATTTTTGCGTACATAGAGTGTGCTTTCAATCGGACTACATGTGAATCCAAGAGCAATCAAGTGCTTATGGATTTTGTCATACCATGCACGTGGATCTTGCTTGAGACCATACAAGGCTTTATGCAAGCGACAAACCATATGCTCTTTCCCTTTCAATGCAAATCCAGAAGGTTGCTTCTCATAGACCTCTTCTTGCAAATCACCATTCAAGAAGGCTGTTTTTATATCCAACTGATGCACTTTCCAACCTTGATGGGCAGCCAATGCAACCACAGTACGAATGGTAGTCATGCATGAAGTAGGTGCAAAATTTTCCTCATAGTCAATGTCATATTGTTGCGCATATCCTTTGGCAACCAATCTAGCTTTGTAGTGATCAATGCTACCATCAAACTTTCTCTTAATCTTGTAAACCCACTTTGTACCAATGACATTTTTTCCTTTTGGCAATTCACATAACTCCCAAGTACCATTCCTATGTATGGATTCCATTTCCGATTGCTTAGCACTCATCCATTGTGGATTGTCACATGCATCTTCAAAAGAAAGTGGCTCTTCATTACATGTTGTTGCAATAAGAGAATAATCCACAAAATTACTTGATGCATGGTGAGAGCTTGTTCTTGTTCTACCAAGTAAAGGTGCACTCAATTTGCTGTCTTGCAAGGTTTGTTTCAGCCACTTTGGCATACTTTGTGTACTCTTCATAGACATGTGTTCATTATGCAATACATCATCAACATAAACATCATTAGTGGGCTGAATTTCATGCTCATTTTCAGCCATATTTTGATGCAAATGTTTAGCCATATGTGGCTTGAAATTTCTAGGAGTTTTGATCATTTTTGGCTGAAAATTTTCAGCCATGTTTGGCTGGAAATTCTCTGCATTTTCAGCCCTATTTGGCTGGAAGCTTTTAGCCCTTTGAGCCTCAGTTGGCTGGTCTACATGGCCACAGTCAAGTGCACCATTTTGGAACAAAGGCATGAGTGTATCAAACACATCTTGTGAGCTAATGTTTGGCTGTTTTTTGCATTCAAGTAGAGGGAAAATTGAATTTTCAGCAAATACCACATCTTGACTCACATTAATTGTGTTCTTCAATGGATGATACAAATGATATCCCTTACCTTCAGCACTATAACCAAAAAATATACATTTCTTTGCCTTGTCATCAAGTCCGTGGCATTGTTGTGATGGCACAAGAGCATATGCCAAACAACCAAACACACGCATATGACTAACCATAGGCTTACGACCATTCCAAGCCTCATAAGGAGTGATGGCTCTCAATGCTTTTGTAGGGTAGCAATTCAACACATAGTTCACACACATGACCACTTCCATCCAAAACTTATTAGGAAGGTGCTTTCCTTTAACCATAGATCGTGCCATTTCAAGTGGAGTTCTATTTTTACGCTCGGAAACACCATTTTGTTGAGGTGTATATGGCACCGTACATTGGTGTGAAATACCTCTTTCATAAAGAAATGCATTAAACTCATGTGACATGTATTCACCACCATGATCCATGCATAGAGTCAAAAGCTTTTGTGAAGAAAAATTTTCAGCCATAGCTAAAAATGCTTTGAAGCAAGAAAATACCTCATTCTTTGCTTTCATATAAGGATACACCCATGTATGGTGAGTATCATCATGAGTGAAGGTAACAAAATATACATGCTTCCCAAAAGATGGAGTCTTGAGGGGACCACATACATCACTATGAACAAGTTGCAATTTTCTTATAGTGTGTGTATGACTATCTTTTGGAAAAGAAGCACGATGCATTTTTCCAAGAATGCAACCTTCACATGCATGCTTTTCAATGGACTCAAGTGTAGGCAAACCAATAACCATGTCCTTCTTTTGCAAGTAAAGCAAATTATTGAAGTTCAAGCGACCAAAACGAGCATGCCAAAGCTTCATTTCAGCCATGGAAGAAGTATGAGCAGCCAAGGCATTTGAGGCAGCCCTCTTGTATGTATCCATGTGATACAAACCATTAAATAATGTACCAGACATCAAGATAACATTGCCATTGCTGAAATCATGAACCATACACTTATCATCAACAAAGTGTACATGAAGTCCAACTTTGGCAATCAAATTAAGTTCTTCTTGGTACCGGGCACATACAATGCATTTTATAAGAGAATAACACCTCCATTTGCAACCGTAAGCTCAATTTCTCCTACTCCAATGATAGGATAAGAGGCATTGTTTACACACACCACATGTCCTCCTTTGGGTGCATCTTTAAAAGAGGCAAAAAATCTTTTGCATGAAGTAATGTGCTTTGAAGCACCACCATCAAAGAACCAATCCGAATCAAACTCATTCATAACCATACATTTAGAATGCAAAGAAGCATCATAATGACATGTAACAACACATGCCCAAAAATCTTGAGCCATGTTAGCTTCATCATTCTTTGCATTTGTTGAATTTTCAACAATAAACATGCCAGATTCCTTCTTTTCATTGCGTTTAGCAAGCTTTCTATGCTTATCAATAGTATGACTAGCCTTCTGACAATATTTGCATCTCTACTTCTTTTGAAAATCACCATCATTAGAGGAATGAGTGGAAGAGGAAGGTTGAGGCTTTGGTTTTGATGAACCCAAAGCTGAACCATACTTGTTTTTCCCCTTTTGTGAGATAGCAAGTGCTTGTGTTCCCTCAATCAAACCACTCCTATCCACTCTAGATTGCTCTTCTTGCAAAAGAAGAGACACAACCTCATCAAATGCATACATATTGGGATTCCGTTTTGCAACCAAACGGAGTGTAGTAGCAAAGCTTTGAAAAGATTCTGGTAATCCTTTCAACAATGTAGAAATGAGTGATGCATCCGAAATAATCTCATCTATGTTTGCCAATTGCTCTTTCAAGTCATTGATGTGTGTCACATACACATCCACCGACTCATTTTCAGCCATACATACATCCTCAAGTTGCTTCCTCAAGTATACAACATGTGCTTCATTATGCACGGCATACAAAGAAGCAAGAGTTGTTAACGACATGATTGCTCTTACTTCATCTACATTTGTATCCGCATGAGTGCATCTCCATTTTGTATCTAGGAGGCACTCCATTTCTAGTCTATTTCCATTTTATATTGTATTTCCTTTGTATTTGGGTACCTTGCCATGTGCTTCTACCAGTTGTATTCATTCTCCTTTCAGGAGACTTATCCCACATATGATGTAATTTTGAGAGCACCTCCCAAATCTATATAAGGAGGGCCTCTCCCCTCATTTGTACTTGGTTAGAAGCTTGAGGAGTTTATCCATGCTCTTGGCAAGCTCATTTCTAATCCACATTAATTTACCCATTTCATGGTCTACTCATTTTGTGTCTCACACATTCTTTGTTTTGTGAGAGTACTTTACTTTTCATTTCGCTTCTGCGTGTGTACTCTCTACATGGTATCAGAGCGCTAGATGGAGGTCTTGGTGGTGCATTTGGTGGTCATTTTGGTAGTCCTGGTGCTTGAGTGGTGGTGGTTTTGCTTCCTTCTCATTGAAAGAGGCATTTGCCATCAATTTCACTATTTTGGGGCTCATTATGCCCATATGACCACCCTCCCATGCCTTCTAATTTATCACCTTTTATCCCCATTTTCCCTCCCACCCACCCTAACTCTTTGTGGCAACCATTGGAGAATTATTCCATTTTGGTGGTCATTCTGATGGAGTTGTGGTGAATATACCATCTCGATGTGTTTATAAACACTGTCGTAGTTCTACAATAATCGCTCCATTTCGATGGTGTTATTAATGTTGATTACTACCTAATCATGTGCTTTTGTGGATTTGTTACAGTGTTCATTCAACTGCAGTTTAGTTTCTGCTCTCAAGAAAGTTACGAGTGTCTCAGCACTTTCATAGTTTATTCAACAGTGCACAAGCTTAAGTTGGTTGAAAGAACTGTCACCTCTACAATTCCTGACAATCCGCTTCCTCATCTCCTCCTCTTACCCATCACTTAATCTGTCACTTATGACCATTTGTCAATTGCTATCCTAGTTTGTGGACTGAGGAACAACTGAAGATAGTTTTTTTTGGCAGAACACCACAAGCAGGTTCTCTCCTCTCTCACAACGAGAGAAACTCGGTTCAAGCTATGGTGCAGGCATAATTTACCACACCCAAATAGTTTGAAAGAGAGAAAGTCTGAGAAAGCTCGAGTGGTGTGCATCATATCCTCACTCTACTTCATCAATACTGAGAGCTCCTAAACATGGTGATGATCAATGTCTCTTAGACATAGAGAGAGAAAGAGAGTGCAGCAGGTCTTTATGCCTAGGCGATTATCCACGGGGCTGAGCTACTAAACCATTCTCTCTACATCGGCATAACGAGAGAGAGTAAGAGAGAGAATGAGGATTTGGTATATTCTAGAGATGTACATGCTTGGAGGAACGAGATGTTCCTTGCTCGGGGGATAGCCAAGGCCAAAAGCCAGAGAGTTCATACAAGGTACCTACTCATGATGGCCAGATGAGTAGAGGGGCCTTAGAGAGAACTCTAGATGGTGACTAGGCAAGGGCTATAAATAGGCTGGGAGGTGAGTCCCAGGCATGTACATCTCTAGAATATAACACTGTCCAATTTCTTCCAAATTTTAATATCACCTAGCTACTACTATCTAATTGTACTGATATAAGTTTCATAGTATTTGGACATTTGGATCTTCCACAATGACCAAAATACTAAGCCTCTATACCTGCAAAATTTTTAAAATTTGCAGAGGCTAACTTTTACTTTTTTATTTATATCTCCTAAATGGAGAAACATTTCATCTCCAACAAAAATCATTCCATTTGGATCTACCAATTAAGAGAAATGCCCTTTGCAACAGGCCTAGGTCACTTGTTTCAGGCCTCTATCTCTTCTAGCAGCACTTTTAATGCAGAGGTCCCTTGACCAATCTAAAAGTCTCCAAATTACTTGCAACTTGGTCAGCTTAAAGAAAAGCCTAAGAGCTACTTCCCCTCCAAATTTCAATAAATTTGGGCATTCCCACAAAGAGTAGCATCCAAATCTCTATGAGGTTGCTACCTCACGAACTATTTGCTCGATCATTTTTTTCAAACTTAAAAATAACGAGACATGTTAATCCTTATGATTAGACAAACTTATTCATTATCTTGGATGGATTATGTCATGGATATATATCCATGCATATAATGATCATCTAGATCAATGCAAACCAAATTAACCATCCAAATCGTCTCCTTGAAAAATCAACTCTTTACATAGTATCCACCTTTTAGTGAAAGTGAATATCTATGGATGTCATTCTAATTATTGTTCTCTTGCACATTCACTAATCTCATTACAACTAATCATATACAAGCACTTAATACTTGTATTGATGATCATATCCATAGCACACTTGTGTGGACTTGGGATAAACTTCTATATTAAGTACATAGATTCACATGAAGAACAATTCATGTGCTCATGCATTACTAGATGCAAACACATCTTAGTTTCTCTTAATGTATATACCTTATCTTTCACTTTCTAAAGGCATAATTAGCCTATGCCTAGTACCTCGATCACATACCTCATGCTCACCCTAACCAGTCGTGGTGATACATAAAAGTGATCTTCTATAAACAGAAAATGCATCATGCATTTCAACTTTTCTATCCATTATATCGTCTTTGTAGACATGCATTCACTCATTCATTTTAATTCACTACTTCAATAAAGTCATATGCTTTTAGCTATGCTCACAAAAGACTTCCTCTCTCACACAACACATCACTCTAGTTCTCACATGGCATATAACGCCATGTGGCTACAAAATTTCTGGCAGCATTTCGCCAGGAAAATGAAGCCTAAAAAAAATAATAATAGTCTTTACAATGATAGGCAACAGCCTAGTGGTTGGCAAACCACTCTCTTTACTCCAGAAACTTGCAAAAAAGAAACTTTGCCAAAATGTGTTGTTGGGCACTACACGCCCTCATAACCATGTCTTTTTTTTTTTGCTTCAATACCTGCAAAAGATTCTAAAACACACAAACAAGATCTGTGCATATGCTTTTATGAATCAACATTAGTTATTTTAGCTTCATGTGCATAAATGAATTCATGTAAAAGACTAGCTTTCAAGCACATTCCAATATTGATTTCATAAAACTGGAAGAAAATACAATGCAAAATTATAAACTTTGATGCGAGAGGTATTCAAATGAATTTATTAGAAAGAAAAAATATGATGCAAATGTATGAAAAACAATTCTTTCCTATCCAAAATGGTTCAAAATGTGATTAAAAACTCCTAATTATCATAATCGAACACTCAATTCTCTCAAAAATGATAAGAATAACTCGGTGAGTACTCACAACCATAAATAATGTAATGAAATCATAAAGTGTACTCACAACCATAAATAATGTAATGAAATCATGAAGTGTTCCTAAAGTGTTTCCTTCCCTCGATGGAAAGAACAGAGTCATTCCTATGACTCTATCACTCATGACTATCTATAACATCAACTCATCTTGAGTTGAGAATTGAGAAACTATTTAGTAAATCAACTCAACTAGAGTCGTGAAGGATGCGGCTTGCATCAAATATCAACTCATGCATCTTGAATCAAATATTGACTCACAATAAATTGGAATTTATACCACTTGTATGAATCCAATTATTTGAAATGAGAACAACTACCAAAGTTCTTCTGTTCTATGCTCTCATGGCACTACATATATTCTTGAAAATTTCGATAGAGTCTCCTCTGTCCTACTGAGAATGGTCACCTAAAACCAATGCTCAATAAAAACATATCTAGGGCATATCTAGCCCATGGTGATCACACCATCTCAAAATATATCATAAAAAACCTGTGAAAAGTCTGTTCCTTTCAACAATGCCTCCTGCATAAACAATTTCCAACAGCAGCAGATTAAATCTTACTTTTAACTAACTTTTACTCATCCAAAATCTATGAAATTTCAAGACCTTTCTTTTGATTGGTCATAATCCATATTTGGACATCATTGGATAGGTCAAATGATCCATTCTTCTCAGACTAATCTCTGGCGAGGATTTTCCAAAGAGTGGTACATGTGACTGATGAGCACATGATATTTTAATAGTGGAAACTCCAATTTCAAAAATTTTTGTTGGAGAAGCTACTCCAGTATAGACCCTATTTTAGAACCAAAATTCAAGGATTTTGGAGTTTATATTTATAGTTAGAAGTTATTATAAAAGTGTAGCAGTAGTGTTTCTAAGCTCACCTAAGCGCAGGTGTAGCAGAGATAGAATTATACTTTTGAATGAGTATTTAATTTCAATTTGAATTGAAATTTTGTGAGACCAAACTAGATAAGTTGATCTAGATTTGGGCACAAAGAAAATGAAATTTGGAATTTTTTTGATTAGTCTAAGGGCTTCAAGAAGATGACCCTGTACATTGTTCAAAATTGGTCGTCGAGTGTTCGACCCTTCCAGTAAAATGGTCATAAAACTCTGAAAAAAAAATCCAAATCAAGTGATTTTTGTGCCTAATTAGAGCTTGCAAAAATCTACATAAGGCTGGAAAATTTCATAGATTTTGGATGAGTAAAAGTTGGTTAAAAGTAAGATTTAATCTGCTGCTATTGGAAATGGTTTATGCAGGAGGCATTGTTGAAAGGAACCGACTTTTCACAGGTTTTTTATGATATATTTTGAGATGGTGTGATCACCATGGGCTAGATATGCCCTAGATATGTGTTTATTGAGCATTGGTTTTTGGTGACCATTCTCAGTAGGATAGAGGAGACTCTGTCGAAATTCTCAATAATATATGTAGTGCCATGAGAGCATAGAACAGAAGAACTTTGGTAGTTGTTCTCATTTCAAATAATTGGATTCATACAAGTGGTATAAATTCCAATTTAATGTGAGTCAATATTTGATTCAAGATGCATGAGTTGATATTTGATGCAAGCCGCATCCTTCACGACTCTAGTTAAGTTGATTTACTAAATAGTTTCTCAATTCTCAACTCAAGATGAGCTGATGTTACAGATAGTCATGAGTGATAGAGTCATAGGAATGACTCTGTTCTTTCCATCGAGGGAAGGAAACACTTTAGGAACACTTCATGATTTCATTACATTATTTATGGTTGTGAGTACACTTTATGATTTCATTACATTATTTATGGTTGTGAGTAGTCACCGAGTTATTCTTATCATTTTTGAGAGAAGTGTTCGACTTTAATCTCATACACACATCTATGTGGAGTATAAAGTTGGTGGTATGGGACATCAACTTTGTATTCTACCTAGGTGTAGGATAGATGGTATGGGAGAGAAGTCTTTGAGATTGTATTTTTTATATGATTTGGAGTTCATTTATATGATCTTCTGGTATCATCTTATTATTAGACAACATCAAAACAAGACAAGTCCGCAGGCTAGTAGCCTAGAAGCGGAAAGGCAAGGTTTGCACATAAGAACTATGAATAGGCAATTGAATTCAAAAGAAATTTATAGAGTACATACTACTTTATTTGATATGCCTGAGAATAGGCCATGGTTCATAGTTGAGATCATTGATATCATTGACATATTGATATCTTGGTCCATAGTTGAGATCATTGATATCATTGACATATTGATATCTTGGTCCATAGTCTGGATCATTGATTCATAGTTTGGATCATGATGAGATTTTCTTTAGTTTTATTTCACTACAGTGAGTAAATCAAGCAGATTTACTTGAGCTTAGAGATTAAGTACTATTTGGAAAAGATTTCCATTTATTTTTAGTATTCACCAAGACCAGGACATAGATTATTTTAGATGAGCATAGTATTTTATTGCTCTAGTAAAGTTATTTTGCATAATTATACCATATGACAAGCTGTCAATGGGTATTTCAAGGAGACAAGGGCAAGCTGTCGAGGTCTCTATAGGTGACAAGCCATCACAAGTTAGTGGTCAAGGTCTAGGCATAGGGAGTCCGAGGATATTCCGAGTACTTATGCTGCGCACATATGGACTCATTGGGCCTTAGAGGGATTCCTACAGTATGCCCAAGCTTAGGTGAGCTTAGAAACACTACTAGTTGTTGGTGGAAATACTAGATATAAAGCACAGAGACTAGTTGTCTACTTTTTGAGCATCTAGTATTTTAAACACCTACCACACTCTACTTTTATTATTTGGAATCACAGATTTTGATTCCCAGCTTACAACTCCTTCTATATCATTGAGGACAATGATCTTTAGAAGGGGGAGAGAGTGTTATATTCCAGAGATGTACATGCTTGGAGGAACGAGATGTTCCTTGCTCGGGGGATAGCCAAGGCCAAAAGCCAGAGAGTTCATACGAGGTACCTACTCATGATGGCCAGATGAGTAGAGGGGCCTTAGAGAGAACTCTAGATGGTGACTAGGCAAGGGCTATAAATAGGCTGGGAGGTGAGTCCCAGGCATGTACATCTCTGGAATATAACAGGATTATGCAGAGAGACGAGAAAATTTGGATAGAGCAACAAGCCCAGGACAGAAGGTAGTCTCATAAGTCATTAGATTGACATGCCTGCGTGCTTCGCTTCCACGCGCACCACTCTCAGAGAAAGAAAGATAGAGAGCAAAAGAGAGAGACAGAGCGAGAGAGAGAGAGAGAAAGGGTCTGCCTCTGTGTAGCTGTTGCGCATTACACCTCCATAGCATAGCGCTTTGCTGAGAATGTAAGTTAGTGTTGTGAATTCTTTCGGTCTCTATAGCAGCCAGCTCTTCTCTGTGTTGCTCGGAACTTATGTCAGCTTTGGAGTCTGGACAATGACTAGAGTCTGGAATGATGTGGGTGGGCACCGATCTTGCTAAGGACAACAACTCATTCTGTCTTGCTTACTCAGAGAAAGAAATGCTCTCTGAGAAACTAAGCGCCCACTGCTCATTGACAGCTGAAGTGCGCACTATTGTGTCAGAGGGATTCACCTATTCAGAGAAATAGACATCGGTTGCACTTCTCAGGAAAAGACAAAGGCATTAGACATTTGTGCGTGAGTCTCAGACTCTGAATCTCCACATTCTTTGTTAAATGGCATTTTACAAGTGCATTCTCTGTAGTCCCACATGGTCACTTCAAAGTTTTTGATCCAACTCGTAGGACAAATGGGTCCCTCAAACAACCAACCTTACTTTTATTTTATTCGCTTATGCTTTGAGCTATTTTAAACATTGTAAAGCATCAAATCGCTGTAACACCCATAAGTCATTTTGCTCTTTGTAGCAACATTCTTGAGACCCATAGTGGCACTCATTTGGCACTAAGTGCCCTCTCTTGTAAACTCAAGCAATAAAAGAAAAAGTATTGTGTGTGTATGATTGTGGGATTGAAGGCTAGTCTAAGCCCACCTAGAAGTTCTCTTTGAGCATCGACTCTCCCCACTCCACGGTGTCTCTCTGTGCACAAGTGAAGGGCTATTCTAAAGCCCCCCCGAAGTGTCTCTTCTAATCCTTGGTGCAAGTGAAGGGCTACTCTAAGCCCCCCCCCTCCCCAAGGAGTTTTTTAGTCTGGTATCAAGTCGTTCATTTCAAGCTTTGCAATTATTTTGAAGCAGTATTTTTTGGCAAGTATCTTTGATAGTGTTTCTAAACACTTTATTCTCCAAGCTTTGTAATGACCAAAAGTGAAGGTAGCTCATCATCTATGGCTAACTTCTTACCCTCTTTCACCCCTATTTTTATGCCTAAGGATGAACGCCTCAATGGAAAAAATTAGAATCTATGGAAAGATGTCATGCGTGCATATCTCTACACGAATCTTCTTCATGAGGTAGTAGATGGGTCAGATCCCAAACCCAATAGGGATACCAACTTAGACAATTGGCATGTGTGGAATGTCAAGGACAAAAGAGCTTTAGGTCAGCTGTTATTTGACTGTGAGGAACTGATGAAAGGTCATATCACGGCCTGTAAGACGTCCAAGGACGCTTGGGATACATTAGCCGCTTTGTATGAAGACAAAACTCCTTTGAAGATATATGCATTAGAAGCCGAGTTTCATAATTTGACCATCCGGCCACTTGACACAATTACCAAGGTCATAGCCCAATTTGAGGACTACCAGCATAAATTAGAACTATGTGGTAGACAGATCTCTAGTGAAGACATGGCCATTAGACTTCTTAACAAGTTACGTAAGTCATACGAGACATTTGTCACAACTTTGTATAATCGCGGCCAAGTCTTATCTTGGGAAGAGGTTCGTCGACTATTGCTCCTTCACGAATCACGAGCCAAATCGACTTCCTCACAAGAGTCAACCATGAAGGCGAAAGGCCCCTTCAATAAGGGAAAAACCACAAGTCATCATGCTAGCAATGGATCTAAGCAAGGATCACATGATTCATCAAAGAAGTTCACCTGTAATTTTTGTGGGAAACCAGGACACTTAGAAAAGTTTTGCTACAAAAAGAAACAATCATCGAAGGCTTCCACGTCTAGGCAAGCATCCAAAGGATCCCAACATAGATCCCACAGCTCAAGTGAGGAACTCTTCATCTCCACAGAAGCCAATGCACTAGTTAATTCTAGCTCCCCACATGAGTGGATCTTTGATAGCGGAGCTACCTCCCATATGTGCAAAGACAAGGACTCCTTTGAAGAACTCGAGGAGCACACGGGAGAATTCTATCTTGGCAACAACAAAAGTTTACCCATCGAAGATAAAGGGAAAGGTCAAATTACCAACAATCAGGGGGAATGCAAGTCTTTATCCAATGTTCTTTTTGTTCCAAATTTATGTATGAATCCACTCTCCGTCAACGCCATTACAGATCAGGACAAACAAGTATGGTTTGATAACACCTTAGTTAAGGTAGTTGATCCCCATACAAAGGATGTCATTGCTCAAGGTATTGAAGAAAAGGGCCTCTACAAACTATCTTGCTTTGTATCCAAAGAATCAACCTCAAGTTTGTGGCACCAAATATTTGGCCACACTTCTTACTTATCAAAAATCTCTTCATCCCAACTTGTGAAGGGATTGCCAAAGATAGGGCAACTTATTGATGTCTGCCAAGCTTGCACCCAAGGCAAGCAACATAGGGCCCCAGTTCCCAAGGAAGCTTCAACACGAGCGCGGAACCCTCTAGCCCTTATCCACATGGACTTATGTGGACCTATGAACACCGCATCCTTGAGTGGATCCCTCTACTTTTATCTTCAAGTAGATGACCACTCTCGCTATATTTAGGTGTACTTTTTGAAGTTAAAGGCAGACACATTCTCTAAGTTTCAAACTTGGATCAAGGAAGTTAAGAATGAAGCTTCAACTAAAGTTAAAACCATCAGAATAGATGGAGGTGGTGAGTTTATCAATCATGACTTTGATACCTTTCTCAACCAGAAAGGGATCAAAAGACAAGTCACTCAGCCTCATACTCCATCCCAGAATGGAGTAGCTGAAAGAAAGATACACAGTGTGATGGAAATGGTAAGAACTATGCTTCATCACAAGGATCTACCCTACAAGTTCTGGGCAGAAGCCGTGCATACTGCCGTTCACATTCTTAATCGAGGATTTACAAGTCATTACACAACAAAACACCCTTCAAAGCATACAATGGAAGAAAACCAAATGTTAATTACTTTCGACTCTTTTGTAGTGAAGCTTTTGTCCATGTACAAAAAGAAGATAGAAACAAGTTACAATCAAAGTCCAAGAAACACATATTCATAGGGTACAGTGACCAATCAAAGGCATACCATCTATATGATATGGAAAACCACTCCATCACCATTTCGAAGGATGTGATCTTCAATGAAGCTTCCACATACTCAAGAAAAGATTCAAGTACGAGTCTTAGTCCACCTATCTACACTTCAGAGGGAGACTCACTATTTCCAAACTCCAACTCAAAAGCAAGTACTTCAAGTCATCCGAGAAGATTTCAAAGACTTATTGACAAGAGACAGCGAGAACAAAGTCATTATGTCAATTATGCCTTAATGCATCAGATTCAACAAATCCCGGAACCATCTCATTACAAAGAAGCTCAAGGACAACCTGAGTGGGAAGAAGCTATGCAAGTAGAAATGGATGCAATCGAAAAGAAAAAAACTTGGACTCTTATACCTAAGCCCACAAATCATCAAGTCATAGGAGTTACGTGGCTTTATAAAGTTAAATACAAGTCGGATGGCACATTAGACAAGTACAAAGCAAAGTTGGTAGCTAAGGGATACAAGCAACAACATGGCATTGACTATGAAGAAACCTTCCCTCCTACTGCAAGATTCACAACCATAAGAATCATCTTAGCACTAAGTGCTCACTTTAAGTGGCCCATTTACAAGTTGGACGTCAAAAGTGCATTCCTCAATGGAGATCGTCAAGAAGAAGTATATGTTGAACAACCTGAAGGCTTCAAGATCAAAGGCAAAGAACATCAAGTTTACAAGCTTCACAAGGCACTTTATGGACTCAAGCAAGCTCCCAGGGTCTCATATGAAAAGATTCACAAGTTCTTTGCAGACAAGGGATTTCACAGAACCAATGCTGATGCTAATCTCTATATCTATCAAAAAGAGTCCTTAGTAGCCATCATCATTCTTTATGTAGATGAATTGAACTTGACAGGCTCAGACAAATAACACATCTAGTTTATCATCACACAGCTTCATCTTGGGTAGCCTATGACAGATCTTGGATTATTACACTATTTTTTGGGTATGGAAGTCTGGCAAACAAAAGAAGGTATATTCCTATCACAGAAGAAGTACTGGTCTGATCTACTTTCCAGATATAACATGGACCAGTGTTGCTCAGTTTCTACACCACTTGATCTAGACATCAAGCTTACACTGGAGGACTCATCATCACTTGTAGATGTGCATACCTATCAACAGCTTGTTGGCTCATTATTCTATCTTGCCAACACTAGACTAGATATTGCTTATGCAGTTGGGATACTCAGTCAGTTTGCACATCAGCCTTGTTAGACTCATTGGGATGCTGCTCAAAGACTACTTCGATACCTTGCCCTCACCCGACATCATGGTCTTTGGTATAGAGGGGGCATCGCTCGCTGGATATTCAGATTCTGATTGGGCTAGTGATCCTAATTCTCGACGGTCTACTTCTGGGTATATATTCTTGCTTGGCTCAGGACCTATCTCTTGGGCAAGTAAGAAGCAGCCTACAATTGCTCTATCATCCACTGAGGCCGAGTACCAAGCATCCAACTTTGCAGCATGTGAGGCCATCTCGCTTCGACGTTTATTATCTGACATTGGTGTTTTGCAGGATACTCTGACATGTATTCGCACGGACCGCCATTCAGCCTTGGCCATCGCCAAGAATCCAGTGTACCATGCTCGGATGAAGCACATTGAGATCTAGTACCACTTCATCCGCAAGAAGCTCATATCTCAGGAGATTACTCTGGAACACTGTACCTCTCAGGAGAACCTGGCGGACATGTTCACGAAGGCTCTACCTCCGGTTCCGCTTCAGTGCTTGGTGGACCTTTACAACATTCATCCACTCCAAAATGAAGCTGCAAAGGGGGTGTTAACGACATGATTGCTCCTACTTCATCTAACTTTGTATCCGCATGAGTGCATCTCCATTTTGTATCCAGGAGGCACTCCATTTCTAGTCTATTTCCATTTTATATTGTATTTCCTTTGTATTTGGGTACCTTGCCATGTGCTTCTACCACTTGTATCCATTCTCCTTTCAGGAGACTTATCCCACATATGATGTACTTTTGAGAGCCCCTCCCAAATCTATATAAGGAGGGCCTCTCCCCTCATTTGTACTTGGTTAGAAGCTTGAGGAGCCTACTCCATGCTCTTGGCAAGCTCATTTCTAATCCACATGAGTTTACCCATTTCATGGTCTACTCATTTTGTGTCTCACACATTCTTTATTTTGTGAGAGTACTTTACTTTTCATTTTGCTTCCGCATGTGTACTCTCTACAAGAGTGTCCCATGCTTGTCTCAATGTAGAACATGACCGAATGTGTGGAACTATATGATGCTTCACTGAAAGCACAATCATAACATGAGCTTGAGCATCTTTTCCATCCCATCTAAGCTGTTCCTCTGTAGGTGGAGAAGGAGAAACCACTATACTCAAAGAAGAAGCTCCATCTGTGATAGTAGACTGTGAAGTAGAAGAACTTGTGGACCTTCGATCTACATCTGCCACTATGTTCAAAAGTTGTTTAGCAACAAGAACATGCTTCATCATGTAAGACCACATTAGATAGTTGGTCCCATCAAGCTTATCTTCAGCTTGAATCATGCCAAACAAGTCATTGCTACCCCCCATTTCACAAAAGAACAAGAATGTGACAAAATCTTCACTTCGACGAAAGTTGAAATGAATGCTGAAATTTCAGCTCGCAAACTGTCACTCTGATGGCAATTTTGACTGCACAATTGGCTTTGAAATGGGAGTAAAACCTCAAGGCACCTGATGGAAATGTTTCTTGGCTGCTGAAATTCATTGTTCTATGCTCTGAAGTCAATTTACACTATTAAAAGTGCGCGCACGCCACGACGCGAAAAACTGAAACTTGAGAAGGAGCTGAACCTGCTCTGATACCACTGTTGGGTGTGTGTAGAAGTGCAAGAGACACATGACAAGCACATAGAAGGAGCACAAATGCAGCAAAAGACGCGGAGAAGATGATGGTTAGAATAGCTCTCTCTATTGACGATGAACTGAACTGAAGTAAGAGCTGAATAATATCCCTAAGTACAAAGTACCACCAGATATGAGAGTATCAAGTATGTGGTAACATGGGGAAAAACCTCTAGCCAGCACTAGAGTAAAAAGTACCCATGTATAGGGAAAATGTTCACATCAAAGCTACTCGAGGGGCACATAAGTGTAACACTTATAATGTCTTTAAGCTCATGCCATGAGTATCCATACCATGCAAAGAAGGGACTTTCTTAACAAGGTAACAATGTATTGTGTGTTGTCTGGTAGGGAGTTTTTCACTAAGGTAGCATTGAATGTACTATAAAAGACATGTGAACACTTCTTTTCTATTTGTCGATAACATTCTTGGGGGAAATTATGGAATTTTATTATCCTCCTTCATAAAGTGTTTAAGGATTTATGTTACCTGCTTTGCTTATGATCTTTTAATCTAGTTCTAGTTCATTCTGTGCATGAGAATCACTATTTTCCAGCACTTCTATAGTTATACCTCAAAACCTCTCCATATAATTCCTTTTGTGTACTCATCCTCCTTTATACATGTTTTATCTCACATATGATACTTCTTAGGAGTCTCTTTCTAGGTCTCTAATAACACCTCACCTCCATTTCATATTTTAAAAGAAAGCTTCATGTTTCACTCTATGCTCTCAAAACAAGCTCCCTCTAATACATATCTGAGTTCTCCATTTCATTGGCCACTCGCTCTTTTTAAATCTCACGCTCTTCTCTATGGGAACATACTTAGTGGTGTTGGTGGTCTTTTTTTCTCGGTCATGCTAGGGTTTCTACTCATCATGGCATTTTTTTTTCTTGGTGATGCAACTCAATCATTTTGAGAAGTCTTAAGTCATCATCTTCATGTTCACGAAAATTTTATTGAATATTATTTCTTAGCTTTTATACCCACTTAAACCTCTTCTCTGCTTCACTTTTTCGCCCTCCCACCCTCAACTTGGTATTCATTCAATAGGTCAACGTGTCATTTCACAAATTTTAATTGTATTTTGGTGTCATTTCATAACCCATATATGTGTGGTTTTCAACTCTAGAAATGGGCCTTAACATCTCTCAGATTTATCTCTCAACTCTAAAAAGTGCCTTTAAAACTCTCAAAGACTCTGCACCGAATAAAAAGAAAAGACTTCTAGTAGTTTAAGGCAAAATTATCTGAAAAACTGAAATTCCGGCTAGCGATTGGAATCGATTTTCTTGAAATAGAGGTTGAACGTTCAAGATATTCTCCCAGCATGCCATTTTGCTACAACAATAAAGGCTTCATTTATTCGAAATTAAATAATATTTTAAAATAACATGAACTATCCATCTCCCTCCCTCCAACCATAACGAAGCCTCTATGGAGGATATAAAATCGGAGAAAGAAGAGAAAAATGATATCTTGTACATATCTATTTCTCTATTGACTTACTTTCTTTGAAAATCTATGTTACCTTAACGCAAAGGTTACAAGTGAAAACTAAAGCAAGGAACACATGCTTACCACCTACAATATAGAATATTGCCACCCCTAGACACTCGCTTACTCGATCTCACCCAGTAATCCCACCATTCACAATTAGAATTCCTCGACCTCAAGCGCAATCATAGACACAATAACTTGTAGCCTCATCACTAGAACATTAGAATGTGGAAGCAAAACCCACCATAATGGAACCATTAGTAATAGATCTTGAAGCCAAAGGCACCACCAAAGGCTTTGTATTCCCTAGGAAAGGTGATATCATGCATGAGCAGCATTTGTACTTTGATTTTGAAGTATTGTTAACAAAAGGATTGCAAGAATTTGAGTACTCGGATACACAATTCGACTCATAAAAATATGAATGATCTAGTTATTTAATTAGAGCCACAAACAGATAGAGAAGAAGAAGAACAAGAACAAGGGGAAGATGAAAAACCCACTTAGACTAAGGCAAAGAACTAGACTACTAGGACCACCATGTGCTTGAGGTATGACTCTCCTCCCAACCTTATGCCTCTATATATAGATACTTGAATCAATGAGGACCACAAATATATATGGAGCTCACAAGTGCATTTGCCATCTCCACCACTCCTTTAATACCTTCCACTAGAGTCCATTAGTGGTAAGTGTACTCGCCACTCCATTTGGACTCAAGTTAACTCACATTTACTCAAGTTAGAAGGCTCTAGATCTTTTTGGGCAAAAATCTCTCCACATTTGCCCCATGGTGGTTGAAGCCAATACCTTTTCCTTTCAAACCTTGAGACTTAACCACCATGCTAAGCGGATTACTTGTTTTAGAGAGCACATGAACCTATGATTAAGTCTAGTCTCGAGATCTTTGGCCATACATACAAGTGATCAAAAAGTGTGTAATTTCATATCTGTTTGAACTCATCGGACGTGGATATCATAGACTTTACTTTATAACATTCTGCCCCCCCTCAGGAAACATTTTAATCCTTGAAAATAAAGCTATATTTAGTAGCTATTGGCATATCCTCGAGCCTCATGTTCCAACCTAGAAGAACATGTTTTCATCTCTATGGTGGGATTTACTTCATATTCCAAATCGGTAGAGGGGAAACTAATGTGTGACCTTGTCCAAATGATTCGAAACACCATCTAGATTTGCACTTGATAAAATGATCTGAGTGCAAAGTAGGGAATGAATTATAAGGGTGGATAAAAAAAATATCCCTCGCCAATTCACTATTTTCACTAGGTGTTATCCAATAATTAACATGTGAATTGTGTGGATTCAAATTACTAGTCCGTTTCTAGGCATCACTAGTGCATGGACTTAGCAACTCAAGTGAGATTTCTATCCCTATCAAGACTTTGAGAACTCTTGTTTCTCTTGATTTTGTTTTGGAAGTCTAATTGGAAGACTGGTTTACCCAAACATCTAACTTAGATGTTTAAACTATGCTTCATTTCCAATCAATGTCTACTTGATTCATTACCCAACTAGGGACTAATTTGTCCTCTTGGACTTGAAAATTATATGTAGAATGGAGGAGAGAGTGTGCAATTTACTTTTGGTCAACCTCACTTTAACTTGACCAAGCTTCCAAATCCAAAATGAAATTTGTTCAACTTAGGAATCTTTTCTCAAAGACTTTAGCTTGATGTTCTTGGAATTGTGAATATTATGATCAATTCCTATTTTTTTTCTTTTCTTGAAGTTATTGGGAATTGTCAATCTTATGATCAATTCCTAACTTTTCTTTTTAAAAGTGTACTGAACTTTATGAAATTCATTGGAGTAATGCTACTTAACTTGGAGCAAACTCAAATGATTAACTCAACTTAGATTTAGCATGTTTTGAAGATTGGAATGGTGCTTGTATAGAACATCTATCTAGCATGTTTGATTTAGTTACTTTTTGCAGTTGGCTATCCTTATTCTTTCCTAAAACTAGACAGATACTCTATGTGAGTCAATCCAAAAGATTTGGAAAGTGAAACCAAAGGACTAAGGCTCTGTGCAACCAATTCAAACTTCTAAAATACTTGAAGTTTATGTGACTCAAGATGTTAGCTTTTCAAAGATCTATTTCAACAAGATATGGAAGAATTCTCTCTATCTTTACGATAATTAGACTAGATCTAGGCCGCATTATTCGTATTCGATGATTCGATTATTCATGAATAACTACCAAATTTTTCGATGAGCCCTTATTATTCGACCGAATTATTCGGTGCCACATCAACTTATTTGAACAAGTCCAAATAGTTTTGCACGAGAATTCAGAGATTTTTCAATTGAAGGCACTTTTGATCGAATTCTTTTTTATGGAAAAAATTTTCGATCGAAAAGGTTTTTGATTGAAAATATTTTAGATTGAAAATGTTTTAGATTGAAAAGGTTTTAGATTGAAAACGTTTTAGATTGAAAACATTTTACATCAAAAATATTTTAGATTAAAAATCTTTTAGAATGAGAATATTTTTTATTGAAATTATTTTAGATAGAAAAGATTTTACATTGTATTCTATTCATCTAAAGATGAGATCTAACATGATCAGGTTGATTATTCATATTTGGAATTTTTAATTTTTTACTTCTAAAACTGCAATATATCAAATAATATAATAACACTTGACCACTCATCATACGATATCATCAGGACACTCCAGATCATAAGATTTGAATCAAAGTCCACATAAAATAAGTACACATCTTCATTTCTAAATAAAAAATCATTTGACATCATCCATATCGTAACATTTGAATTAAAATCCATATAATATCATTGCACATCTTAACTTTTGAAGTCCACATCATCACTACTATATCAATCTATATTAATATATTAATTAATATTCAATTGATATCATCCACATGATAACATTTGAATTAAAATCCATATTATAGCACCAAACTTTTGAAATTCATACCATCACTACGATATCAACCCATATCATAATCTTTGAATTAACATTGAATCAATATCATCTACATCATAACATTCAAATTAAAATCCATATCATATAATTGTGTATGTTAATTATTGAAATCCACATCATCACCGTACATTACAATCCATACTATCATTGCACACACAACACCATAACACTTCAATTGAAAGAAACAATTATATAATATTAACATAATATTTAAATTTAAAACCATAATAGAAAAGATGTTTGATTCACATATATATTCAATTACAGCACTCCACTTCAAAATGGTCCTAAGCCATCACTCTCTAATACATTAAAACCATTTCAAGAGATATTTCTAAGAATTTTAAGTAACTTATCTACATCTACTATTTTGATTATATTCTTATGTGTAGTAAGTTCTAATACACACTTGAATTTATGAACCTCATTTTTATTGATGGAAGGATCATCTAAATGCACAAAGCTAAGAATCATCTAAAAGGTTAAGGGTTTAGGGTTTAGGATTTAGGGTAAAGGGTTTAGAGTTTAGGGTTTAGGGTTTCAAGTTTAGAGTTTAACATTTAGGGGTTAGGGTTTAAGGTTTGGGATTTTAGGGTTTAGAGCTTAGAGATTAGGGTTTAGGGTTTTAGAATAAAAGGTTTAGGGTTTAGCGTTCATGGTTTAGGGTTTAGAATTTAGGATTAAGGTTTTAGGTTTTAGGTTTTAGGGTTTAGGTTTTTGGGATTTTGGTTTAGGTTTTAGGTTTAATGCTTTGGGTTTAGGGTTTTGGATATAGGGCTTAGGGTTTGATGTTTAGGGTTAAGGATTTAGGGTTTGAGGTTTAGGGTTTATGGTTTGAGGTTTAGGGTTTAGGATTTAGGTTTTAGGCCTTAGGGTTTAGGAGTTTAGAGCTTAGGTTTTAGGGTTTAGATTTATGGTTTAGGGCTTACAACTTTTGGTTTCGGGTTTAGGGTTTATGGTTAAAGGTCTAGGGTTTAGGGTTAAAGCTTTAGGTTTTAAGGTCTATGATTTTGATCATGGGGTTTAGAGTTTAGGGTGTAAGAGGTAGGGTTTGTTGATATATTTAGGTAGTGATGTGTGTGAACACACTAGGACCGTCGGGGCACTTTTTTCCCTCTTTAGGAGGTTTTTTTCCCCAGGCTTGTATATACGCCTATTGCCCTAATGGGCTACTTATCTTTGTACATTCTCTAGTAATACATTCAGTATTGTGTGTTTGTGCTCCAAGCTTCTTCTTCTTCCTTGTGCTGTTCGCGTGCTTCCGCAAACGTCTAACTCCAACAATTGGTATCAGAGCAGGTCCTCGCTTCATCTAGGGTGCCGTCGACACCCCTCCGTTTGCAATCTCAGAATCGTATGAATTTTGGTGAGCATACTCAGGGTGTTTCCGAGATCAAAACATCTTCGCTTTGTGGTGCCAAAATCGCAATCTGAGCTCGTTTCGACCTCCGAACGCACTATCGTAGCGCTTGTGCAGTCTATTTTGTCTTTTTGTGCCAAAGGTATATACCTATTTCTGTTCGCCAGTATAAGCGTTTGGAAATCTGCTACATGTTTAGTAGAACTCGTCTGGGCAGTTCCGTTCAACTTTTTGAGATACAGTCAATTTTTTGCATCAAGGTATTTTAGTCACCGGCCATGGCTGGAAGCAGTGATGTATTCCGTATGTTGGCTGTTGAGGATAAGTTGGATGGTACCAAGTACCCATTATGGGCTTATATAATGCGACATGTATTGGTTGCAAAAGGACTGTGGAACATTGTGCAGGGTGTTGAAAGACGTCCTGTTACACCTGCAACTACAGGTACTACAAATACAGGTACTACAAATACAGGTGCTGGAGTTGATGAAGATGGTGTCGAAGATGATATTGTGCAGATTCCTGTTCGTGCTGCTGTTTTTGTTGCACCTAGTGCAGAGCAGATTCGTTGGGATGGCAGAGATGCCCAAGCACATGCATTGATAGCCTTGTCTGTCAAACGTGCCATTATTCCTCATATTCGCTCTTGCAGAACAGCTAAGGATGCTTGGGATACACTTACCACATTGTACCAAGCTAGGAATGAGGCTCGTGTTGCTTACCTCCGAAAACAATTGGAGAGTGAGCACATGAATGAAGGTGATTCTATGGACAATTTCCTAACGAAGATCAAAGAGTTGAAGGAACAATTGATTTCTGTTGATGAGGTTATACCAGATAGCTCACTTGTGCAGACCATTCTGAATGGTCTTCCTGATTCATATCAGAGTTTTGCTTCTACTCTTCAGTTGATGATGAAAGGCAATCCAAATGCCTTATCATTTGAGGAGTTAGTCTCTTTTCTGTTGCAGGAAGATTAGTCCAGGCAAAATAGGTCCATTATGCGAGTTGCAGATCAAGCTTTCCTGGCTAGTCAGAAGGGCAAAGGAAAATGGAACTCTTCAAGTAGTAAGCAGAAATCTGCTAATTCTGCATATTCGAAGAAGGAAGATAAAGATGCGAAGAAATCACAAAAGCAGAAATTGTTTTGTAAGTACTGTAAAGGGAATGATCATAGCATAAAGAACTGTCCAAAACTGGCTGCTAAAGAGGCAAAGAAGAAAGAGGCTGGAATGGTTGTTGCAGAGGCCTCTACACCAAAAACAGAGTCTGCAAATCTTGTGCAAGAAGAAGAATGGGCATTTACTACTGTTTGCAGTTTTGACCCATCTTCTCATGATCAGTGCATGTCTGTAGTAGACTCAGATGTTTGGTATTTTGACAGTGGTGCAACCAAACATATTACCTCGCAGCACAGTTTCTTCTCTTCAATCGAGCCTGCCCCTACAGGGAATACTGTTACATGCGCCAACAACTCCTCTTATCCTGTTATGGGAGTTGGTAAGATCATTTTGACTACTGCTGATGGTAGTTCTTTCACTTTGTCAGATGCTCTATTTGTGCCAGGGATAAAAAAGAACCTGTTATTAGTTTCTGCATTAGCCAAGATTGGCTTGGTTGTGAAATTTGTTGATGACAGGTGTACAGTTCATGATCCGTCAAATGGCGATGTGATTATTGCTTCTGGCATTTTATGTCGTGGGCTGTATAAGCTCATAGACTATGAAAGATCTGTAAATGATTTGGCATGTGCAGTAAATGATTCTCAGGCTATGTCAGATGCAAAGCTTTGGCATGCACGCTTTGGTCATCTGAATTTTGCTAGTTTCTTACGCCTGCAGAAATCTGAAATGGTGTCCTCATTGCCCAAACTTGAGGCACCTGGAAAACATGTTTGTGAAGGCTGTATTTTGGGCAAAATGCAGCGTTCATCCTTTCCAAAAGATGGTTCAGTTCGGGCTACTTAGAAATTGCAGCTTGTACATAGTGATGTCTGTGGTCCTATGCAGACACCTTCTTTTGGAAATTACCTTTACTTCGTGACTTTCATTGATGATTTTTCCAGGCATGCATGGGTATATCCACTCAAAGGAAAGTCCGAAGTGTTCATGTGCTTCAAACAGTTTTTGGTTTTGGCTGAAAATCTGTCAGCATGTAAAATGGGCACCCTCCGTTCTGATCGAGGGGGGGAATATATGTCTTCTGATTTTAATGCATTTCTGGCTGAACGTTGGACAAAACACCAGTGTACAGTGCCGTATACACTTCAACAGAATGGAGTTGCTGAATGAAAGAACAAGTCACTCATGGAGATGGCGAGGTGTATGGTCAAGAGTCAGGCTTTACCTCATAGTTTCTAGCTTGAGGCTGTCATGTGTGCAACATATGTACTGAACAGGTGTCCCACTAAAGCGCTGCAGTCTATCACTCCATATGAGGCTTGGCATGACCGCAAGCCATCTGTTGCTCATCTGCGTGTTTTTGGTTGCTTGGCATATGCACTAGTGCCTGAAAAACATCGCAGAAAATTGGATGATAAGGTAGTAAAATGTATTTTTGTTGGGTACAGTTCTGAAAGTAAAGGCTATTGTCTGTATCATCCACAAACTAAACGCATTCTGGTTAGCCGTGATGTTGTCTTTGTGGAAGATGCTATTCAGCCATTGCTTTCATGTACTAAGGAGACATCTGTTAGCTCCAAGGACATGTATGATACTTTGATGCCTCTTTTTACAGGTGGACAATCTAGTGCTAGTCCTGATGAGGCAACCTCTCAGCCTTTGCAGGTTTCATATGATGATGTAGATCATTCCATTTCTGATGCAGATTTACATGATGCACTTGTTGATGAGAGAGCTGATATTGAACAAGAAAAAACTATGCCGAAATGGCTGGTGCAGACTTTGCGTGATAGCAAATTAGATCCACCTTTGTCATATCGTACTCGTTCAGGCTCTCATAGTGCCTCCTTTGCATCAGATTGCTATGCTATGGCTGCGTCTAGTCTCTGTGATGAGAATGAGCCTGTTTCTTTCGATGAAGCACAGAATTCAGAAAATTGGATGGCTGCTATGCAATCTGAATATGATGCTATAATGAAGAATGGTACATGGTCGTTATGTGACTTGCCTCTTGGCAAGAAGGCCATTGGCACTAAGTGGGTATACAAGTTGAAGCGTAAACCTAATGGTACAGTTGACATGTATAAGGCTAGGCTTGTTGCAAAGGGTTATGCACACGAAAGAGGCATTGATTTTGATGAGACCTTTGCACCTACATGGCGTATGACTATTGTTCGGGGCATTTGTGCACTTGCAGCCCATCATGGTTGGAATGTACATCAGTTGGACATTAAAACAGCATTTCTGAATGGTGACTTGCATGAAGAAGTGTATGTTTTTCAGCCCCGTGGCTTTGTGCAGAAAGGGCATGAAAACTAGGTGTGCAGGTTAAAGAAGGCATTATATGGTTTAAAGCAAGCACCACGTGCTTGGTATGAGAAGATACATGCCTATCTGATTACACATGGTTTTGAGAAGAGTCCAACTAAAAGCACCTTATATGTTAAGCATGCTAATGATGTGCTTCTGATCATTGTTATCTATGTCGACGACATGCTGCTTCCTATCGAGAAGCATATTGCTGATTTTAAGGCTGATTTGCATGCCTCATTTGAGATGTCTGATTTGGGGCATTTGCATCACTATTTGGGCATTCAGTTTATGCAAGTTGATGGTGGAATGGCTTTGTGTCAAACAAAATATATTGACACATTATTGCAGCGTTTTGGCCTTGAAGACTGTAAGCCTATTGCCACTCCTATGGAGACAGGTTTACGATTGTGTCTTCATGATGCTCGAGATGCATTTGATGATGTTCTCTATCAGCAGGCTGTTGGATGCTTGATTTACTTATGCATTACTCGGCTAGATATTCAGTTTGCTGTCTCACAGATGAGCAGGTTTATGCATTGCCCAGGAGTCACGCATTGGAAGGCAGTTAAGCGCATCTTTCGCTACTTGAGTGGTACTCTGCTACTTGGGTTGTTTTATCCCAAGGGGGGATCACTACCACCAGATTTGCATGCTTTTTCTGACTCAGATTGGGCTGGTTGCTATGACACTCGTGTGTCCACCAGTGGTTTTTGCTTCATGCTTGGTGGCTCATGTATATCTTGGTTGAGCAAGAAGCAGCCTACTGTGGCCACTTCCAGTTGTGAGGCTGAGTATAGGGCAGCTTTCACAGCGACTGTTTAGTGTGTGTGGCTCAGACGCCTTATGGCTGATTTGGGTGTTGGTTAGTCTTCTGCCACCACCATCTTCACTGACAGTCAGAGTGCATTGGCAGTTGCAAGGAACCCTGTGTTCCATGCTCGCACTAAGCACAATTGAGGTGCATTATCACTATGTCAGGGAGAGGTTCTCTGCTGGGGAGATCAGCTTGGCATATGTGCCCACGCAGGAGAACATTGCAGACCTTTTCATGAAGGCTCTGCCTAGGGAGAAGTTTGAAGCTTTCTGCAAAGCTTTGGGCTTACTTCCTTTTGTGGAGTGATTTCCACATAGCTTGGCACTTCCTTATACATGAGTGCCAGCTCCTTGTTCACCGCATCACTCCCAAGGGGGATTTGTTGATATATTTAGGTAGTGATGTGTGTGAACACACTAGGACCGCCGGGGCACTTTTTTCCCTCTTTAGGAGGTTTTTTTCCCCCGGCTTGTATATACGCCTATTGCCCTAATGGGCTTCTTATCTTTGTACATTCTCTAGTTATACATTCAGTATTGTGTGTTTGTGCTCCAAGCTTCTTCTTCTTCCTTGTGCTATTTGCGTGCTTCCGCAGACGTCTAACTCCAACAGGGTTTAGGGTTAACAGTTTAGGGTTTAGGATTTTGGCTTTAGGGTTGATGATTTAGAGTTTAGAGTTAGGGTTTAGGGTTTAGGTTTTATGGTTTATGATTTATGTTGTAGAGTTTAGGGTTAAGGGTTTAAGTTTTAGGGCTTGTGGATTTAGAGTATAGGGTTTAGAGTTCGATGTTTAAGGTTTAGGTTTAGGGATCAGGGTTTAGGGTTTTGGGTTTGGGGTTTAGGGTTTGAGGTTAAGGGGTCAGGTTTTAGGGTTTAGGGATTAGGGTTTAAGGTTTAGGGTTTAGGATTTAGGTTCTACAATTTAGGGTTTAGGGTTTAGTGTTTAGGGTTTAGAGTCTAGCATTTAGGGTTTAGGGTTAAGGGTTTGGTATTTGAGGTTTAGGGCTTAGTTTTTATGGTTTAGGGTTTAGGGTTTAGGGTTTTGGGTTTAGAGTTTAGGGTTTTGGTTTAGGATTTAAGATTTAGGGTTTAGGATTTGGGGTTTGGGGTTTAGGGTTTGGGGTTCAGGGTTTAGGGTTTAGGTTTTAGGGTTTAAGGTTTAGTGTTTAGAGTTTAGGATTTAGGGTTTATGGCTTATAATTTAGGGCTTAGAGTTTAGAGTTTATGGTTCTAGGGTTAATGATTTAGGGTTAATGATTTAGGGTTTAGGGTTTAGTGTTTAGAATTTGGAGTTTAGGGTTTAGGGGTTAGGGTTTAGGGTTTAGAGTTTAGAGTTTAAGATTAAGGGTTTAGGGTTTATGATTAATGATTTAGGGTTTAGGGTTTAGAGTTTAGGGTTTAGGATTTTAGGTTTAGGATGCAAGGTTTAGCTTTTAGGGTTTTAGGGTTTATAGTTTAGGGTTTAGATAAATAGATAGGAAAGTACTTGAGTACATTGATTCTTAAGTTTAAAGATGGATATATGGATGCTACAAGGGATTTTTACTAGAGGAAACATGTGGACATGAAGAAAATAAGAAAGAATGGCTTCAGGTATAGGTCTCCTTGATTATGAGTGGAATTATGGATGCTCAAATGACCATGTATTATTCGAAAGTAATTGGGCTAATGCAAATTATATCTAGAATATGGAGCCAACAAATAGAAGATATCCATAGGGAGATAAAAAATTATGGTGAGATTTGAGAAAGTTCCCACTTAATACAAGAGTGAAGCACATGTCTGGATATAGGGAACTTGCAAAACTGTGATGTGGTTTCAAGAGAATAGATAAACTAATGGAGGACTACATGTGTGAGCTACATGTGTTGTATGTAAGAATATAGATTAAAAATGGACATCGTGCCAAAGAGATCCATGGCATTTACATTTTAGACTTTTAGATAATGTGAGAACTTTCTGATTGTGACCAACAAATTGGTCATATGCTTTAATAAAGGAAGTTTTGATTGTAAAAAAAAGGCATCTTGTACTATCCCTTGTGAATCTACACAACCACATAGTAAAAAAAAATGAGTGTTTATGTAGCTCTTATTGGTGAAACATATTTAAAAGCTTTTTGACCTAAAACCTTTTAGATCTAAAACTTTTTAGATCTAAAACCTTTTCAATAAAAAACTTTTTCAATTGAAAATTTTTTTGATCAATTTTTTTTTATCGAAAGATTATCGATCGAAAAAAGAGGGCATACAAATTTTTATTGGAGGATATTTGAAAAATCTCGAATTTTTTGAACTTATTCAGTATTTTTTCATTATTCGATCGAATAAATGCATCATAGGACTAGATTCTCAAAACAATTCTTGGAGTAAAGCTTGAACATCATCCAACTACTAGTCACCAATGTGGAATCCAACATCTATGTCTCGATCCACATAGCTTTATTGATGATGTTTTTCTTGTTTTACTCAAAACATTAATGCTTCCTATAAGACTAAGTTAATCTTTCATTTATTCAATCTCTTAAGACTACTGACTTGGAATGAAATTTTTATGCATTACTAGCCAAGAGATTGATATCACCAAGTTGCACTATCAAGTGGGTGTTTTCGAATTGATTGAGTTTTTTTTACCTTCATTGAAAGGATAATTTCAAAGTCTCATTTCTTCATCAATTTATCAAATGTTTTTCAATAAAACACATCTATCTTGAAGTGTTCCATGATTCGAGTAAGTCCATGCTTTGTCACACTTGAATTTTAAATGAAGGTCCTGAAACCTAATTACTTCATGGTCTTCTTACTTACTTGATCATGAAGTGTCTTGAAAGATAATGATTTTATCCTCCTTGAATATAAACTTCTCCTTTGAATTTTTAACTTCCTTGAGGATCCAATCTTACTTCAAAATTCATTCTAGGACTAAAAGATACTTATCATCCCATAGTCTGATGTCCCATAGCATCTTTCTTGCATCAACCTGAGTATAAATTCGATGTCCCATACCATCTTTCTTGCATCAACCTGAGTATAAATTCGATGTCCCATACCAAGCTGTTTTATATGTGCATTGAAGTGTACATGATACTTATCCTAGAGTCCAAACATATCTTTATACTTCACAAGATCATTTCATGATCTCATGCCACTTTTACTTACACTTTGTCTTGGAAACTTTAAAAACTTTTGTTAGAACATCCATCATTCTTTTCTAGGGCTGTCAAAAGGAAACCAACAATAATTCCAAGTTCTTGAATTTCTCAAACTCAAGTCCTATTGGTTATACTAAACCAATTTGTAATGTCAAAAGCTATTCACTTCTTGTCTTCAGATCCCTTTCTTATTGAAGCTTTAAGTATCCACCTATGGGACTTTACATGAGTATCTCTACTACTTAAGTCTAAGCATCTTCTCAATATTTTGGATTTCACCTTTAAGAAATTCCTTTAAGGATAGTTAAACTTTATGTTTTACCTTCCACATACTTAATTACCATCATTATGGTTGCAGACTATATACTTGGAACAACTAACTCTTTTCACTCTTTCCTTTGGATAAGTGGAACTTGGGCATGCTAGAACTATCTTTGTGGTTTACAACCAACTTTACGGATCCCATATTTTCCACACTTCAGCATGCCATAAAGTTGTTTTCTAGAAAACTTTATATCTTGGCTAAATATCTATTTCCTCAAAGATGTTCTGTTTTCTCTATCTAACCCGTGAGATAGGCTTGATGGTTATGTCATTTTCTCTAGAAAGATATACTTCAAAAGAAATCTAAGATTTCAACATGTGATAGCTTTTATATTTAAAGTATCTTTCAAATCGACATCATCATTTACTTGTCCTAGCATATTTATGAACTTGTACTTATTTTTGGGAAAGTCCATCGATGAATTGAGATCCATTTCTCGGAACTTCTTGTATTCCCAAAAGACAAATTCATCTTGAATATGGTAGGAAAATGGCCTGATTACTAGACTATTTCATTTAAGATATTGTGTTTAGGAACTAGCTCATTTCCTAAAGATCACTTGTCTAGGTTTCATCTTGAAATTGTGAATCTCTAAAATGTAACCACAAAGTGACTCTCTCACTCTTCAAAGAGGAAGAGATCTTTAAAAGTTTCCATGTTTTTCTTGGTACTCTGCATCATTACTATAGATGCAATCATGGAACCTAACATCCATCTATTGAGCTTCAGACTTCAATTTATGTTAAAGTTCAATCATTATTCTTTGATTTCCGTCACTCCTTTGGATGTAGTTCTAAGGAATTGAACTCACAACCTCTTGGTTAGGAATGTGATGGGCTAACCACTTGCCCCAAAAGCCATGGTTGAGGATTACTTCCTAATCCTCTCTCTTAGGGTGTGGTTCAACCATCTCCTACCAGGATTATGTTACATTCTTCCCCCCTTGAACTCCCTCGGGAATGTACCCTGACCAGCTATGGGACTGGTAGGATGTACCCTGGATGTACCCTGGCAGGATGTACCCTGACCAGCTATGGGACTGGCAGGATGTACTCAATCAAGTTCCATCCAAGGATTCCCAAGGAATTCACACATTGCAAGCTAGCTCATTGGAAAGTTCGTTCCGAGAGCTTTCCAACGGTATATTACACGCCTCAATCCAACCTACGGATTGGGAGATACACCCCAATCATTGAAATCGACGCGCGCCTTCCACAAATCCTACCCTTTCACATAGAGGATGCCCAAGCGCCTTTTTTAGAGGCCATTGGATCATTCCACCTTGCCCAAGCCTACTTCCTAGGCTCTGATACCAATGTAAGGAATTGAACTCACAACCTCTTGGTTAGGAATGTGATGGGCTAACCACTTGCCCCAAAAGCCATGGTTGAGGATTACTTCCTAATCCTCTCTCTTAGGGTGTGGTTCAACCATCTCCTACCAGGATTATGTTACAGTAGTCAAGCAACAACTCTCATTTCAAAGTGCTTATGGAACTTTTGAAACTAAAGTTATCATCCTACTTGGATGCATGAGAATTGACACAAGAATCTTTCTAAACTTGTCTTTATGACCTCTAAGTAGCTCCTCGACTTAGAGTCATCATAATCTTTATAGGTTTGAAAATAGTCATGTATTCTTTCCCATCAAGATAGCAAGAAAAGTTAATGTTTGACTCTCTTCCTGTGCCTATTTTTACTAAGCAAGAATTCTAGCATACTTAATGTAACTCTTCATTAACTATTTGATACCTAAGTATCACTTTAGGAAGGAATCTACTAGCTACTTGAGTTGCAAGGTTGTAGCTTGCATGAATTTGCATTTAACTAGTTTTCCATCTTCTCAAATGTCAAACTTGAGCTTTAAAAAGTAAGGTAATTACTATGCAAGTACATTGTTTTATCTACTTAGAAATAAATTATACCCTTCTCTCTTGCAAATGCATGTGCTTGAATGCAAATGCATATTTTTGCATGCATGTGTTGGCATTTTTTGCTTTATGATTTTTTGACACTGATCATATGCTCATTTTTGTAGAGGAGACTCTGGAAAATTCTTTCCAATTTTTGTTTTTTCAACTATACAGTGGTTGATTTTACTCCTTGACACACTTACTAGTGCATATAAATTCTCACATAATCCTTTAGGTTGGTCATTGTTGTTCATTAATCCATTTTTTAGGGGAGACTCTATCTTGATTTCCCAAAATTTGACACTTGGTCATCCTTCTTTAAGCCTTAGTGGTGCTTTGGACTATTGTAGCTCCATTATCACTCTAGTTAGGTTGCTATCATCATGGTTGTGAAGAGATGGATAGGTATGTGCTTGAAGATGAAGAGGTATTGCAAAATCCTTGATCTACACCAGCGAAATGAACTCCAGGAGTATGTGGTGGGCCCTTTTAGCTTGAAAATGGATGTATTAGACACCCTATGTACCTTGGAAGATCACTCTCAAAAAAAGATAGATCAAAACAGATAAGTTGGAGTTAGCTCATAGGTGAAGAACTTGCTATTTTGGTTCATACACCTATCTAGTGTTTTGCATAATTCTCTGAGCACAGTAGTAATTAGCTTAATTCCTTTTGGTGAAGTCTAGTTAACTTATAGAGATAACTTTAAAGAGTAATCTCATAAAAAATAATGAACCACACACTGAGAATGATGTTTAACAAGTGATGACATCATCCCGATTTTCACGGGCTGCTATAGTAATGAGACCAGTGAGCAGAAAAATGAACATAACGCAAGATTTAAGAATCTAATGATTATGAAAATTTGTATGCTTATATTATACAATATGATGAATCCAAAAAGCTTTAATTCATTGAATTTGGGTAAGTACACACTGAGAAACAGCTCTGACAAGATGAGTAAAAAAGTCGGGTACCTGACAGAGAAGTGAAAATGAACAGATAGGGTTGACTTCAACTGAGCATAACTGAATATTGAAACCCCCAAATGAAATGAAAATTGGTGAGAATATAGTAGACTTATAGAGTTAACTTTACCAAGTTAAATCACTAAAAATGATGTACCACTCTCAGAGAAACCATCTCTGCAATATGATTGAGAAAACTGAGAGATATGGCAGTGAGTAGTACACTTCACAAGAACATGGAAATATGAACTCAAATGATCGTGAAAATGAAAGTATATTGATTTTACAACACAATGGACTTACTGATACATATGTGTGCCTTGAAACCACACCTTGATATGGTATAAAGCTCAGCTCTTCGAGGTCTTCTCTGAGGTCTCTCTAACCACGACTAAAGCTGCCATCTATTTATAGTTGAGCTTGGGAGGCTAACTTCCCTCAATCACTCTCCAATCAATTAGTGATTGATTTGATTCTCTATCTACCAAAAATCACAAATTCGTGGCCCCTATTTCCCTTTTTTATCAAGTGGACTCAACCACTTAAGATTCTTTCACTTTTACATTAAGTAAAATCTTCAAAAGTTACAAGAGGTAGTTCACAAGTGAACTTTACATTGTCTTCATTTTAAGGCTTCTTCTTTGAATTTGTGGGACTCAAGCCAATACTTAGGCTTGTCATAGACTTTCTCCAACAATGGCATCAAGAAACATAGGTGCATCTAGTGGATCTAGGCCTAGTGCCAGTTTTCTCATGAGGCGCAATAACTTGTAAGGCAAAGACCATTTTGAGATCCAAAAATTTGACGATACAAACTTTGCTCTATGGAAGAATCAGATTAAAGATGTGTTAATTCAGAGGAGATAGTGGAAGCCAATAAAAGGAATCTAAAAGAAACCTATTGATATGGATGATGATGAATGGGATGAGTTGGATAAAATGTGATGGAGAGTGTTAATCTCCAAAAGAGCAAGTTACTCTTGTATTTAGAGCACCTCTATAACAAGAATAACTCAGAACTTCACCAATTTTAGAAGATCAATACTCAATTGTCAAATTTTCTGAACAAACTGTGAAGAAGGAGATTACACAAAAAGTCTGTTGCACATAATTCATTCATTAACTTATCAAATGTATAAATTTTTTGATAAAACTTTGTATGAGGTATTGCCTATAGATTGCACACCTTCTCCAAGTTGAATTACTCCAAAAGATTTAGTAAATCTTGAGAAATAACTTCAACAAGTCACCTATGTCTAAAACTGTTATTCTGAGAAGTCGATTTAGACACCTATGACTTTAAACCTTTGGTTCTCTCAATCTAGAACCCGGTTCTACAAATGCTTTTAGCCACAAGTAGCTTACCTTCCAACTTAAAGATTGAGTGCTTGCTTGCTCAAAACTTTAAACTGTGGAAGGAGAATTGATCAAAACATTCGTATCGAACTTTGCACCTCCTGTAACTTCACTTCTTCTCATTCACACATGCAAATGTTCCTATACTTAATTCTCTCAGCCTGATCACAATTGGAAGCTAAAAATTTGTACAGAGGTCGATTAACTATAGAATTAGACTTGTACAAAAGCATTTCACAAAAGATCTAACACAGAAGGAGAAAACTCAGAAATATCGGGCGCAACATTTTCTTCATTTCTGAGAAAAATTACAACTGATTGATGAGAGAGTCTTGACTCACTTCCAAGATGTCTAATGACTCTTACAACTCTTGATTACTCTATTCGCATGCTCTCTCATACTTGCCCCGACCTTTTCCAAAGTATATATAGACAAAAATTTACAAACTTATGACTACTCAAAGATATAAGTGAACTATCTCTGAAATAATGTACATATGTGTACACATCTTCCAAATTCTGAATGTGTCCTTCCTTCATGCTTCACAACTTGTTCTCTTCTCAAATCCTTGACTTCATTTCCATGTCAAAACATCAATTGGTGATTGTCCTGCACCAACAGCTCCCCCCTCAATCATCAATTGAGGTTTTCTCTATCTTTTTTATGCCTGCCATGTCTTTGAATCTCTGTAGCTTTGTTCCATCCAAGCTTTTGGTAAGCATATCAGCTATCTAATCTTTTGTTGAAGTATGTATGACTTCATGTTGATATATTTAGGTAGTGATGTGTGTGAACACACTAGGACCGCCGGGGCACTTTTTTCCCTCTTTAGGAGGTTTTTTTCCCCCGGCTTGTATATACGCCTATTGCCCTAATGGGCTACTGATCTTTTGTACATTCTCTAGTAATACATTCAGTATTGTGTGTTTGTGCTCCAAGCTTCTTCTTCTTTCTTGTGATGTTCGCGTGCTTCCGCAGACGTCTATCTCCAACAATTGGTATCAGAGCAGGTCGTCGCTTCTTCTAGGGCGCCGTCGACACTCCTCCGTTTGTAGTCTCAGATTCACATGAAATTTGGTGAGCATACTTAGGGTGTTTCCGAGATCAAAACAGCTTTGCTGTGTGGTGCCGAAATCGCGATCTGAGCTCGTTTCGGCCTCCGAACGCACTATCACAGCGCTTGTGCAGGCTATTTTGACCTTTTGTGCCAAAGGTATATACCAATTTCTGTTCGCCAATTTAAGCATCTCAAAGTCTGCTACAGGTCTAGCAGAACTCATCTAGGCAGTTCCGTTCAACTTTTTGAGATACAGTCAATTTTCTACATCAAGGTATTTTAGTCACCGGCCATGGCTGAAAGCAGTGATGTATTCCGTATGTTGGCTGTTGAGGATAAGTTGGATGGTACCAACTACCCATTATGGGCTTATATGATGCGACATGTACTGGTTGCAGAAGGATTATGGAACATTGTGCAGGGTGTTGAAAGACGTCCTGTTACACCTGTAACGACAGGTACTACAAATACAGGTGTTGGAGCTGATGAAGATGGTGCTGAAGATGATATTCCGCAGATTCCTGTTCGTGCTGCTGTTTCTGTTGCACCTACTGCAGAGCAGATTCGTTGGGATGGCAGAGATGCCCAGGCACATGCATTGATAGCTTTGTCTGTCAAACGTGCCATTATTCCTCACATTCGCTCTTGCAGAACAACAAAGGATGCTTGGGATAGACTTACCACTTTGTACCAGGCTAGGAATGAGGCTCGTGTTGCTTACCTCCGAAAACAATTGGAGAGTGAGCACATGAATGAAGGTGATTCTATGGACAGTTTTCTTACAAAGATCAAAGACCTGAAGGAACAATTGATTTCTGCTGATGAGGTTATACCAGATAGCTCACTTGTGCAGACCGTTCTGAATGGTCTTCCTGATTCATATCAGAGTTTTGCTTCTACTCTTCGGTTGATGATGAAATGAAGTATTTGGATGGCGATGCACCACACTACACTCTCCTTCTCGAGAGCTCCACGACGATATGCTCGGAGTAGAAAAACGAACTCCTGACGCCACACACAGTACTCCGCACAGAGGCTGTACAATACGCAGAAAACGCAGTATACAGTGAGCACGAAGACAGACTTCTTAGGTCTTACAAATGCGGTCGAACTTACAGTCTGTGACTGACCAGGCCACTATATGTTTTATTAAAGAACATATACAAAGAAGTGTCCGGTGGCCATTTGGCCTTTCACATGGACACTAACGGTAACAATCTCCCACTAAAGGCCAATATGGCCAGAGTAACTATGGGAGAAAAAAGAAAGAATGATAAAGAATACCTGAGTGTAAGTATACAAACTGTACCTCCCACCTGATGGGCATGTTACACAGTATACAAGTGACTGTGTAAGATCAAGAATCAAGTAACCCCCATCAAGTGACAACAGTGTCGAAAGCTATCCTGTGGTAGAGCTTTAGTCAAAGCATCTGCAGCATTATCTCGAGTGTGAACCTTCTCAAGAATAATGCTCTCAGTGGCTAAGCAATCTCTAATGAAGTGATACCTCACCTCAATGTGCTTGGTCTTGCATGATAGACCGGATTCTTAGCCAAAGCAATGGCACTCTGACTATCACTGAGCAAGTGAGGTACATGCTGAGGCAAACCCATATCGCAAGCAAGACGAGAAAGCCACAATGCTTCCTTACATGCCTCACTTGCTGCAACATACTCTGCTTCTGTGGTGGAAACAGCTGTACATTCTTGAAGACGAGATCTCCAAGAGATAGCACCTCCAGCAAAATGAAAAATGTACCCTGATGTAGACTTACGATTGTCTACACAACCAGCATAGTCAGAATCTGTGTAACCAATAATGGATGCTTTCCCTCTACCTAAGCATAGACACTTGTCCTTAGTGCCACTCAGATATCTCAAAATCATTTTGACCGCTTCCCAATGTTTCTTGCCAGGATTAGACATATATCTGCTCACAACTCCCACTGCAAATGCAATGTCTGGTCTCGTAGCTACCATAGCATACATGAGACTACCAATAGCAGACTGATAGGGAATTTTGGTCATGAATTCCTTTTCCTCATCTGGTTTGGGGCAGTCATCCTTGCTCAATTTCACATATGTGGGTAAAGGTGTACTCAATGCCTTTCCACCCTGCATATTGAATCGATGAAGTACTTTGGATATGTACTCACTTTGAGACAAGTATATGCATCTTTTACTCCTATTACGAGTAATGCGCATGCCAAGAATATGTTTGGCATCCCCCAAATCCTTCATATCAAATGTCTGACTCAACTTCTTTTGAGAATTGACAAATCATAAGAGGACTTCCCAGCAATCAACATATCATCGACGTAAAGTATCAAGCATATCAAGCTGCCATCAGAACATCTCTTTGTGTAGAGACAATGATCCTCATTGCTCCGAGAATAGCCTTGGGACTTCATAAAAGCATCAAACTTTTGGTACCATTGTCTAGGAGACTGTTTAAGTCCATACAAGCTCTTCTTGAGCTTACAAACTAGACTTTCCTTGCCAGGAACTACATAACCCTCTGGTTGTTCCATATAGATCTCATTTGTAAGGTCTCCATGCAAGAAAGCTGTTTTCACATCCATTTGGACTAGCTCTAAGTCCTCCATTGCAACGAATCCAAGCAACATGCGCAAAGTAGTCATCTTGACCACTGGAGAGAAGATTTCCTCAAAATCAACACCATGTTGTTGCTTAAAACCCTTTGCAACAAGTCGTGCTTTATATTTTGGAGAAGCACTATCTGATGTGAATTTCAGCTTATATACCCATTTACATGGTAAAGCTTTCCTGCCCTTTGGCAAAGGTACTAAGTCCCAAGTACCATTCTTGTGAATAGAATCCAACTCACTCTTCATGGCACGCTCCCACTTGACATGATCCTCTGTCTGCATAGCCTCTTTGTAGCAAGAGGGCTCACCGGCATCTGTTAGCATAACAAAATCCAAACCTGGAACATATCTATCAGGTGGATATGAGACACGTGCAGAACGTCTCAATGGTTGCTGAACAGGAACATGTGCAGACTGATCTGAATGGACATTCTCTTGAACATCCCTATGTGCAACATTTTTATGCATGCTAACCGGAGGACTAGTATCCTCAAACACCACTCTTCTCACTTCAACCTCCTTAATCGGCTGTTTATGCATCTTAAACTCATTAAAAATGACATCACTACTTCTGATCACTGACCGTGTTTCAGGATCCCATAAGCGATATCCAAATTGTCCTTCTCGACCATATCCAAGAAAAATGCATTTCTTTGACTTATGGTCCAACTTCTGTCTAAGATTCTTGGGTATATGAACATATGCTTCACACCCAAAAACTCGAAGATGATCATAATATGGTGGTTTCCCTGTCCATAACTCTTGTGCCACTTTTAGACCTTTGGCAGTACTAGGTGAAAGGTTAATCACATGAACTGCAGTCAATACTGCTTCTGCCCAAAAACCTTGTGAGAGGTTTGCATGATGCAACATAGAGACTACTCTATCTTGAATAGTTCTATTCATCCTCTCAGCTACACCATTCTGTACTGGGGTATAAGGAGCTGTAAACTCTCTACGAATCCCTCTACACTGACAGAAAAAGCTGAATTCATGTGAGGTATACTCACCCCCATTATCTGAACGTAAAGCCTTAAGCTTAGTTCCTTTTTCAGTCTCAACTGAAGCAAGCCATTTTCTGAAAGTAGGGAATACATCATCCTTCGATTTGATAGGATATACCCAGACTTTTCTAGTAGCATCATCTATGAAAGTGACAAAGTAAAGAGAACCACCTAAGGACCTAGTGGGCATAGGACCACACACATCTGTATGAACAAGATCTAAAGGCTGAATTGAAGAGTCAATGTGCGTTTTATGCACATTTCTAGTTTGCTTTCCATATTGACAATGCTCACAAAATGAAAAATCAGAGAAAGATAACACAGGTAAGTAGCCAGAACGAGAAAGATTTTCCATTCCACTACGAGATATATGGCCCAAACGACCATGCCAAATACAGGCCATAGGCTGTTCAGTAACAGCTAACAAGTGTTCTTTCTGTGATACAAATAAAGGGTAAAGTGAGCCAACTTTCCTTCCTTTTGCAATAACCATATTGCGCTTTGATATACGAAAGGACTGAGCATAGAAGACCACCTTGTAACCAAGGTCATCAAGTTGACCAACTGACATCAAACTGCGTGATAACTGAGGTACATGGCGTACATTATGCATAGTAAATTTTGAACCGTCAATGAACTGCACAACCACATCTCCAATCCCCACAACATCACACTGGTAAGAGTCACCAAGTCTCACAGTACCAAGAGACTTTGCTGCATAATTAGAGAACCATTCTCTATGTGGTGTCACATGGAAAGAAGCACCAGAATCTAGCAGCCAGGTGTGGGAAAGAGAATCAACCATAAGTGCCTCAGATGGCACAGTACTATCAAGTGTCAACACATCAGCATCATCAGAAATAGCATTAATTTCTTCAATCTTCACAGTCGAAGTAGATGGTGCAGGTAACTGTTTAACATGCCCATCAACATTCTGTCCTTTACCTTTAGCATTCTTTAATGCATAACAGTCTTTCTTCATGTGTCCTTTCTTATGACAATAATGGCATTCAATATCCCTCTTCCTTGATTTACTTCTGCTCTTATTCCGTTGACCATTCTTTTCCTTGTTCTTGCTCCTGCCACGTTGTTGATTCTTTCCTTGGTAAGAATCATGAACATTATATGCATCTCCACTCTGAGTGCCAACCATAGATTTTCTACGAATCTCCTCACTCAAGAGTGCTCCACATATGTCATCATAGACGAGTTTACCACCTGGTGCACTATTGCTAATAGCTGTGCAAAATGTATCCCATGATGATGGCAGGGTGCATAACAGCAATACTGCTTTCATTTCATTGTCCATATCCATTTTCTGAGCCTGTAACTGGGAGAATATGGCATCAAACTCATTTAGATGAGCAGCAACACTATCTGTGTCCTTCATACGAAGGTCGTATAATTTTCTCATCAGATATACTTTATTTGATGCCGTCTCTTTTTCATATGTATTGCATAACTTCTTCCAAAGCTCCTCTACACTTTCACAGTCTAATACTGTAAAGTAAACATTATCTGCTAGGTGCAAGCGAATGGTAGACCTGGCCATTTCATCTAACTCATCCCAATCATCTTCATCCATGTCAGCAGGCTTCTTTGAAATCCCATTTACTGGCTTCCATTGCCTTCTTTGAATCAGCACATCTTTAATCTGATTCTTCCATAGAGCAAAGTTTGTGCCATCAAATTTTCGGATCTCAAAATGGTCTTTGCCCTGCAAGTTATAGCTCCTCCTCGGAACGCTAGCACTAGACCCTGATCCACCGGATGTGCCTGAGACCTCTGATGCCATGATCGTAGAGAACTGAATAGAATGATAATGGAGCTAGAAGAGTCCAAACACCAACAAATAAGTGTATCAAGGAGTAAATCGACCACTATATAGTTGACTAAACCAGAAATCTGGAAAAATTTTGCCAGAGTATCCTCTGCAATATTAGCATATGACTAGTGTCAAAGTATCATAAAACTGCAAGTACTGATATGTCTACCTGCATAGTGAATCACTGACTCCACTGCATATAATCAGTTACCCAATAGAAGCCAACTAGGCTTATCGAGCACCTATGAACAACTATCATACATCTCCTATGGCGAGGCTGGGTAAGTCTTCCACCTGCATCACCGAAGAGACCCCGACATCTGGGTGTCTCCCAGTTAAGAAAACCTCACCACGACCCTCTTTATCAAACGTAAAAGGCTTTATGCAAAGAACGTAACCGCCATATCAATGCCCACATGGACGTACATAAGCGGTATCCACAGAAGCGTACATGGTGTGTGTGTGCTCAATATATGCAGTAAAATGACACTGAAAGGCTGAATACATAGCCCAAAAACTAGCCAATAACACCTGCAAGTGTCTGTCACCTCTGATGTTTTAGGCTTAAAAAAACCTGCATAAATTTGCAGCGACTGCTCCCACCACAACTGAAAACCCCTCGAGAAACCTGTAGTTTTACGAGTGTGGCTGAAAATACAGCCCCAAAGGTTGATATTTACTGTCTGAGAAGTACAAGGAACACTCTTCTTGATGTTCTTGGACCTGTGTGAAGAGAACTACGTGTGAAAGTACTCCGAAATGGCTCCAAAAACACCCCAAAATTGCTTCAGAAATAGGCTTTAAAAACAAAAATGAAGCTTTGAGGGACCAAAACTTGTTCAAGGTAATGTCAACCTTAGTCTTTCCCCTTCTTCAAACACCACAAGAGTGTAGCTTAGTGGCAAGAGATTGCCACGGTTAAGCGAGCTCTGGGGGGAACAAACTGGGATGGGTGACCTCCCGGGAAGTACCGGGAACCTCTATATTCCTTGATCGTTGATCAACCGGCTGATGAAGGAAAGCTTGACCATCCAATCGCTTATGCGAGTAGACAATTAAACCAAGCCGAAAGAAATTACACGACTACAGAAAGAGAGGGCTTAGGAATGGTTTATGCAGTAAAGAAGTTTAGACATTACCTCTTAGCCAACAAATTCAAATTCTTCATAGACCATCAAGCTTTGTTGTATTTAGTCAATAAACCTTGTAGCACGGGAAGGTTGGTACGATGGTTCTTGTTACTGATGGAGTTTGACTTTGAGGTAATAGTAAAAAAAGGAAACACACATGTGAGAGCAGACCACCTTTCTAGGTTAAAACACGGAGAGCCACCTAGCGGAGTTCCTGATGATTTGCCAGACACCTATCTTTTTAACCTGGAAGTATGTCCTCAATGGGCCGAAAAGTTGATCCCTATACTTACACATGGACCTAAAGATGGGATCACGCCAAACCGAAAGCAAGATCTGTGGAGGACTAAAAACCTTCACATTATTGCTGGAAGTTTATACCACCAGGATTCAAGCGGACTACTGATGAGATGCGTAGAAGAAGATGAACAAAACATGTGGCTTCAGAAAGCGCACATAAATCAATGGAACACTCACTTGAATGCAATTGGAACATGGCAAACACTCAAGAGATTTGGCATATATTGGCCAACAATGCAACGAGATGCACACCATTATGTGTCAACCTGCCCAACTTGTCAAGAACAAATCCCAGATGAGAACTCTACGCTATGCTATTCTACAATAGCACCAAAGTGGAGCATGCCTTTAGTAAAGTTCTTGAAAACTCGAGAGTACCCTGATGGAGCTACCCTAGCAAGAAAACGTGCTCTTGAAGAACAGAGCAAGGATTACGTCATCCTAGGAAAACAACTCTTTAAACGCGGGAAGGATAACCAGCTAAGATTGTGCATTCATGAAAAGGAATATCTCTCTATATTAGAAATGGCACATGCAGGAGCTGCGGGAGGACATTTCTCAGCAGACAGAACGGTCAAGATGATTCTCTTTGCAGGCTTGTGGTGGCCAACTCTACATGTGGATGCAGAGACATATGTGAGAAGCTGCGAAACATGTCAGAGAGCAAAATATCCCATTAGAAGAGATGACATGCCTTTAAGACCCATGGTTTGTGCGAGAGCATTTACCAAGTGGGGTATTGATTTCATAGGACCTATCAATCCACCTGCGAAAGGATCTCATGCTGAGTACATCATAGTAGCCACCGACTACTTGACTAAGTGGGTAGAAGCAAAAGCCACTAGAAAGAATGATGCTCAAACCACAGCAAAATTTCTCTTTGAGCACATATTCACACGCTTTGGACTACCGATCGAGATAGTGAGTGATCGAGGAACGCATTTCTTAAACGAAGTTATTGAATTGCTAATGAATGAATTCTTAGTGATTCATAAAAAATCAGCCCCATACCATCCTCAAGCTAATGGGCAAGCTGAAAGTTCCAACAAGGTACTATGTACTATATTGACAAAGATTGTCAATAATGGAAGGTCAGATTGGGACAAACAATTGCATCACGCAATTTGGGCCTTCCGTGTGGCATATAAAACGGCCATTGGAACTACACCTTTCAACCTAGTGTACGGGCAAAATGCCATTTTGCCAATCGACTTCTTGGTACCTACATTGAAAGTGGCCCAGCAATATGAGTGGAACGGTCATGAATTATCTCAGCAATTAGATCAGATTGAAAAGCTGCACGAAACTAGATTGCAAGCGGTAGCAGGCATCTATGCCGCCAAACGGAGACAAAAGGCTTATTATGATGCACATATAAAAGACAAGGGACTGAAAGAAGGCGATTTAGTCCTAGTATACACCCTCAAACAGCATGCAAAGAAACTACAGAAACGTGGATATGGACCCATGATTATAAATCGAATCTCTACTAGTGGTGCAGTCAATCTCGCCACACTAGACGGAGATATTCTTCCCAACTACATCAGTGGATGCAGAGTGAAAAGATTCATGGAGCCTCTAACGGATCAAATGCTAGCACGACTCTTAGGAGCTCAGAGTAGGAAAAAGGAAGAAGAACGCATACGAGAAGAAGCTAGACAGGAAGCCCTAGAACGTATCAGAAAACGGAAAGAGTGGATGAGAGAAAGAGATGAGAGATATCGAGTAGGAGAAGAACTCATCCCAATGGCTAATTTTAGAGCCACTGAAAACTCAGGACAACAAAGAAGACAGCCTTATTTGAATCTGGGAGCAGGACGAAAGGAGTACCACTTAGTGGATGCTCTTATAGACACAGGAGCAGCAATAAGCTGCATTAGATTTTCTTTGTCTCAGAGACTTAAAGAGGAGATACGCCCATCGAAGGCACAGTTAATTGGAATAGGAGGAAAAGTGACTCAATGCATAGGTGAGATAACTTTACCTCTACATATGGGCAACAACACTATGGAGCAGAAACTCTTAGTGTGTCAGGACCAAGATCTGCTTGAAGATGTGGTGTTAGGACAAGATTGGATCTACGAATATGAGGTAACCATTCAATTGGCTTTAGGATACATCTCGGCCAGGATAGGACCTCGTGAAGTATATAGTTTGCTAGACGAACGACCACCCAAAGCTGCTATTATAGAGCCAGAAGTCCATCTTAACGAACAAAGTCATGGTTGTATGTTCAATAGCACTATAGAAACCCTATCGCCCAGTACTTCATGTGAAAATACCGTGAGTCCTGCGTACATTCCATCTTTGAGTATAGAGAGTCACAAGAGTGCACAAGAACACGAAATCCAACCTAATGAACCACAAAGCACAAGAAAGACTATTCCTCTGCAAGAAGTGAAGTCTATACCCGTGAAAGTGTACCCCATTCCACATTCCACACAAGCTTGGATACGAAAGGACCAAAAGAAGGCCTATCTTCAGCAACAGAAAAGTCTTCGACAGCAACGTGAGCAATCGAATAGGAAGACAAAGAATTTCGAACACTTCTGGCAACCACGACTCAATAGCATATGGATCCCAAAGAAACTGATGACTGCACAACCCGATCGAACAAAAATATGGATCCCAAAGTCATGTACCCAAAGGACAACCATCCCAAGCGAGGAGCATCATCAAAAGAGCTATCATCCTCAACAGGGTCAACAGGCACATCAGCCGAGAAAAAGGACATATTGGAGGAAGAAGGAATCTCCAAATGCAATACAAACCGACTTGAGATTCACAAAACAAAATCAGTAGACATACTACCAAAGACGAACCACATTCATCAAAAAGGTGGAGAATACAGTACATTCCTCCCAAGTGAAGCAAACATGGGTGCCGAAAGACAAGACAAGCTGCATACATCGTGCAACTACTTCCAATTGCACACATGAGGAGTGGCCAAGATCCAAAGTATGCATGATAGGGCCACATTACAAGGCCACGCATTCGGCACGTCCTTCTTCTATTTTCGGATAGTCATGCACATTTTCCCTTTGGAAATAGGAGAGCACTTGTACATACTTGAAATATTACTCCAAAAAAATTTCACTAACCGCTTCGGCTATGTACTACCTTTTATGTTTTCTTTTCAGCAAAAAAAATATAAAAATACATGGAAAATTCAGGTATTACCTTTCTCACACCCACGGGAAAGGGACGACACCATGCACTCGGAGCAACAGCGAATTATTAATCAACATATGGAGGAGGATTTCTGAAAAAACATATGGATACTAATTCATCCTCTATATTGAGTGCAGATGACATCTTCTGACTCAGAAGCTACACAGCAGGAAGAGGAACTACTTCTTCCATTGGGATCAATAACCAAGGTCAGAGGACATTGGTTTCGAGATGACCAACCTATCTCGGAACTTCTATTCATGGCAACCATCAAGATTATGGACAGGGATCACTATTTCCCTATCATGTCACAGGATTTCAAGACCATAATACAAGGGTTACCACATATCGAGGAAGTATGGACTCAAGCTGGCATTGAAGCATTTTTGAAGATACCTATATGCGTACCCGACTTCCAAAGATGTACACAAGTAATGAATACTATGCAGCCGACTGCTACAAAGATTTCAGTTCCCGAAGCAAAGGTTTTGGACAAGGTGGGCACATGGAAGACCATTCAATTCACTCATGAATTGATCAATAAAGCCTTTGGATGGAATCAAGAAGGCATTACTAACGTCAAAGAGGAATGCCATGACCCCAAGAAAAGATCATTCCTGGAGATTAACAGAATAGATATTGAAGATGCAGTACGTTTGGTACACCAACACTTTTGTTTTCCTGGCATGAACAGATACACTGCACCTCAGAAGATAGTAGTTCAGTTACTCTCCCATGCCATGCGACAGATAGGAAACAAAGTGAATCTCACAGGTTACGTACAAGAACGATTGTTTGAAGCTCAGAAGAAATGGGGGCAAAAGAAGTTCCTGAACGGTGGTTCAGCTTTGACCTTATTGATATATGAAGCCCTAGACATGAGACACTGCTTACGGGAGATGCCGACAGCAGAAGGGTTAGCAAGGTATGCAAAATCCGCTTCTGTCCCTAAGAAGAAGAAAGCAGTAATTGTGGTGGAAGAGGCTGGAACCAGCACACAGAAGCCCATGAGGGGCACGAAACGCTTGCGAGAAGAGGAAGCCCAAACAACACCTCAGTCTAAGAGAACGCATCTCTTGCCTAAGATCACGACGGCTCAAATGCCGATTTCAAAAAGAGATTTGTCCGCTGCCCTCGAACAAACACACCAGTATATACAAGGGCAGGTGAATCTAAATGTCCAAGGACATCATTATAGACAAGCAAGTCAAGTTCAGCAACAACAGAGTACAGAAAAGACTCCAAGACAACCTGGAAGATATAAAGAATTGGGCATTGACGACTCTAGTACGAATACGGAATCCAGTCCTGAGAAAGACACGCTAGATACTGATATCAGGACAGAAACATATGACGAAGAAGGACAAGAAATTGATCAAATGGAAGTGACACCGGACAACCAAAAGGAAAACGAAAAGAAGGTGGATGATGCTCAGGAACAGGAGCACGTCATTCAAATGAATGACAATACCAAAATCAGAATCAAGGAAGATACGACTACGGGGGTTACACATGTCAAAGCACCTATTAAAGAGGAAGAACAAACCCCAATGAATAAGGAAATGGGAGAGGTCCCACAAAAAGAACAGACCATAATCGAGGTGCCTGATGACACATATCAAGGACATGATGAAGACATGGGGGCTGAGCCAAGGATCCAGCTTCAGATCAGGCAGCCCCATGATACCACATTACACATCGCTCAAGGCAAAGACGTGACTACCGGAGAAGAACCCGCAATACCGAAAACATGGCTTAATGTAGATGTCACGCAGTTAAAACCGGTAGTAAAGCAAATGATCCAGACAGCCATGGACACGCAACAACAAATGATGGACATAGATGCAGACTATGACAAGGCCATGAAAGAAAAGAATCAGTTTCAAGTTATGAGTGAACAGTTGTCTGCACAACTAATTCAGGTACAAAAAGAGATAGCCACCAAAAACACTGAGCTGTTAGAAACACAAACACAATACGAATCATTAAGCACTCAGCATCACCAACTGCAAAAACAGCTCGAGGATCTACAGAAAGTATATGATGCTACTGCAGCAGAAAAAGACAGAATGAAGACTAGAAGTACCCTACTAGAAACACAGTTAAAGTTATATCTGGATGAGAATGATACTTTACGCAACAGAAATAAAGAGTTGACAAAATCATTGTTATATGACCAACCAATAAAGCAACAGGAATCAACTGAAAGTAAAGAAGATGAATTAAGAGATCAACTCGCACAATATGAAGCTTTGCTAAAACAAGAACGCGCAGTAAGAGAAGAAGCAGAACATAAGCACAATCAGGAAATATGTGAGCTCAAAAAGCAACTGAATTCAGCACAGGCCAAACTCATACAGAGCTACAGTGAAAACATGGATCACGTAGCTGACATAGGTAAGGAGCTCCTAGCCACCAAAGAAAAACTCGGGGAGGCCCTACAACAGATAAAGGAAAAAGACGAATGCATTGAAGAGCTAAAAAATCAGCAGAAAGCCAAAGAACCGATCGGGACATCAGTAGCGCCAGAAAAAGAACATCCTACTGACGAGGTAGAGGTAAGCCCTCTATCTCAACCGATCTATCATTCTCCAATACATGAGCAGATGGCGGATATGCATGATGATCATCCAATGCCATACACTGCAGAAATAAGTCAGAAGGAACGGGCACTAGTGGTGTCCCGATTGACGGAAAATTTTGAGAATGAAGTCATCAAGGTCATGAAGGAAGCCAAAATCAAAGGTAAAGACTTGGAAAAGATCATCAAGCCTTTCAACATTCCATATGGACTGTTGAAAGAGAAAACAAGGCAATATATAAAGAAAATTACACACAAAAGTCCAGATGAGCAGCTCAATTTCAAGAATGACACATTCATGTACACTCAAGCAGAGTTTGAAGCTGCACAGCCGGTGTGGAGGAGAAAATTTTTGGAGAAACATCCCACACTACGGGTGCACTGGCAAGCCGCACCTTACTTATTACAGGTAAACCCTTCGTTTTGTCCACTACCACGAAGAAGGGATACCAAAGAATTTTTGGATTTACAACGCAGCGGCACTATTAATAAACAGTGGCTAAACTATCCGATGTTACCTAGCCCGCCACATAACTATTTGCCAACAGAAGATTATATGATCAAAACAATAGAATTTTGGCTTCAAAACTATGCGACTGTACCAGATTTAGCAGTTAAGATGACAAATAAAATACTTAGTATGCTACTTACAGTTTTGAAGGTCTTCAAACATGCAGCGTATACATTTCTGAACTTCATCGGCATTAATCAAGGCACCGATATACTTATTTTCGATCTATCAGTAATGCCAAGCCGCCCCACAATAATGGCATATTATTCTAGACTCATGTTTTTGCCAAGCCCGTATATGCAAATATTTGAAGAAGCATTTTTTACAGGATTTTTTGAAATAGATTCAGAGATATTTTTGAAAATGTCATCTAATCTGAATGCCAGACTTGTGGCCTACGAATTAAGCTTCTTCGCAGATCACCGACAACCGCCCAATGATGGAGTAAAAGCTGAACAATGGAAACAGATCATGATACGTGAAGCCAATCTGCTAAATGATACAGAGCAACAAGTATACAGAACATACGCCCGGCGCTTATCAAAGCCTGTCGGGGACGACAGAGTTCAGGAGGGGGGCAGTGTCGAGGGCGAGACGAGTAAGAAGAGGAAAAAAAGAAAGCAACGAAAGAAACAGCTTCACTAAAAGACAAATCTGAAGATGCATCTCTGCAGGAAGCCCCGCAGGGGCGCACACACCAAGGAAAAGCACGCAGCCGGAAGAAGGAATCAGGGCCAACATGTATCACTTATGTGGATGCTTCAACCTCTTGAGTGGCAGAGGTTTCAGATCAAGGCTTACGAGCTACATCCGCATATGTGCACTAATGGCGTGCATGGCAAACCGAATCAACCAGGTCCAATGTGTGCAATCAGGACAAACCAGAAGCGCCTCTAAAACGTAATGCAAGATCAAGATTCAGACAACACTGAACACTGGACGCGTGCGTGAAGCAAAGTCTGTCAAGGGACGATAGAGGCAAAGAGGGGGAGAGTGTTGCAGAGCTAAAGAGCGCACAAAGCAGAGAAAAAGACGGGCCCCAAAATTTTTCCGATTTGGACCACATATTTTTGTAACATATTCATTTTTGTAATATATTTCCCTTGTAAAGGCACTAGAGGAGTCCTCTAGATGCATTCCCACAGAAGAATAGAAGCTTACCCATGTAAAATAGTAGGAAATTAGCTTTTAGTGAATAAAGTGCCGGTCACTTGTGTGAAAGGACCATTTTTAGGGCACCAGTATATAAGTCAAATGTGACTCTTTGTAGAAGACTTTTTGCCATTGTGAGAATAGAGAGCACAGAAATTCGAATTTGTGTCTTCTTCCCTCTTCATCTTCTTCTTCGTGAGCTTGTATGCATGCGTATTGCTTGGAAAGAGTGCTGGTGAGTGTTGTCTATCCTTGAGAGTGTTTCTTTGCTGTAGGAGAGGTGTGTGCAAGTTGTAGGAAGTGCTGAAGCGTAGGAAAGTATTTTCGCGATTCAGTATTTCTGTCATAACTTGAGGTAGGAGCGTCGGAATTGAGTGAAACCACTGCCATTGGATGCGTCTTCTCGAGAGCTTCGAAACGCATATGCTATTCGCTATGTTTGGAGCTCGGAGCTAGGAGAAAAGTCCAAAATACCGACGGCTGCTGCACCAAGTGTCGTTTCGCCTTGACCAACAGTTGGAGCTTGTTAGGATAAGCATTTATCTCATTTTCACTCTTGAGTAGTTCATTTGCATTGACCATTACGTGATTGCATGTCTTCATACACTCGGCTAGGTTAATATACTCTTCGGATTGATAAATTAAAAGCGTGTATCCCCACTATATGCACTTGTGAGGGAATTGAGGTATAGTCCCTAAGTTGAAGCTTAGGTCAACACAGTTACTCTCCTTAGGTTTGTTGGAAAACCTGCTTAACACTCCAACAACATAGCAAATGTCTGGTCTAGTGTTGCACAGAAAAATAAGACTTCCAACGAGCTTCCTATACTTCTTAGCATCTACATCAGGCATGTTATCATCCATAGATAGCTTATGATTTACCTCCATAGGTGTGCTAGTTGGTTTGCAGTCCATCATTCCAAATGCCTTGAGAATTTCTTTGGAATATTTTTGTTGTGAGATGAAAAAGCCATCCTTCCTTTGCCATACTTCAATTCCCAGACAAAAATGGAGTAGACCTAAGTCTGTCATTTCAAACTCAGTTCCCAAGCTGATCCGAGTTTGATTGATGAGTTCCTGATGATCTCCTGTAATGATCAAATCATCTACATATACAATGACAACAACTAGCTTGCTATCCCTTTTCGTTACATACAGGTTAGCATCAGAAGTACTTCTTTCAAAACCCATATTTTTGAAAAAATGATCTATTCGTTGGTACCAAGCCCGTGGAGCTTGCTTAAGTCCATACAAAGCTTTCTTCAACCTGCAAACTTTATTTTCTGAATTGGGCACCTCAAAACCTGGTGGTTGAGATACATATACCTCCTCCTTGAGGTGACCATTCAAAAATGCAGATTTGACATCCATCTGGAAAATAGGCCAAGACTTTTGTGCAGCTACTGCAAGTACCGTCCGAATAGTTGTCATGCGTGCTGTTGGTGCAAAAGTTTCTTGAACATCAAATCCTTCAATCTGTGAAAAACCCTGTGCAACTAATCGTGCCTTATACTTTTCTAATGTTCCATCAGCTTTATACTTAGCTTTCCAAATCCATTTAGTACCTATTACCTTCTTCTTTGGCGGCAAGTCGACTAGATCCCATGTATCATTTTTGAGTATACTATCATACTCAGACTGCATTGCCGCTCTCCAATCTGGATCATCAAGGGCTTCTTCAATGGTGGTAGGTTCCTTTATCGAACCCATGATATCTGCCATTAGAGCCATGTTAACAATGTGTTCTGAGGCTCTCCTTTGCTCCTCTATTCTCTTTGATCTTCGTAATCCATCCGATGATGATTCTGGTACATCTACATGTGGATTGTGATCATCAAAGAGCTGTTGTGCCCACTTCGGTAGTGGCTTACGCTGTGCAGCTACAACTGGTTGGCTTTTTATTGAGGAAATTTCTCCATTAGATGTTTCCTCCTCCTCAACTTTAACCTGTCTTTTGATAGGCACAAGGTGAGATATTTCTCCGCTTGATGAGATAGTAGATTTACCTTTATCTTCTACTAAGTGTGGTCGTTCATCAAACACCACATCTCGGCTGACAAAAATCTTCCTTGCCTCAGGATCCCATAACCTGTATGCTTTAGACTCTTCACTATATCCTAGGAAGACACACTTTTTGCTTTCTGAATCCAACTTTGATCTTGTTGAATCAGGAATATGTGCATAACAGAAACAACCAAAAATTCTGAAATGCAAAACTGAAGGCTTTTTACCAGAATATGCTTCTTGAGGAGTCATCCCCTTTAAAGCTTTTGTGTAGCTTCGATTGAGGATGTAGACTGCTGTATTGACTGCTTCTGCCCAGAATGAATCAGGCATGTCTTGAGCCTTCAACATACAACGAGCCATTTCAACTACTGTCCTGTTCCTGCGCTCAACAACGCCATTTTGTTGGGGTGTATGAGCTGTGGTAAGTTGCCTTTTCACACCATGCTCCTTACAGTGATTGTTGAATTCTGTTGACAAGAATTCACCTCCTCTATCTGTTCTAAATTTCTTCAGTTTCCTTCCTGATTCATTTTCTACATACTTATGCCACGTTTTAAATTTTTCAAAAGCATCAGCCTTCTCTCGAATGAAATAAGCCCACATCTTTCTACTATAATCGTCGACTAACAGCAAGAAGTAGAAAGATCCTCCTAAAGCAGGTGTAGACATTTTACCGCAGAGATCAGCATGTACCAACTCTAGAGGAGCTTGAGATCGATTGCTGGTCTCTTTTGGAAATGCCTTTCGTTGTTGCTTGCCCATCATACAAGCTTCACAAGGTTCCTGCAACTCTGAAAATGCAGGCATATGAGCAACCATCCCTGTTCGTTGCATCTCCTTCAAAACTGCAAATCCGAGATGCCCAAATCGTCGGTGCCATAACCTGCTTACATCTTTATCTTCTGTAGCAGTTAAAGCACTTAACTCATACAAGTTATCCCGTCGTATGCCTTTACCTACAACATTACCTGATGAATCCATGATTTCCGCACCACTCTTATTGAAGTGAACTTCGAGTCCACGATCTGTTATTGCAGAAACTGACAACAAATTTCTTTTGAGTGTAGGTACATAGAGAACATCGGATAACTTTTTCTCAACACCTGGAGAAGTGATAAAAGAGATGGTTCCAGTTCCTTCAGCTGGACACTTGGAGTCATTTCCCACCACTACATTGATGGATTCCCGCAGAGGCACTAGGGAACTATACCAATCCTTTTTACTAGTCATATGGCGAGAAGCTCCACTATCTAAAATCCATGGCTCATCAACACGAGCTTGAGCAGATGAACATACCTCTTCAATAGCTACCCAAAGTTCCAGCTCTGTGTTGTTTGCAGACTCTTTGTTCTTCCATGATGATTTTACAGTCCCATTCCGTTCATCAGCTTGCTTCTTTCTGCAATCCTTGATGGCATGGCCTTTCTTTTCACAATAGAAGCAACTTCCTGTGAACTTTTTCTTCTTTGGCTTCTTCTTCGATCCCTCTGAAGAGCCTTTACCTTTTGCATTTGCTGAGAATGCAGCATCAGTTGTACTTTGCCGATTCTTCAGCCGCATCTCTTCTTCTAAAAGCATGGCACAAAACTCTTCAAATGTAAGAGGAGTTGGCCTTACCTGAGTGTTAAGGGCTGTTACTAATCCATCATACTTTGCTGGAAGAACACGTACAGATCTTCGAGCCAGCTCTTCTGGTGTTATAACAACACCAACTGCAGCCAATTGATCTTGAAGATGCTTTATCCGTTTGATAAAATCTTCAGCCTTTTCAGAATCAGAATGCTTTTCATTTGCCAACTGATTTTCTAAATTCTGTATCCTAGTGTGGTTCTTGGTCTCATATTGTCGAGCCAATATGCCCCAAGCCTCATGTGCTTTAGTAGTATGTTGAACTAAAGTAAGCACAGAATCACTTACACTAGTGACAATCGCACATAATGCATCAGCATTCCGCCTCTTCCAAGCTCGTAGAAGATCTGGATCTGGCTGAATCATCAATCTTGAATTTGCTGGATCTTCAACTGGTATAGGCTCTGGATCCAATCCCATCGGTCCCATGACAGTGTCAAGTAATTCATAGGAGTCCAAAATTGCAGAAATTTTGAACTTCCAGAGTGTATAATTGGTTCCATCCAGCTTCCCTTCAGTGAATGCAGGTGGACGAATTCGAATAGGTGCAGCATTAACATTAGCTGAAGCACCAAGACTACTATTCGACGATGAAGCCATCATGTAATCACTCGAATAATCTACTGATATTCTAGTCTGCTAGTAGGCTAAAATAATGATACTTCTCAAGTTATTCGAACCTTACAGCTCTGATACCATGAAAGACAATAGTTACGCAATATAACACAGGAGCAATAGCAGAGAAGATAACAGATATAGGAGAATCTCAACAATTTTCTACTAGCAGCAAGTACAAAGATGATGGCGTTGTCCACCCGTGCGCTCTCAAGGTAGAGCTTAAATGGTGATCTAGACAACTCTAGATAGGGAGATACAAGGTAGAGGTATGCTGGCTCAACTCGGTATCTTAGGAAGTGCAGAAGTCATGTATATATAGGATCATGGGTGGCCTGCCATGGACGGCTATACATGGGCGGTAGAGCGTGGGCGGCCACCGCCCGCGTAATTGCCATACACGGCTTAGACTGGTTGAACCGACCTAACAAATATAAATGATTTCTGACTCCGACAGGGAATATTCCATGGAATATTCCCTTTACCGTCGCGCCGGGGGCGCTGCCCCCGGACCCCCACCAGGGGGCCCGCTGGCCCCCTGGGACCCCCCAACCAGGGGGCCCGCTGGCCCCCTTGGACCCCCCAGCCGGGGCTGCTCACCGCTGCCCCGGACCCCACAATTGGGGACCTTGGTAACTCCCTTTCCTTATAATATCTTACATGGTCCAATATGACCTTCATCCAACATTCAAGTTGGGATTCCCATCAATTGGGTAATGCACGCTTGGCTTCTCCTCATAAAGGGGGCCTTACAAAATGTGCATACAATCATGAGGGGTAGACATTGATCATATACTAACACATACAAGACCTTACTCAAGAGAGTACTTCCATCCTTGGCCTTCACTGATCCAATTGACTTCACATTATGCTTTGTATTGTCACCTGTTTGAACAACATTATTAGATACCTTATTTTCCAAATCAATCATCAATGATATGTTACCACTCAGGTGATTGCTACACCCTGAGTCAATGTAGAAGACTCTTTGGTCTTCACTTTGCCTTTCACAAGTTGCATTCATTATCAATGTTGAATCCTCCTTCTGATCTGAAGCATAATTGTAGTACGTATTATTGTATTGTTGACTTTGGAACCCTCTACCTGCATTTCTTCCAAAGTAACCCCTACTACCTCTTCCTCTGAAGTTACCTCTTTGATTTCTGCCACCTCTTCCTCTTGAATTTAAATTCTGATTATATCCACCATTACTCTGATTATTATGCCAACAATCATTAGCTAAGTGATTTGTCTTACCACAAATCCAGCAAGCTTTGACTCCATCTTTATTATTCCTGCCTCTTCCTCTACCTTTGCCACCTCCTCTTCCTCTTAGGAAGTTGGCTTGACTAGTTGTGCCTTCATCTTCATTTGCTTGTTGCTTTCCTTTGCTATTTTTCTTCTTATCCTTTGAGTACATTGCATGACCTGTACTCTTGTCACCTTCACCTTTGACATCCTGCTCAAAGGTTAACATATGTCCTAGCAACTGATTTAAGTCAAGAGTAAAATGATCAAGTGATAATTCAGTAGACAGAATGAATGGCTTCCATTTGTCATCACCTCTCAAACCTGTGAGGATTTGCCTTAACAATTTATCCTCCTCAATGTCTTCATCAACAGCTCCTAATGCATCTGCAATGTCCTTCGTTCTAGTTACATAATCTGAGATGGATTGAGAGGCCTTCTTCTTGAATGTAGTAAATTCTACCCACAAGGATGCCTTCCTAGACTTTGTGGTATTTTGGAAATGCTCCTCCAAAGCATTCCATATATCACTTGCACTTTCAAGACCTCTAATGTGAGGTAGCAAGTAATCATTGACTGCCATATAGATAATGCTCCTAGCTTGAGCATCTCTCTTCATCCAATTCTTCAAATCTGATAACTCCTCCCTAGTTGGAACACTAGGATCTCTGAATTGAGGCTTTTCTTCTTCACCTGTAATATAACCTATCAATTCTTTGTTCATTAGATGAGCTTCCATCCTCATTGACCATGCTGGATAGTTCTCTCTATCCAATTTCTCTATCTGAAGAGAATCTCCCATATTTTCTTCACCTGTATATTGAATTCTTCAAACTTTATGAGTAATAGAAGTACCTTTACTTAAAATAATACTCCTTTTGTCTTCCTTGGTGTCGTATGACCTCCTTCTCAAGCTTTGCCCTCAAGCTTTCACCTTTTGAACCTTCAGATGTTAAATTCTTTGCACCTGCAGCAGTCGAGGTCCTCCTTCCTTCAATTCTGATGCTTCCTGCTCTGATACCACTGATGGAGAGTGTTAATCTCCAAAAGAAAAAGTTAATCTTGTATTTAGAGCACCTCTATAACAAGAATAACTCAGACCTTCACCAATTTTAGAAGATCAATACTCAATTGTCAAATTTTCTGAACAAACTGTGAAGAAGGATATTACACAGAAAGTCTGCTGCACATAATTCACTCATTACCTTACCAAATATGTAAAGTTTTTTATAAAACTTTGTACGAGGTGTCGCCTATAGATTGCGCACCTTCTCCAAGTTGAATTACTCTAAAAGATTCAGTAAATCTTGAGAAATAACTTCAACAAGTCACCTATGTCTAAAACTGTTGTTCTGAGAAGTCGATTTAGACACCTATGACTTTAAACCTTTGGTTCTCTCAACCTAGAACCCGTTTCTACAAATGTTTTTAGCAACAAATAGCTTACCTTCCAACTTAAAGATTGAGTGCTTGCTTGCTCAAAACTTTAAACTGTGGAAGGAGAATTGATCAAAACATTCATATCAAATTTTGCACCTCCTCTAACTTCACTTCTTCTCATTCACACATGCAAATGTTCCTATACTTAATTCTCTCAGCCTGATCACAATTGGAAGCTAAAAATTTGTATAGAGGTCGATTACCTATAGACTTAGACTTGTACAAAAGCATTTCACAAAAGATCTAACACAGAAGGAGAAAACTCAGAAATAATATCGGGCGCACCATTTTCTTCATTTCTGAGAAAAATTACTTGACTCACTTCCAAGATGTCTAATGACTCTTACAACTCCTGATTACTCTATTTGCATGTTCTCTCATACTTGCCCCGACATTTTCCAAAGTATATATAGACAAAAATTTACAAACTTATGACTACTCAAAGATATAAGTGAACTATCTCTGAAATAATGTACATATGTGTACACATCTTCCAAATTCTGAATGTGTCCTTCCTTCATGCTTCAGAACTTGTTCTATTCTCAAATCCTTGACTTCATTTCCATGTCAAAACATCAATTGGTGATTGTCCTGCACCACCAAAATGGCTAGGTCTACCATTTGATTATGCTTAGCGGATAATGTTTACTTTAAAATATTGGAGTGTGAAAATGCAAAGGAGCTTTGAAAGAAGATATGCAATACATATGAAAAAGAAACAGAATCAAATAAAGTGTACATGATAAGAAAGTTATATGATCTTTGCATGAAGGACACTAATAATGTTGCTGCTCATCTAAATGATTTTGATGCTATATTCTCTTAGTTACATGCTCAAGAAAATGGAGACGGATAATGAAATGAAAGCGGTCTTGTTGCTATGCATCTTGCCATCATCATGGGATACACTTTGCACAACTATGAGAGATAGTGCACCTGGTGGTAAACTACAGTATGATGAAATATGTGGAGCACACTTAAGTGAGGAGATTTGTAGAGAATCTATGGTTGGCACTCTGAGTGGAGATGCATATAATATTCATGATTCTTTCCAAGGAAAGAATCAATAATGTGGTAGGAGCAAGAACAAGGAAAAGAATGATCAACCGAATAAGATTAGAAGTAAATCAAGGAAGAGGGATATCGAATGCCATTCTTGTCATAAGAAAGGAAACATGAAGAAAGACTGCTATGTGTTAAAGAATGCTAAAGTTAAAGGACATAATGTTGATGGGCATGTTAAACAACTACCTACACCATCTACTTTGACTATGAAGATTGAAGAAATATTGCTATTTTCGATGATGCTAATACGTTGAAACTTGAAAGTACTATGCCCATTGAGGCTCTTATGGTTGATTCTCTTGCCCACATATCGCTCCTAGCTTCTGGTGCTTCTTTCATGTGACACCACATAGAGACTATTTCTCTACTTATGCAGGAAATCCTCTTGGTACTCTGAAACTTCGTGACTCTTACTAGTGTGACATTGTTTGGATTGAAGATGTGGTTGTGAAGTTCATTGATGGTTCAAAATTCATTATGTATAATGTACACCATGTACCTCAGTTATCACACAATTTGATGTCAGTTTATCAGCTTGATGACCTTGGTTATAAGGTGGTTTTCTATGCTCTTCACTTTTCATATCAAAGGGAAATATGTTTATTGCAAAAGGAAGCAAAGTTGGCTCACTTTATCCTTTATTTGTATCACAGAAGGAGCACTATCCTTCTCTAATTTATCATTTTGTGCATTATCAATATGGAAAAAAACTAGGAATGTGCATAAGACACGCATTGAATCTTCAATTCAGCATTTAGATCTTGTTGATATTGATGTGTCTGGTCCTATGCCCACAAGTTCATTAGGTGTTCTCTTTACTTTGTCACTTTCATAGATGACAATACTAGAAAAGTATGGGTATATCCTACCAAATAAAAGGAGGCGGTATTCCCGACTTTTAAAAAATGGCTTGCTTGACTTGAGTCTGAAAAAGGAACTAAGCTCAAGGCATTATGTTTAGACAATGGGGTTCAATATAACTCACATGAATTCAGCCTTTTTTGGTAGAGAAATTCATAGAGATTTTACATCTCCCTATACCCGAGTACAAAATAGTGTAGCTAAAAAGATGAATAGAAATATTCAAGATAGAGTAGTTTCTATGCTGCATCATGCAAAAATTTCACAAGGATTTTTCACAAAAGTAGTATTGAGTCCAATTCATGTGATTAATCTTTCACTTAGTACTACCAAAGGTTTGAAAGTGGTACAAGAGTTATGGAAAGGGGAGCCACTATATTATGATCATCTTAGAGTTTTTGGGTGTGAACTCTATGTTCATATTGCCAAGAATCTTAGAAAAATGCTAGATCATAAGTCAAGGAAACGCATTTTACTTGGGCATGGCCAAGAAGGCCAATTTGGATATCGATTAGCAAACCAAAAGAGTATGAAAAATCAAACGAAATACTATTAATTATAGGATCCTTGAAGGAATGTGGAAACCTTTTTTCTCTTTATGTTTTTATTCTCCGTTTATAATGACTTTGACAAATAGAGTAGGACTCCATGAATCCCAAAGTCTTCAACTCTTTCTTGTTGTATTGCTATCTTAGAGATCGCGGTAGTAACATCATCATCTTGTTTCCAAATTGTAACACTCTTTCAAGATATTATAACCTAATCGGACATCTTGCACTTATGTAATAATCCATAAAGAATTTGCAATGATTCCCTTCTTGGAAAATATGACCTTATGTTAGGTTAGCCTCTACAACGAAATTCTTCAGTAGCTTCGACCTTGCACATTTCTCTTAGGTATGCTTCTTTCCCTCATGCCATCTTTGGACAAGAAGAGTGAATCTAAAATAGACATGTTTGAAGCTGAATACAAATTCGACAAGCAATATGGGATAATTTATGATTCTCAAGGGTCTTACCCAAATGATGTGGAAGAGTGCTTCACTCTTAGAGAAAAGAATATTTTAAGAGACAAGGAGAAATAAGAGCATCATTATCAAGCTTATGAGAAATTTGGAGTCATCTTGTCCAGTGATGATAGTGAAGAATATGAATTCTATCATCGTGAGAAAAGGATGTAGAGGATAGAGGACCTCAAAAACATGATTGTAGAGCCCTAACCGGTTGAAACTAAAGGTGCAAAGTATTTTTCCTCTTAAGGTTCAAAGGATAAATTTAAAATCTTAAGGTGCAAAAGTAAAGAATTAAAAGGAAAGGTGAAGGTGGAAGGCCGCGTACGCAAAGGTAGAAATGGGCCGCCCAATCAAAAATTTTATTTTGAAAGTCACTCTTGTTCTAAAGTCACTACAGGACAAAGTAGCGAGTCGTTGAGGACCAGTTCAAAAAGACAATCTTGGGACATTGAAAGGACACCAAGATTGTATTGCAGTTAGAGTGCGCGAACCGGCGGGCCTCAACAAAAGAAGGACAAAGGCTATTCTTGGAGACATTGAGAGCTAGGAGCAAGAGAGAGCTTCAGAGGAAGCGAGAGAGGAAGCAAGGAGAGCCTCCAGTGTGCGACAACATTCAAGAGTGCAAGAGGTGTCAAGAGGAAAGTGTGCAGAGAAGGCGGGTTGGATTCTAAGAGTTCCAAGGTCTATTGCGTGTGCGCCGTGATACCAATTCCTTAGCTTGGCGGAAGCTTAGTGCAAGGTGTGCACAAGGGAAGCGGGAAGCAGGTGAAGAATTGGTGCACGAGAGGCCGCTGCTAGAGGGCTTGAGATAATTGGTCTTCAGTAATTGATATTCTCTGAATTGGTATTTAGTCATTGATTAGATTGTGCGCAGTCATTGTAATTGTTGAAGGATAATCAATATTCAAGGTTTCCAAGGGTATTCCCTTGCAGAAGTTCTCACTGTTATTCCATTTTTATCATTTCCTTTTTCTCCTACAAACCCTCAAACTCCTTCTTGTCCACGAATCCCCAACAAATTTGGCACGCACGGTGGGACATCCAAGGAGCTTTGAGCATAGGAGATTATATATTGCCATTGGAGGACAATATTCCAGTGTCGACAACATTACTCCAGTGGGCCAAAAGGTACATACTTTTATCAAGTGTCTCATTTTAAGTGGACTATGAATAGCTCATGACCGCGACCCGGTCACAAACCTTGAGAATCAAGTGCAAGCAGACAAGAAGAAAGACGAACAGAAGATCATCGAGTCCACTTTCATCGACTTCATCGGTAGGAAGCATGGCAGGACAGGTGGACCTAGAAATCTTGCTCTCCAGATTAAACATAAAATTTCCCTCCTTCAGGGGTTTAGCCTAGGAGGACCCAGATGAGCACATTCGACGATTTCTTGCATTATGTAAGACTAGGGGGCTAATGGGTAGGGAAGATGCTTTCTTGATACTCTTCCCCGCCACATTGGAAGGTCTGGCAGACAAGTGGTTTAGCCAGTTTGCTGAAAATCACTTTACCTCTTGGGATTTGATGAAAGAGGCCTTTAAGAATCAATTTCAGCATGGCAACACGGCTGAGATCATTATAGAAGAATTGGAAAACTTAAAGTTGGGTCCAGGAGAGAAGTTCCCCGAATTCGTGACTAGGGCCAAAGCATTAATGGCTAAACTACCGGATCCACCACACGACTTCTTTGTCAAGAAGTGGTTAGCCAAACCCTTACCTGTGGTCACCCAATGCAAAATAAAAGAGTTAGTGCTACCTACTGCCTCTGTTGAGGAATTCATCAATACGGCCACCCGCTTGGAACAGATAAGGCACCAGTATGGTGCAACTTCTTCCCAACCATCATATGGTTCAGAACTGGAGGACCCAGTGAGCCAGTTAAGAAGGGAACTGGAAGGCTTGAAAAGGAATAAGCCCTATACAGAGGAGGAGACTACTGTAGCTCAACTGAGAAGAGAGATTGAAGCCCTCAAACTCCAAAAGGAAGAGGAAGCCCAAGCAGAGGAACTAGCTCAGCTGAGGCAGGAGTTGCAAGAACTAAAAGGGGGCGGCATTAAGAACGGACTATGGTGCTCCATGTGCAGCAAGCAAGGACACATAGTGAGTGAATGTCCTTTGCTAAATGTGACTTGTCAATTATGCAGGAAGATTGGGCATGAGGCCCATGAATGCCAATCAAGGGGAATGCCGACAACGACATACTGGACACAAGGCGGGCTCTTGCCACCAGCAAATGTAATGGCAGCAGCAACAAACCAAGGTAATAACTATAATCCTAGACCGAGAACTAACCTTGCAAATGGGCCTAGAAGGCCAATTATTTGCTTCAGATGTGGAGAATGTGGGCACTACCAATCTAGGTGCACCCTTCCGGAAAATGCACCTCCTTGCAGGAATTGTCCAGAGGCCAGAGATCACTATACAAACTGTTGTCCTAAGAATCAAGCCTCTACTTCCGGACCCCATCTCCAAATGATCTTTGTATTCAAGGAGGAGATATTACCTCAGGTGAATGAACCCTCACCATCCACTAGAGTGGTACAATTAGAAGAACTCGAATCTTTTGCAGTACAGACAAGAAGCAAGGGAACGGCAAAAGTGGTAGAAAATCAAGAATTGATAATTAAGGAATTGAACAAAGACATAGTTGCAATTGAAGACAAAGATACTACAGGTGCAGACACAAACCACAATGAATGTCTCACAGGCACCAGCGATGCCATTGGGCATGCCTTCAAGAGGGCTCAAGAAGAGTTTGGCAAAGCAAATGAAGCTCACTTTCTTAAAGAGTCAGGGGCTTATAAACTACTTAAGTCAATTAAGAAGGAGGTTAGTATTTTTTATTTAATAAAGATGGATGGGAAATTCAGGTCAGAATTATTGCAGATAATTGATGAGGCTTCTACGACAAGCTTAGTGGCTAAGACTGCTATCTTACATCAAGGGATAATTAGGGGGGAAGCACCCCTTACAGATTATAAAAGCCCTCGGCTTACAATATCAATCAAGGGCCATGAATTTCAAGGTGTTATTGTAGATGGTGGTTCTGGCATTAATTTGATGCCTGAACATACCATGAAAAGGATTGGACTCCACCCTTCAAGACCTGCAAATTTCACGGTTACTTTGGCAAATCAGAGCAAAGTAAGGCCCTTAGGGGTAATCCCAAAAGTTCCACTTGAAGTACAAGGTAATCTATTTATCCTGGATTTTGTGGTTTTAAGATTGCCCCAGGTTGAAGGAGGATTTCCTCTCTTAATTGGAAGACCTTGGCTGAGGCATGCCAGTGTCATTCATGATTGGGGTAAGGACACCATGTGGGTACAAAAGAAAGGGCAGGAGCTGACACAAATTCATTTAGAAGAAGGCCCAGACAATCAAGGAAACACTAGTATGATGCAAACAGTGAGCATTTGCATGGAAACAGAAGCGGAGGATCAACCCCAAATAGATTTTGAGGAAGAAGAGGATATTTTAAGTTGGCTTCATGCCGGCAACTCTTCTTCTTGTTTTGGAATTTTTCTTGATAATCCTGGTACAATTGGAGGCTATGATGAAGACAAAGGAAAGGTCCAGGTTGATGGATTGGGAGAGCCCATCACTGACCACAGAAGGGGCAGGAAGATACCCCTCAAATACAAATTAGAGGAGGATGTATCAACATCAGATAACGAGGTTTCCAAAGCTAAAAACAAGGTAAAAAATTCTGAGGTTGAATGTTCTTTCCCAATTCAAGAAATCCCTGCAGGATGGATGCAGGACAAGGAGGAAAACATCGAAGTCCAAAATACACCTGCTTATGAAGCAATGCACGAAAAGCTAGTAGAAGAAGACAACGAAGGAGGTGCACAAGAAGATAATCTGGTAACAAGAAATCCGGTCCAAGAAGTACATTTATGCACCCAAAACAATAATCAACCAGTTCTAGTGGCCACTTGGTTGTGGAGCCACCCACAGCTCCTGGAAAAGGTAAAATCATTCTTGACCCAGTATGCAGATGTTTTTGCCTGGCATTATAAAGACTTAGAAGGAGTGCCTGCATCTTATGGAGAGCACAGAATTCCTCTGGTTGAGGGAGCCAGACCCATCAGAGGAAGGAGTTATAGACTTAATCCAAAGTATGCCGAAGCTGTCTATGTGGAAATCCAAAAGATGGAAGATGCAGGAATCATCATTCCTGTGGAACACTCAGAGTGGCTCTCGCCTATGGTCATAGTACCAAAGAAGAATACTAATAAAATCAGAATTTGTGTGGACTTTAGAGCTCTCAACAAGGTGACCATTCTAGACGAGTTCCCTATGCCTTTTGCAGAATAGGTCATTGATGAAGTGGCTGGGCATGCACTATATAGTTTTATGGATGGCTTCAGTGGCTATAATCAAATATCAATACACCCAGAGGATCGTGAAAAGACTGCTTTTATCACACCGTGGGGAACGTGTGTGTATGTAAAAATGCCATTTGGGCTCAGAAATGCTCCAGCCACATTTAACAGAACGGTCAATCTCATTTTTGGCCCCTTATTGCTGGAATCACTTAGAATCTTCATGGATGATTTCTCTTCATTTTCAGGATCTCACAAGGAAACTCATCTAGATTGTTTGGACCAGCACCTGAGGCAGCTGCAGAATATTTTCCAAAGATGCAGAGAAACTAAGTTGAAGCTCAATCCAAATAAATGTCATTTCCTTGTGACAGAAGGAACCCTTTTAGGACATGTGGTATCCGCTAAAGGTATGGCCCCAGATCCTGACAAAATTCTCTCTATATTAAAGTTACCTAAACCTAAAACTCCTAAAGAGATCCAGAGTTTTTTAGGGCATACCGGTTATCATAGAAGGTTTATAAAAATGTATGCAGAGATAGCTAGACCTCTGACTAGACTCACAGGTAAAGAAGTACCTTTCAAATGGGAAGAAGAGGAGGAAAAAGCATATCAGACATTAAGGTCACGGTTAGTGTGTGCTCCTATCTTGGTCACCCCGGAGTGGTCAAAAATCTTTCATATACATGTCGATGCCAGTGCATATGCAGTGGGAGCAGTTCTGACTCAACCTAGTGAAGAATTTAAAATGGACAGGCCAATTCAATATGCCAGTAGAATCTTGGCCAAGGCTGAAAGGAATTACAGTACTACCGAAAGGGAAGCACTAGCAATGGTCTTTGCAGTTCAAAAATTCTGCCATTACTTATTGGGGGTAAAATTTATTATTATATCAGATCACCAACCTCTCAAGTACTTACTCAACAAACCACATGCTACTGGTAGAATATGGAGGTGGTTACTGTTATTCCAAGAGTTCGATTTCTCGGTAATCCATAAGCCAGGAAGAGAGAATGTGATGGCGGATCACTTGTCCAGAATAAATAGGAGGGATCAAACCAGTGGTATCAATGATGATTTCCCTGATGCACACTTGTTTGCTATACAAGCTAAAGGATGGTATGATGATATCAAACAGTTCATTAATATGGGATCGTATCCAGAAAGTGCTAATGCTGTACTTAGGAAGAGACTGCTTATCAAGAGTAGACCATATACTTTCATTGAGGGTAAACTCTACAGACAGGGCAAGGATGACAGGATTAGGAAATGTTTAGAGGAAGATGAAGTGAGGGAAATACTGCAATTTGCACATGAAGGAACAGGTGGTGGGCACCTTCCAGGGCATATCATGAGCCAGAGAATACTAGATGCTGGTCTATGGTGGCCTACACTCTTTAGGGATGCAGATGATTGGAGAAAAACATGTGATGTGTGTCAGAGGTGTGGACCTAAACCCACCAAGCAAAGACATTACCCTTTGGTAGTTTCCACCTCTTGGCAGCCCTTTGAGAAGTGGGGATTAGACTTTGTTGGGCCTATATACCCTGCGGCACTTCCAAAAAGGGAAAAGTACTTACTGATAGCCACGGACTACGCAACAAAATGGGCTGAAGCTATTGCATCAACGGATTGCTCTGCACAAACAGTGGCTGACTTTTTGTATTGTAATATCATTTGCAGATTTGGATGCCCGCTTGAAATCTGTACCGATCAGGGTACTCATTTTGTTAACAAAATACTGCAAGAAATTTCCAACAGGTATCGCATTTTACACAGAACTTCTTGTGCATACTACCCACGAGCTAATGGACAAGCCGAGTCAACGAACAAAGTATTAATTTCAATGTTACGAAAAGAATGCATGTTGCAGCCGACCTCTTGGGGACGGGCCTATCTGGGTACATTATGGGCATACAGACTGGCCTATAAAGAGACTGGGTATTCTCCCTTTCAATTAGTTTATGGCTTGGTTCCTATTGAACCATTTGAATTCATCAGAGGCTCTATAAGAACGGAAAGACTAGAGAAAAATGGGATGGAAGTTCCAGCACGACTGACTGCTTTGCATAAATTGGAAGAATCGAGAATTTTAGCCTCCAAACAGTTAGAGAAGCTTCAATTACACAGGAAGGAGACTCATGACAAAAATCTATGGCAAAACAATTTGAAGCCTGGAGATTTAGCTCTGCTACACAGACCACAAATTTCTACTCAAACAAAAGGAAAATGGATCCCTCACTGGGAAGGCCCTTTTCGCATCACGAAGATACTACAATGGGGTGCTGTGCAATTGGAAACACTGGATGGGGACACCCTACCCTTGGTAAACATCTCCCGACTCAAGGGGTACCACCTAAAGCCATAAATAGTGCATTTTCATTTCTTTGGTTTCATTAGTGTTTTGGATTGCTTTAATAAAAACAATTAATAAGCAAAATGCTCACGCAAGTTTTTTTTTGGAACGCAAATTTTGTTATGTTGCTCATTTCATCAATAAAAATCAAGTTTATTTCATTGGTGAATAAATTAGGCGCCAATTTTTTGATTGGCCCTTACTTCTGCAAATGACTTTCATTACCACCCTCTCTTTTGTTTATCTTTTGGATGGATGAGATTAGAACTTGCATCTCCTCTCTTTTGAGCACACTTTTGGGTTAAACCATCCATTCCTCTGAGGTAGTCTTTCATTCCTCCTTGCTATATAAGGTGCCTTCTCCTTCCTTATTGCTCCCCTCAGCATCCGCAATTTTGTATCCTCATCAACGCTCTGGCCAGGTTCAGCTGTCCATGATAGTGCACTTTGATCTGTCGTGCATCCGACGTGGAAGAGAGAAGCTGTGGAAGAAAGAAGACGCAATCCTTCCCCCTCCACCTCCCTCCAACTTTTCCCAAAACCTCCACTTCCACCTCTCAATCCTCCGCTCCTTCACCCCCTCTCCCTCTTCCACCATCCTCCTCCTCATCCTACACCTCAACTCCCCCTCCACAAGCACCCCTCTACACCCAACCCCCCCCCTCCGACCCCGCCCGGCACCCCGCATCCCCAACCAACCTCCCCCCCTCGTCCTACACCTCAACCCCCCCATTGGCGGCACCCAACCACCCCCCTCTCCGACACCCAGCCCCCCCCCTCCGACCCTGCTCTACACCCAACCACCCCCCCTCATCATACACCTCAACCCCCCCATTGGCGGCACCCAACCACCCCCCCTCTCCGACACCAGCCCCACCCCCTCCGACCCCGCCCGGCGCATCCCCAATCAACCCCCCCTAACACCCCTGCAAGACCCCCATCAACCCCCCCTCGCACCCCTCGCCCCCTCCGCCTACACCCTCTCCGACCCCTCTACACCCAGCCCCACCCCCTCCGACCCCGCCCGGCGCATCCCCAATCAACCCCCCTAACACCCCTGCAAGACCCCCATCAACCCCCCCTCGCACCCCTCGCCCCTTCGCCTACACCCTCTCCGACCCCTCTACACCCAGCCCCACCCCCTCCGACCCCGCCCGGCGCATCCCCAATCAACCCCCCTAACACCCCTGCAAGACCCCCATCAACCCCCCCCTCGCACCCCTCGCCCTCCGCCTACACCCTCTCCGACCCCTCTACACCCAGCCCCACCCCCTCCGACCCCGCCCGGCGCATCCCCAACCCACCCCCCCTTCGCACCCCTGCACGACCCCTATCAACCCCCCCTCGCACCCCTCGCCACCTCCGCCTACACCCTCTCCGACCCCTCTACACCCAGCCCCACCCCCTCCGACCCCGCCCGGCGCATCCCCAATCAACCCCCCTAACACCCCTGCAAGACCCCCATCAACCCCCCCTCGCACCCCTCGCCCCCTCCGCCTACACCCTCTCCGACCCCTCTACACCCAGCCCCACCCCCTCCGACCCCGCCCGGCGCATCCCCAACCCACCCCCCCTTCGCACCCCTGCACGACCCCCATCAACCCCCCCTCGCACCCCTCGCCCCCTCCGCCTACACCCTCTCCGACCCCTCTACACCCAGCCCCACCCCCTCCGACCCCGCCCGGCGCATCCCCAACCCACCCCCCCTTCGCACCCCTGCACGACCCCCATCAACCCCCCCTCGCACCCCTCGCCACCTCCGCCTACACCCTCTCCGACCCCTCTACACCCAACCCCCCCCCTCCGACCCCGCCCGGCGCATCCCCAATCAACCCCCCCTCGCCCCCCTGCACGACCCCCATCAACCCCCCCTCGCACCCTTCGCTCCCTCCGCCTACACCCTCTCCGACCCCTCTACACCCAGCCCCACCCCCTCCGACCCCGCCCGGCACCCCGCATCCGCTATCAACCCCCCCTCTTCAACACTCCTCTACACCCAACCCCCCCCTCCGCCCCGCCCGACACCCAACCCCCCCCCTCTCCGACCCCGCCCGACGCGCAGCGCCCCCCTTTCCGACTCCTCTACACCCAACCCCCCCCTCCGACCCCGCCCGACACCCAACCCCCCCCCCCTCTCCGACGCGCAGCGCCCCACTCCTTTCCGACCGCTCTACACCCAACCCCCCCCCTCATCCTACACCTCAACCCCCCCCCATTGGCGGCACCCAGCACCCCCCCCCCTCTTCAACACTCCTCTACACCCAACCCCCCCCTCCGACCCCGCCCGACACCCAACCCCCCCCCCCCCCCCCCTCCGACGCACAGCGCCCCCCCCCTTTCCGACCCCTCTACACCCAACCCCCCCCCTTGCAACAGAACGAAGATTACGACCACCACATGCTAGAGAGATGACTCTCCTCCCAACCAAATGCCTCTATATATAGCTCTCTCCAGGGGACTGCCTTCTTGGGCAGGTGGATACTAACCATCCAAGTGTCAGCCATGTAACTACATGTGCGCCAAGTGTCCCAGTTAACTCGAGTTAACTCAAGTGGATGCTTCTAGAAGGCTCTAGAGCTCTTTGGGCAAAACACTCTCCCCATGTACCCCATGGGGGTTGAACCCAAGACCTCCTCCTTCACATCCTTGAGACTTAACCACTAAGCTAAGTGGATCACTTGTTCACAAGAGCACAAGACCTCCTAGTAAGTCTAAAACTCGAGATCTTTGGTCATACACACGGATGACCAAACGGTGTCCGATTTCAGATCTGTCTGAACCGGCCAGACCCTTGGATCATAGACTTACTTTATTACATTCTTCCCCCCTTGGAAAATATTTTCGTCCTCGAAAATAGAGCTATATACATACTGTAGGCAACCCCCGAGCCTCATGTTCTAAAACTGGAAGAACATGGTCATGTTCTAGAACTGGAAGAACATGTCTCATCTCTGTGGTGGCATCCCTGCCCAAATGATTCAAAACACTATCTGGGTTTGCACTTTGATGAACGGGACAAAGTACAAACTAGTGAAGAATAATAAGGGTGGATCTAATGACATCCCTGGCTAATTCACAGTTTCTGGATGTGCGATCTAGGCACAAACATGTGAACTAGGTGGATTCAAATTACTAGTCCATTTCTAGGCATAACTGGTGCATGGGCTTAGTAATGAAGGTGGGATTCTTATCCCTCGCAAGACTTTTGAGAATTCTTGATTCACTTGAATTTGTTTTGGAGAACTTGAAGTGTGGTTGTCCCATACATCTAACTTTAGATGTTTGTTCAATGGTTTACTTTTATCTAACAGTTACTTGATTTTTTCACCCGACTAGAGGACTACTCTGTCCCAATGAGTTGAAAAAATCCTATGTAAACTGTAGGAGAAAGTTTACCATTCCAGTGGAATCAACCATACTAACTTAACCAATTCAAATTCAAAATGAAAATTGTCCAACTTAGGACACTTTTCTCAAAGACTTTTAACTGAAAGTTCTTGGGAATTGTCAATCAAATGAGCAATTCCTAACTTCTTTATTCTAGAGTATACTGGACTCTAGGAAATTATTTATGCTATAACTTGAAGCAAAATCAAATGAATAAGTCTACTTAGACTTATCATCTTTTGAAGATTGAAAAGGTTCTTGTACATAACATCTATCTAGGATGTTTAGTTATCTAATTCTAACCGGCTATCCCTGGTCTTTTGCAAAAGGAATCAGATACCATATCTGAGTCAATTCCAAAAGATTTGGAAAGCGGAAAGAGATAACTAAGACTTTGTACAACCAATTCAAACTTCGCACATACATAAACTTGCTATGAGTCAAAAACTAGATGACTCAGGACTTCAACTTTTCAAAGATCTATTTCAACAAGATATTGAAGCATTGTTTTTATCTTTAAGAGAAATAAGCTAGTTTCTCAAAAAGATACAAAGAAAATCAAAAACATCATCCAACCACAAGATACTAGTGTGGTAACCAACATCAGTGTGTTGACCCACTGAGGTTCTGTCGATGAGTTTCGTATTCAAATAATGCTTCACTTGAGACTAAGTTCAGGTCACATTCAGTCTTTTTGACTCCTAATCGTGAATGCAATTCTTGTGCATTTCTTTGAGTCGAAAGAGTGAATTTATCAAGTTACACTAGGAACTTGATGCTTGACTTAGTCAATTAAATCTTTAGTTGAAAAGATCAACTCAAAATCAAAGTCCAACTTCTTTCAGAAATTTATCAAATATTTCTGATCAATAACACTTAAGCTTGAAGTGTTCTTAGAAGATCTTGGAAGTTACTTACTTCATATCTTCAGTTTCCTTGATCTTGAAGTTACCTAGAAGTATCGTAAGATACTACTTTCATCCTTTACGAATTAAACTTTTCTTGAAGTCTTAATTCCCTTGAGGATGAAACCTAACTTCAAAATCCAAACTAGGACTAAAAGATAATCATCATCCCACGGTCCGATGTCCCATTCCATCTTTCCTACATCAATCTGAGTATAAAATCTGGTGTCCCATACCACCCTATTTTATATTCACATTAATGTGTGGGTGATTCTTATCCTAAAGTCTAAACATCTCTTGATAGAGTACCTTATTTCTTCAATTCTTTTACAAGAATTGGAAGTTTGAGGCATTACCTCTAACTAGATTTTCCTAGGTTTTGATTCCTTCGCATGATCACCTCAGAATCATGTGCTTTGCCTTGGAAACTTGAAAACCTCTTTGACAGAATATCAATCAGAATTCCAAGTTCTTGAATTTTCTCGAATTCAAGTTCAATTGGTTTACCCTTGACCAATTTTGTAGCGACAAGAGCTTTTGACTTCTTGTCTTTAGATTCCTTTCTTTACTGTTGCTTTAGGTACCTTCCCCGGGGACTTTATTTAGGAATCTCTTTACTGCTTAAGTCTTAAGCATCCGCTCATGCTTTCTGGATTTGTACCAAAATCCCTTTAAGGATAGGTAAACACTTATGTTTTACCTTCCACAGACTTAATTACCATTTTCACGGTTGCAGACGACATTCTTGGAATTTCTTTACTCTGTTCAGACTTGGAATAACTTACTCTTTTTCACAGTTTTCCATCGAATAAATGGAACTTGAGTGAATAATTCCCAAAAGGAATTTTATTGCCAATACTTGGGCAATCTACAAAGTAGTTCTAATCGCACATTACTTGGACAATCATGGCCAAGATTGATCAAGTCTGGTTGATCTTGCGATAAAAAGACTTAGTCTTTATCTTTAAGATCTCTTAAACTATCTTAAGCTTCTTTGCTTACCTGCAGGATTTTAGAGATCTTTCCCTTTACACAAGTCCAAGCATACACTTATGCCTCTCAGATTCCAAAGCTAAGAATCTTTGATATACCGTTAGGTTATATTACTTATTTGGACTTAAATACCAAAACTGGTGGTTAGGGATTTACTGGGAACTACTTACTCTATAACTTTTCTTGAAAGATGCTAGTCTCACGTCTGGGGAGATTTTTCTTTCAAGAACTTTTTGATTCCTATCAAGTAATACTAGGCTATAATTTGAAGCAAATGATTCATCTTGGAATTTTTTTGCTTTCCAGTCTAATGATTCATCTTAGAATCGTTTGTAAAAAGAACATTTGAAAGAACTTCTTTCAAATAATATCCAAAAAATTTACTGATTCAATTGTATTCATTTCTTGAGTATCAAACTAGAGACGAAATATCACATTTGCCAGTATGAAAGTTTAAGTTGAACTTTCATTTATGTGATATCGACTTCTATTCTTGAGTTTGATACAAGACTCATTATTATTGGTCAATCTTCAGATGTTACTAGAGTTTTTTTAAACATATTTCACTAATCAAATTTATGTTTAAAGTCCAAGCATCTATTGATTGATCCAATAGTAATGCAACTATGAACAATTTGAACTTTATAACTTGTTTAGGAGAAGTTCATGGATTCAAGATCCATTTCTTGGAACTTTCTACTCCTAAATAAAAAGTTCACACTTGCTTCAAGTCTTTAGGAACTTATATTATTTCCTAAAGATTGCTTAGCTAGTTGCATCATTTACCAGAGATGCAACTATGGAACCTAACATCCTTTTATTGACGTCAAGGATCAATTGATGTTGAGGTTTAACCTTTGATTTCCATCACCCCTTGGGATGAAATCAAATGAAAATTTATAAAAGATTGGTACCTTTATATCTTGGCAAAACATTTATATCCTAAAGAGGTTTTGCCCGCATCATTCCTTGGACCTATCATATAATATGAATTTATATGTATTTTGGGAAGAGTTCATGAATCAATTAAGATCCTCTACTTGGAACATCTTCCTTCCCAACGCTAAATTCATCTTGAACATAGTAGGAGAATGATCTCACATGAAATAGAAGGCTTGACTATTTCATATCTCTATTCCAAAAAGTTACTTACCGAGGTTTCATCATGAGATACAAATCTTGAAACCACAAGAAACTTCTTTAAAACTTTCAAAATCTTCTAAATAGAAGAGTGCTCATGGAACTTTGGAAATATAGTTGATGCTCTCATCCAACCTTGGGATGCTTGAGAAGTTATAAAATATATAACTAATCAACTAAAGCTTTATCCGCATGACTTTCTAAGTACATCCAGGACTTAGAGTCATCATACATCACAAAAGAGTTTGCAAGTAATTAAATTTTCTTGGTTATCAAGAAAATTTATTACTTAACTTTCTCCTAGTGCTTACTTATACCTAGCAAGACATCTATCATACTTAATTATCATTAAGTAATTATGTTTGATAGTAGAGTATCGACTTGGGAAGAAATTGACTAATTACTTGAGTTGCAAACTAGAACTAGTATGTCTTTGCAACTAACTAGTCCTTGGTCTTCCCTAATGTCAAACTGCAAGCTTTACAAAGTAAGCTAAATACTAAGAGAGTACATTTTCATATCTACTTGCAAACAGCATTCCATTCTTCCATGCAAATGCATGTATCTACATGCAAAAGCATATGTTCACATGCGTATGCATGCATGTTCTTTGCATGCTCAAAAAATAATACAATAATCATGCATGAACTTGATGCACGATTTTTTCCTTGTACTAAGAATGTATATCATGCAATCCTGATGCATGTATATCCTTTCCTTTGTCTAAATGCACTATGATATAAAAATACCCTTAAGGTGCAATAGAAAACTTACTCAATGGAAAGGAAATCTGTATTTAAACTACCAAAATACATTCTTTGATGCACAAGGATCTTTTTGAAATCAAGTCTTTCCTTAATGCAAACTAATGCTTGGAATGAGAAATGGATTAATTCATTATTCTAATCTAGACTTAATCAATTGAAATCTTGGCTATTTCAATGTGCATCTAGGATTAAGTGTAGAATAATGAAAACAAAATAAATCAAGCATTAAGGCCAAGCAAAAACTGGAAAATACTTAGCTCCATATAGAGCTACATCCTTCCCTTGATCCTTTGGAAGAGTGATTCATCCTCTTGATCCTTGCCAGGAGCTATTCACCATTCTTGAAGCTTCCTCATCAAGAAATAGTTCTTGATGATTTGGTCCGTCAAGGTCGACGAAGTTAGGCCTCCGGATCTTCACTCCATAGCTCCACTTCCTTCACACTTTGCTCAAAAACTTTAACTTTATTTATTGCTTGCTTCTTTGGCTAAGGAAGAGTCCTAAGACTCAATAGAGCTCAGGTTCCGGGCTACAACAGTTGGTTTTTTGTTGTAAGAAGTTATGGATTTTTCCCTCCTAGAGGTCACCGATTCAAGTCTCGTGCCTCAAAGCACTTCTACTGCGCCACCCTCAGAACAGAATCTTTGTCTTCTTCAATTACAACACAGCAATCGATTTGGCCTCGTGGATAAGAGGAGAGCCTCCTCTTTGGGAGGTAATGGGATCGAATCCCTGCGTCGACCTTCTGAATTATCATTCTTTTGCTCCTCTACAACTCCTTCGATAGCACCAAACTCAAAATTAGAGCTGCTTCCGTGGACAGAAAAGTCCTGAACGCCGCTGACCTTTGTGGACAGATGACAAGTCTCCTATGTGGGAGGTTCAGGGGTCAAATCCTGAACGGCGCTGCTGTATTGTTTCTTTTAGCTCCTGGCTGAGATCTTCTTCAGCGCGCACTACGGATAATACGGTCTGCTGCGGTAAATCTTCACGTGAACGCCTACAGCTTCATGGATAGGCCGAAGATCTGCGATTGAGAGGTTCTGAGTTCAAGTCCGCTGCGGTTGATGGCTCTTCTTTTAGCTCCTGACTGAGACCTTCTGCAGCGCCCGATTGAGAGTATAAGATTCTCTAATAGCTTATTGAGAATAATATGTCACGAACGGCGCTCGGTCGTCTTGGATAGAGGAATACTCTCCCGATCTATGGACCAAGGTTCGAATCCTGTCGCCTACAGAAGATATGTTTTGCCTTCTTTTAGTCCTCTTCACCGCTGTTTTATGACAGCATAGAGCGCCGCCGAGCATATGTCGTCAACGCCCGTGGGCTCTTTGGTTAGGCGAATGTCCTCTGAACGAGGTGACGAGGGTTCGAATCCCCCTGTTCACAGCAGAGATAATCTTTTGGTACTCTCTTAACTTATAAACTAAACCATGAGGATGATAGCGGCGCGCATCTCTAGACAGCCGGGAGGAGAATTCGGAACAGAAATGTATGCACGCCAAGGATTCACGAGCAAGATGATGAAAGAGAAGAGCTATGGAGAATGGCTCTGATACCAATGCAACAGAACGAAGATTACGACCACCACATGCTAGAGAGATGACTCTCCTCCCAACCAAATGCCTCTATATATAGCTCTCTCCAGGGGACTGCCTTCTTGGGCAGGTGGATACTAACCATCCAAGTGTCAGCCATGTAACTACATGTGCGCCAAGTGTCCCAGTTAACTCGAGTTAACTCAAGTGGATGCTGATGGAGAGTGTTAATCTCCAAAAGAACAACCTACTCTTGCGATTAGAGCACCTCTATACCAAGAGTAAGCCAAAACTTCACAATACAAAAATTCTGCTGCACGGTTTCTTTAAATTAATCTTCACAGATTACTTTTGTCTGAAACTGTCATTCTGAACAGTCGACTTTACACCTGTAACTTCTAAGACTTGGTTCTCCTTGAATAGAACCCGTTTAAGCAAACGCTTCTGGTTACGAGTAGCTTATCTTCTGACTTAAAGATTAAGCTCTCACTCATGCAAAACTTTAAAGTATGCACTGAGAAATGATCAAAACATTGATCACTGAAAATGCGCCTGTTTCAGTAAACTTTGAACACTCAACACATATGAATGTTCCTACTGACAATTCTCGGTTTCTGTTTACAATTAAACTCTGAAACTTAAGCTATAGATTGATTAACTATAGACTTAGATATCCTCAAAAGGATTTCACAAATCATCTATCACAGATGAAGAACACACAAAATTTCGGCGCAGTATTTCTTCGATTACTCAGAAAGTTACAGTTGAGTGATGAGAGGAAAACTCAACTAACTTTTCATATGTCTCATGACATCTAACTTCTATTCCTTTCTCTACTCTCTACTTTCTCGTATATGCATTTGATGCCTATACGCCTCTCAATTCTTCCTCGCCTCTCATATCTACCCCGACACTTTCTCAGGTATTTATAGATAAATTTGTACAGGCTTACAACTTGACTATACTATTGTACATATGTGTACATCTTTTTCCGGTTTTTTTCCACGTTCCAAAATTTGTTCTTTTCTTCCTCCTTTCATCCTTCAACTCTTCATGAACTGAAAACTGTAAGAATGATCATTTCCGGTAACATTCCGGTAACTTTACTGTGAACTTCCGGTACTGTTCCGGTGACCTTCCGGTGATCTTCCGGTGACCTTTTTTAAGGAAATTTTTACTGAAATCTCTGCGGACTTAAAGACCTTCAATTGTTGATTGTCTTGCACCAACAGCTCCCCCTCAATCATCAATTGAGGTTTTCTCTGTCTTCTTTATTCCTGCCATATCTTTAAACCTTTGTAACTTCGGTCCGTCCAAACTTTTTGTAAGCATATCAGCTATCTGATCTTTTGTTGAAGTATGGATTACTTCAATCTCTTTATCCATCACCTTCTCTCTTAGAAAGTGATACTGAATCTCAATGTGTTTAGTCCTGGCATGAAAAACAGGATTAGCAGCTAAATATAATGAACTCATATTATCTCCAAATATGATTGGTGTCCTCTGTATAGTGTCGAAACTCTTCATTAAAGTCTTTAGCCAAATCACTTCCTTTGTGGCTTCAACCATGCCTTTGTACTCAGCTTCGGTAGAAGACAAAGCAACTGTATGTTGCTTCTTGGAACACCATGAGATTAGCTTATCTCCCACATAACACATGTATCCATAGGTTGACCTTCTGTCATCTGGATTACCTGCCCAATCTGCATCACTGTATATTTTGATATTTGTATCTGATGTAAAACCATAATACAAACCTTCTTTGAGTGTACCCTTAATGTACCTCAACACCCTTTGTCCTGCAATCCAATGTTCTTTCCTTGGAGAGTGCATGAATTGAGACAGTACTCCTACTGCATATGATAAATCAGGTCTGGTTAACGTAGCATATATAAGACTACCAACCAAACTCTGATATTGTCTCACATCCTTGAATTCTTCACCTCCAAACTTACTCAGTTTGTGATTCACCTCCATTGGAGTAGGTGCTATCCGGCAATCATTCATTTTAAACTTGATTAACAAGTTCTTCAAATATCTTTCTTGGGTCACGAATACTCCATGCTGAGTATATGTGATCTCCATACCTAAGAAGTATGATAAGTCTCCCAAATCACTTATCTTGAACTCCTTTTCCATTTGTTTCTTGAGTCTTTGTATTCCTTCTTCATCTGTACCTGTAAGAATTATATCATCAACATATATGCACATGTATATGAAACCATTATCACTTGCCTTGACAAGCAAGCTACTGTCTGCTTTAGACACCTGAAAACCAAGTTCTTTCAAGAACTTTACAAGCCTATAGTTCCACGCTCTTGGAGCCTGCTTCAAGCCATACAAAGCTCTCTTGAGCTTGCACACATGATCTGGATATCTTTTATCTCTGAACCCTTGAGGTTGCTCCATGAACACATCATCTGAAATATAACCATTCAGAAAAGCATTTTTCACATCTAACTGACATAACTTCCAACCTTTACTCGCAGCAACAGCTATGAGTGTTCTGATAGTTGTCATCTTTGCTACTGGACTATAAGTCTCATCATAATCAACTCCATATGTTTGAGCAAACCCTTTGACAACAAGTCTAGCTTTGTATCTAGACACACTTCCATCTGCAAATCTTTTGGTCTTGTAGACCCACTTGCATCCAATAATCTTCTGGCTATTTGGTTTAGGAACTAAATCCCATGTTTGATTTTCCACCAATGCATCATGTTCTTCTTGCATAGCTTTTTCCCATTTTTCCTTACCTTTTGCCTCTTCATATGTAGAAGGGTCTTCATCTGCTTTCACTATGTAAGCATAATCTTTCGTAGCCAAAAATGAAGTATCATAACTGTACCTTGTAGGTTGCCATCTATTTCTTGATGACCTTCTGAGTTCTCCAGTCCTTGAGGTTTCTGGTTCTTCACACTCAGGATCAAATCTTGGCCTTTCTTCAGCTTCTTCCTGCACTTCATAATTTTCTTCTTCATCAATTATTTGAACCTTTGATTTACCTTTCTTCCGATTCACTTCTTCTTCATCACCTGTATTGTTATTAACTGTTCCTGCATACCAAGAACTTTGCTCATCAAATGTAACATCTTTTGAAACCAGAAAATGTTTTGTAGATGGATTCCACAACCTGTATCCCATCTGTCTATCATCATAACCAATGAAAACATATTTTTCAGCTTTAGGTTCCAATTTGTGTCTTAATTGTGATGGCATATATGCATATGCCACACATCCAAATACTCTGCAATGATCCAGGGTAGGTCTTTTACCCCACCAAGCTTCATATGGTGTCATACCTTGCAGGGCTTTACATGGTAACCTATTGACCAAATAAGTAGCTGTATTTACAGCTTCAGCCCACAAATAATTAGGGCAATTTTTCTCATTCATCATGGACCTTGCAAACTCAACAATAGTCCTATTCCTTCTTTCTGCTACACCATTTTGTTGAGGAGAGTATCTGCAAGTAACTTCCCTTTTTATACCTGCATTCCATAAGTAGTCACTGAATTCGTTGGAGAAATATTCTCCCCCTCCATCTGATCTTAGTCTCTTCAGTTTATGACCTGTAGTTCTTTCTGCATACGCATGATAATGTCTGAATGTATTGAATACTTCTGACTTATCCTTGATCACATAGATAGTGATCCATCTAGTAGCATCATCAACATAAATCACATAATATCTTGATCCATTTATACTGAAATCCTTTGATGGTCCCCACACATCTGTGTGTACCAACTCAAGCTTCTCTGAGTGCATAAAACCATGCTTGGAATAAGAGTTCTTATGAGCTTTACCTAATTGACATGCCTCACATTTGTATGTCATATGTTGACCTGCAACATTAGGCAATCCAAGCACTGAACCATTGTTAACCATATCTTTAATACCTCTTTCATTGAAATGTCCAAGCCTTTTGTGCCAAAGATCTAACTCAGAAATTTTCTGTCCTTCATATGTAAACATGGCCTGACCAATGTTGCCTTGAATCTTCAGTGTAAACAGTCTTCCTTCTTTCTTTCCTGAAACAATCTGTTTATACCCTTGACTGGGATCTTCCACGTATACTCCTTCATTAGTGAATCTTACTTCATATCCCTTTTCAACAATTTGTCCTACACTTATCAAATTCTTAGGAATTGTAGGAACATACAGAACCTTACCCAATAAGGTACTACCGTCTTTAGCTTTCACTGATCCAATCGACTGCACTTTATGCTTTGTGTTGTCACCTGTTTGAACAACATGATTAGAAACTTTATTCTCCAAATCAGTCATCAATGATATGTTTCCACTCAGGTAATTGCTACATCCTGAGTCAATGTAGAAGACTCTTTGATCTTCACTCTGACTTTCACAAGTAGCATTCAATATCAATGTTGAATCTTCCTTCTGTTCTGAAGCGTAATTGTAGTAGGTATTGTTATATTGTTGACTTTGGAATCCTCTACCTGCATTTCTTCCAAAGTAACTCCTACCACCTCTTCCTCTGAAATTTCCTCTTTGATTTCTGCCACCTCTTCCTCTTGCATTGTAACTTTGACTATATCCATTATTACTTTGAGTATTGTGCCAACAATCATTAGCTAAATGATTTGTCTTACCACAAATCCAGCAAGCTTTACCTCCATCTTTGTTGTTTCTGCCTCTTCCTCTACCTTTGTCACCTCCTCTTCTTCTTAGGAAGTTGGCTTGGCTAGTTGCTCCTTCATCTTCATTTGCTTGTTGCTTTCCTTTGCTATTCTTCTTTTTATCTTTTGAGTACATTGCATGACCTGCACTCTTGTCACCATCTCCTTTAACATCATTCTCAAATGTTAGCATATGACCTAGCAACTGATTTAAATCTGGAGTGAAATGATCAAGTGATAACTCTGTAGACAAAATAAACGGCTTCCATTTGTCATCACCTCTTAAGCCTGTAAGAATTTGCCTTACCAATTTATCCTCCTCAATGTCTTCATCAACAGCTCCTAATGCATCAGCAATGTCTTTCATCCTTGTCACATAGTCTGAAATGGACTGAGAAGCCTTCTTCTTGAAGGTTGTAAACTCTGCCCATAAGGATGCCTTCCTTGACTTAGTAGTATTCTGGAAATGCTCCTCCAAAGCATTCCAAATGTCAGTTGCGCTTTCAAGACCTCGAATATGAGGTAACAAGTAATCATTTACTGCCATATAGATAATGCTTCTAGCTTGAGCATCTTTCTTCATCCAGTTTTTCAAATCTGCTAACTCTTCCCTAGTCGGAACACTAGGATCTCTGAACTGTGGTTTTTCTTCTTCTCCTGTGATATAAGCTATCAAATCTTTGCTCATAAGATGAGCTTCCATCCTCATTGACCACGCAGGATAGTTTTCTCTATCCAGTTTCTCTATCTGTAGAGAATCTCCCATCTTGTGTCTTCCTGTGTATTGAAATCTTCAACCTTTATGAATAATATATGTACCTTTGCTTCAAATTAGACTCCGTTTGTCTTTCTTGATATCGTATGATCTCTTCCTCAGGTTTCACCTTCAAGCTTTCACCTTTTAGTTCTTCGGTTGTTGAATTCTTTGTAACCGCAGCAATCGGGATCCTCCTTTCTTTGATTTTGATGTCTCCTGCTCTGATACCACTGATGGAGAGTGTTAATCTCCAAAAGAACAACCTACTCTTGCGATTAGAGCACCTCTATACCAAGAGTAAGCCAAAACTTCACAATACAAAAATTCTGCTGCACGGTTTCTTTAAATTAATCTTCACAGATTACTTTTGTCTGAAACTGTCATTCTGAACACTCGACTTTACACCTGTAACTTCTAAGACTTGGTTCTCCTTGAATAGAACCCGTTTAAGCAAACGCTTCTGGTTACGAGTAGCTTATCTTCTGACTTAAAGATTAAGCTCTCACTCATGCAAAACTTTAAAGTATGCACTGAGAAATGATCAAAACATTGATCACTGAAAATGCGCCTGTTTCAGTAAACTTTGAACACTCAACACATATGAATGTTCCTACTGACAATTCTCGGTTTCTGTTTACAATTAAACTCTGAAACTTAAGCTATAGATTGATTAACTATAGACTTAGATATCCTCAAAAGGATTTCACAAATCATCTATCACAGATGAAGAACACACAAAATTTCGGCGCAGTATTTCTTTGATTACTCAGAAAGTTACAGTTGAGTGATGAGAGGAAAACTCAACTAACTTTTCATATGTCTCATGACATCTAACTTCTATTCCTTTCTCTACTCTCTACTTTCTCGTATATGCATTTGATGCCTATACGCCTCTCAATTCTTCCTCGCCTCTCATATCTGCCCCGACACTTTCTCAGGTATTTATAGATAAATTTGTACAGGCTTACAACTTGACTATACTACTGTACATATGTGTACATCTTTTTCCGGTTTTTTTCCACGTTCCAAAATTTGTTCTTTTCTTCCTCCTTTCATCCTTCAACTCTTCATGAACTGAAAACTGTAAGAATGATCATTTCCGGTAACATTCCGGTAACTTTACTGTGACCTTCCGGTACTGTTCCGGTGACCTTCCGGTGATCTTCCGGTGACCTTTTTTAAGGAAATTTTTACTGAAATCTCTGCGGACTTAAAGACCTTCAATTGTTGATTGTCTTGCACCAACAGATGCTTCTAGAAGGCTCTAGAGCTCTTTGGGCAAAACACTCTCCCCATGTACCCCATGGGGGTTGAACCCAAGACCTCCTCCTTCACATCCTTGAGACTTAACCACTAAGCTAAGTGGATCACTTGTTCACAAGAGCACAAGACCTCCTAGTAAGTCTAAAACTCGAGATCTTTGGTCATACACACGGATGACCAAACGGTGTCCGATTTCAGATCTGTCTGAACCGGCCAGACCCTTGGATCATAGACTTACTTTATTACACCCCTCATCCTACACCTCAACCCCCCCCACTGGCGGCACCCAGCACCCCCCCCTCTCCGACACCCAGCCCCCCCCCTCCGACCCCGCTCTACACCTAACCACCCCCCCTCATCCTACACCCAAACCCCCCCCCTCCGACCCCGGCCGACACCCAACCTCCCCCTTTCCGACCCCTCTACACCCAGCCCCACCCCCTCCAACCCCACCGCACCCCCTCCTTCCTCCCCCGTGCGCCCCCCTCTTCCTCCCAACACCCTCCACCCCTCAACCCCTTTGCCCCTCTCCCACCACCTCAACCCATCGATTCCTCTCCCTCTGCATAGGCTTTCTTTTGTTCCACTTCTTCTCCCCATTTCCATCAATGGCGGACCCCGCTCCGGGTGCTAGTTCCGCTCCTACCTCCGCCATTCCCTCTGACCATCCCAATCCACCTCTTCCTTCATCGGCAGAACAATCTGTTCAAGCGACTCCAACAGCTCCTATGGCCCTGGATCTTCCCATTTATTCCATACACTCTGATTCCACCAACCTTTATTCCCCACCTCCCCTTCCGCACCGTTCTTCTCCTTCCCAATCTATGTCTCATTCATCCCACCCATCTTCCCCTACCGGGGATTATATGCGCCTGTTTCTCCCTCCTGACTTAAACCTGCAAATCCGAATGCATCTATCCCTACCTACCATTGCCCTTCGTCAAATGTTTTCCATTGAGGATCTTCAGTAGGCGGGCTTGTGGGGCTTGGCTAATGTTTTCTTCAATAACCCTGCCAATTTTACCCAGGTTTATGAAGCTATCCGCCTCTTCCCTCATTTTAGAACCGGCACTCTCTTCATCCCAGACATTGCCGCCAGTATTGGGTCTCCCCTAATAAATTTTCGTGCTCCCCCTTTCCTATACTCTGGACTGTCCGCCTCAGCCACTATTGCCTTTTGTAACACACATTTTCAAAGTAATGCTAGGTTTTCGCTCCGCATGACCACCCTTCTCAATGCGTTCATCTTTTTCTTCTTACTACGCAGCCAAACCTCTTCCCTTCCCTGGTCAGATATTCGTATCCCCGATCCGCTTTTCTGCTTTCTCCATAGCCGTCCTTACCCTTACGCAACCCTCATTTATAGTTCCTTGACTTTGCGCTCCCGTCGACTCCGCGGGGCTATCTCTAGAGGCTCTCATGCATTTTCCATCTATTCTGCACCCTTCTTAGCTTGGCTATATCACATTCCCGCACATTCTGCACACAATGCTGCTTATCTCCCTTCCCAACCTGGACCGTCCATTGCTCCATCTCCCTCCCCCCCTCTAATCTCAATTGACTCAGCTTCCGCATCGACACCCGCATCCGCAACCCCTGATGTAACCTCCTTCCCTCCCCAATCTTCTTCGCCTATCCCTCCTGCATCCACCACCTCTCCATTCATGACTAATCCCCCTGATGTAACCTCCTTCCCTCCCCAATCTTCTTCACCTATCCCTCCTGCATCCACCACCTCTCCATTCATGACTAATCCCACTGATGTAACCTCCTTCCCTGCCCAACAACTCCACCTATCCCTCCTGCATCTACCATCTCTCCATTCGTGACTAATCCCCCTGAGGTAACCTCCTTCCCTGCCCAATCTTCTTCACCTATCCCTCCTGCATCTACCATCTCTCCATTCATGACTACCCCCCCTCACGTTCCCTACTTCACTACCCAATCTTCTTCCCCTTTCCCTCCTAAATCTACCCCTTCTCCATCCATGCCTACCCCTCCCATTATCCCTAGACCTCCCCTCTCTTCAACTTTCACGCCACTCATTCAAACACAGCTCAACCCTCAAAACCCCACCTGTATGCCCCCCATTCACCCGGATTACACCTCTCCCTCTATCCTTAACATCCCGGGCAGTCGACCGCTTCCTTCCCCCAATCCTTCACTTCCCACTCCATCTGCCACTCCAACCCTTCATCCTCCTCCGCCGTATATTCCCCCTCCCCCTCCCCCTCCTGCTCCACCGGCCAATCCCACTCCGCATTTTGACCTACCATCAACCCCTTCATTTTTGCAATTACTCCAGGACGCGAGTGTAGTCGCTATCGGCAATGCTCAAGCATCCCAGATTTCCTTGGATTCGGTTTCCGCAGCAGCTTCGTTTCTCCACAATAGAAAACATCAATCGCATGGCCACCTCTCAATGGCACTCCCTCAACGAAACGGCGCGATTGCTTAAAGAAGAGAGAGATCATTATCGCAATATGGCCGACTCTGCGATGAAAGCCTTAGAAGATCTTCAGAATCGCTCCAACTTAGGGCTTTGTGCTAATGCTGCATGCCGACGTATCCGCCGGGAGAGGGATCATTTTAGGCAATGCCTTAGTTCGCTACAGCTTACGATCGAACAAGCTTCTGCTCCTTTGCCCCCTTCTCCATCAACCTCGATTGACAATCTCAATCAACCTCCACAATAAATTGCCATCCTCAGTCTAAATAAATTGCTCATCCACAGTCATAATATTTGCTCTTAGATTCCAGTATCGCTTTGTCAATAATTACCTCATCCTTTTGATTTCTAATAATTCTTGTAGGGTGCATTATATTTTTCTTCTTAACTCAATAATATACACACCCTTTACCTTTTTTCTTGCCTCCGTTGTTTTCATCTCTGTGTCTTTGCAATTTCTCAGTTGGTATCGCTGTTGTCTCTCCGGGACGGAGAGATCTTTAGATGGTGGGCATCTGTAGAGCCCTAACCGGTTGAAACTAAAGGTGCAAAGTATTTTTCCTCTTAAGGTTCAAAGGATAAATTTAAAATCTTAAGGTGCAAAAGTAAAGAATTAAAAGGAAAGGTGAAGGTGGAAGGCCGCGTACGCAAAGGTAGAAATGGGCCGCCCAATCAAAAATTTTATTTTGAAAGTCACTCTTGTTCTAAAGTCACTACAGAACAAAGTAGCTAGTCGTTGAGGACCAGTTCAAAAAGACAATCTTGGGACATTGAAAGGACACCAAGATTGTATTGCAGTTAGAGTGCGCGAACCGGCGGGCCTCAACAAAAGAAGGACAAAGGCTATTCTTGGAGACATTGAGAGCTAGGAGCAAGAGAGAGCTTCAGAGGAAGCGAGAGAGGAAGCAAGGAGAGCCTCCAGTGTGCGACGACATTCAAGAGTGCAAGAGGTGTCAAGAGGAAAGTGTGCAGAGAAGGCGGGTTGGATTCTAAGAGTTCCAAGGTCTATTGCGTGTGCGCCGTGATACCAATTCCTTAGCTTGGCGGAAGCTTAGTGCAAGGTGTGCACAAGGGAAGCGGGAAGCAGGTGAAGAATTGGTGCACGAGAGGCCGCTGCTAGAGGGCTTGAGATAATTGGTCTTCAGTAATTGATATTCTCTGAATTGGTATTTAGTCATTGATTAGATTGTGCGCAGTCATTGTAATTGTTGAAGGATAATCAATATTCAAGGTTTCCAAGGGTATTCCCTTGCAGAAGTTCTCACTGTTATTCCATTTTTATCATTTCCTTTTTCTCCTACAAACCCTCAAACTCCTTCTTGTCCACGAATCCCCAACAATGATGTATCATTGCAGTCACGTATATGAAGAAAATAAGGAGCTCATGAAAAATGTTAAAGAGACAATCAATGTTGAGAGCTCAACACCATGCAGAAAGGGATTTATTGAGAAGAAGTACATGAGGAAGAACAAATATGTGCATATTGAGCATGAAAATGCAAAATATCACGTTCTTTTCATCCATTCTATCTCCTCTTTGTTAATTCTCTAATGCTAGCTTCCTTGCCTAGGATTTCTCGAACTTTTTGTTGTTCTCTGTATTCTCTATCTCACCACTAATATATCTCTATTCATGGTGTATGTCTCAATGTATATGAGGGTCTTTGTGGTTTAACTTGGGGTTTCAATCTTAAATCTACTATACATTAATCTTTGAATCTAGAAATTTTCACATACTTCTCTATTGCTGGTTTTGAAGAGGTTTTGGTATCTTGATTTCAAGTTTCCCTTTTCGAGCTATCTTTAACGTTTTTGATGATTCCTATTTCTAGAGTGTGCTAAAAAAGGTCTACTTTTATATTGCATAATTGATTTTAATAAAAAGCACAAAATTTATGTAATTCCCTTATTCAAATCAATTATGAAATGTGAAAATATAGTACTACACTTCTTCTAGTTTATGTAAAATTAAGTCATAAAAAAACTTGGAGCATAGGCTGAGAAATAGTGACTTGACACTTCAAAACCTACAACATAGAAGTGTGGGAAACTTCTCGACCTCTCATATATCCTCTATCTCAGTAGGGACCTATCTCTATTCATGGTGTCATATGAAGTAATCTACTTTCAAATTGCATAATTGATTTGAATAAGAGAGACACGGATCATGAGAGATTCATCAATGAAGAAAAGAGACACAAAGTACAAATGTTCAAAACAAAAAAACATAGATATTCTACTAATAAAATGAATAATTCCAAAAAATCCTTTGGTGGTTAAAACAACCATTCATGGAGATACACAGTCTTTATTTTGTTTTAATTCATGCACTGGCACTTTGTTACAGTGCTAAAAGTGTGGTGCTTTCGACCTCTTGACTGTAGTTGTAAGTTCATCTCACTATCACACTCTCTTTGGGAAATATGGCACCTGAACACTAATGTTGAACCAATTGGCCCTAGTTCAATACACCGTTTTTTGGAGGATCATTCATTCTTGTGGTTGTAGATTCAAGCCTCCATGAATGAAGTGTTGTGGCCCAAGAGTTCAAGCTTGGAGCCTTCCTCACACAATTCGGTAATCTTTCTATGAGTTTCTTGTAGCTTCTCCATAATGGTCATAGTTTGGTTCTCAATCCTGACATCTATTTTTCTTTGAAGCTTCAAAAGGTGATGCGTACTCTCGCTAATAGTGTTGCTTGTGAGCCTAAAAGCTTCAAGCCCATTGGGATTGTACTCTACTTTGCTTGAGTTGGGGTACATGATTGTATCATATGGGGATGTCAAAAGATCTCATTGGAGGACCTAAAACAGGTTGGTGATCAATACCAAAACTAGCCCACTCCTACTAGCAGTCTTGTCAGTTTGGAGCACGTGATAGTAAAAGATTGGAATCAACAAGGTCAATCCACTTGGCATCTGTAGTCGATATAAGAACAAGCTCGTCACACATTTTTCCATCTTTTGTCTCATCTCTTTTCTAGTTGGGTTGTTATTTCTATTCTACTCGTACTCTCCACCTGACCTATCTATTTGGCTTCTTAATTTTGACTCTATCCATTGTGGTCATGGTGACTCTATGGTGACTATACAAAGTCTTGGCTTCTCAGTTGTGTGGCAGATAGCATGATAGTGTGATGTAGTCTTGGTAGTGTATCTTAGTTGGAGTTTGTTTTATTTCATTAGCAAAGAGTACTTTGTTGTTTAAGACACTTCTTGTTGCTGATTTTTTGAGTAGTCTTTAGTCCATAGAGTGGCTACTAGTATGCTTTTAATGCCCATTTGGATTATTTTGCCTTACTATAATCATTTCGAGTCTTAAGGAATTGTGCCTTTCTCATTAGTATTCTTGTAATTTTTCTCATTACTGTGACTTCACTATCAAGTTGTATTCCTACACATAGACATTGCACATGGTATATTTCTCTAGTGAAGAATCCCCATTGAGTACAATTGTTGGATCTACGGTCCTAGTTGCCTCTTCTAGTGTTTGGCACACTTGATGATGGGATCCTTGTATGTTCTAAGTGAATACGAGTATCTATTGACGTAAGGAATTGTTTCCTGTAATGTTTTTCTTGCTTTTTTGAGTCATGTGAGTGGGTATGTGACCCATATTCAAGCACATTGTGAGCCTCTTCATACACGTAAGATACCCAAAAAGTCAACTCAACCTTCATCCAATCAACTTAACACTCTATTACCTTTAAATCTCTCCATTGATTTAGCATCTACAATGCTTTCAAAAGAGAAGCCTAGAAGGACCCTTGATTTTGTCTTAGACACCTTACATATTGTCTGTTTCCATAAAAAGTAAAATTTTGATAGGTGTCATTGTAGATAGTAGATGTGAAATCAATTTGCTGCCTGATTTTACCATGAAAAAATCAAATTTGGACCTCAAGAAGGCAACACCTTTCACTGTGAAATTGGTAGACCATCAACGAGTCATGCCATTGGGCATCATTGAAAAGGTACTCATGATAGTTGAAGGTTTTCAATTTCTCTTGGACTTTGTTGTTATTGCTCTACCCCAAGAGACCTCTTATCCCCTACTTTTGGGAAGGCCTTGGCTGAATCAAGCCAATGCATTACAAGATTGGGGGAGGAATAGGCTATGGATATCTATGAAGGCTAATAATCAGTTGCAGATAAGTTGGAGGAAAGATGTGACATTGCAAAGTAAACTAGTTATATAATGGGCACTCAAGTAATGCATACCCTACCTCATGAAGATGATCATCTTTTAAATTAGATGATGGGAAGCGCAAAGTGTTGCATAATTGAAATAAGTGAAATAAATAAGGAACTAGATTAAAAAAATTATGTCTAGCCTCTATAGATAAAAAATGAAGATCCTGTAAAGGTAGCATAGGGAGGCCGAAAAGAGGTCAATAGAGGTAATTTGCACTTGATTAGTAAGGAAAGAGGTAAATCAAGTGATTGCAGATGTAGAAGTCAAACAAGGCCACATGTGGAACAAGTTGGCTGCCTCTCTTAGAGTGGTGTAAGTGGGCGAGATCTCTCAGGTAGCCAAGGTGGCCAATTTAGGCACCTAAAATTTGGTGGTCAAGATGAGAAATCTGGATGACGAATTTACAAGATGAGATATCTAGGTGATTGAATTTTGACATGCAAGACCAATCTGGGCAACTGAATTTTGGTAGACCTCAAGAACTCAGGCACCTAATTTTCAGTAGTTCTCATGGAGTTAGGCAACTCTATCTTAAAGGGTCATCACAAAGTAGACACCTCGCAGATACTCGAGAAGTAGGAAAGCAACCTTCCCTTGGACAAATGGGTCAATTTTCTTTGTAGAACTGATTGTTCCTGTAGAGCAAGGTGGGAAAGCTCATTTTTTGTAGGCACTTCCAGGGAGGCAAACACCTCTAATTGGTCTACTTAAACAAAGTGGTAAAATTTTTCCAAAAGGCACCGCTACATTGTTGTGCAAGAAGAAAACAAGTAATCATGATGAATTTGACAACTTTATGGATGTAGTGCTAGAAGTTGCCAACACTATGCATGCACCTTAGGAGGCTAATTTTGACCCTAGGAGTAGAGAAGACCTCTTGTTTCTAGATATTTGAGAGGGATGGACCAAGGAGCAAATCATGCGGCATAAGGTCAATTCTAGACTAGTGCACAATGTTGATGATTTTTCAAGTGAAGCTACCACTTAAGTGCTTGTTCGAGAAGTGAACCTTGGAAATGAAGAAAACTTGCAAGTAGTCATCCTAGCTACATGGTTATGGCACTATCCATTCTTACTATAAAAGATAACCTCTCTTCTTTATACCTATAAAAATGCCTTTTCTTGGTCCTATATGGATCTCTCACGTATTCTAGAGGAGCTTGGATTGCATCAAATACCCTTAGTAGAGGGAGCTGCACCTATAAGAAGTAGGCCATATCAATTCAATCCCAAATATGTATAGGCAGTCAAGGTAGAAATAACAAAATTAGAGGTGGCAAGTATTATTGTTCCTATAAAGCACTCAAGGTGGCTTTCAACTATGGTTATTTTTACCTAAGGAAAATAGTGGCAAAATAAGAGTGTATGTATTGATTTTTTCACTTTAAATAAAGTGATTGGTCAAGATGGTTTCCCTCAAACCTTTATAGAGGAGGTGCTAGAAGAAGTATCTAGACACACTTTGTATAGTTTTCTTGATGGATTCAATGGCTAAAATAAAATTTCTACTCGACCCAAAGATAGAGAAAAATTGGCCTTTATCACTCCATAGGGCACTTATGTCTATACATACATGATTATGGTCTCAAAAATGCACCTGCTTCATTTAATAGAACAATGTATCTAATACTTGGTAAATGGTTAACTAAATTTCTTTGCATTTTCATGGATGACTTTTTAGTATTCATAGGTACAGACAGAAGAGTAGTGGCCAAGATTTTCATCAGCATTTGGGAAATTTGAAGGAAATATTTTAGTAGTGTCTCAAGATAGGTTTTAATTTGAACTCTACTAAATGTCAAATTTTTATCACCAAAGGTACTCTTCTTGGCCACATAGTTTCGACCAAAGGGATAATTGTTGATCCAGCTAAAGTAGTTGCCATTCTTTCAATGCACATTCTATGGAATCCTAAGGAAGTGCATAGTTTTCTAGGCCATGTAGGGTACCATAGAAGATTCATACGAATGTACTAAAAAATAGCTAACCCTATGTCAAGACTTACCAATAAGAAGATCCCTTTCTCTTGGAGTCCTAAAACAAAAAAAGAATTTAGTGATTTAAAACAAGGGTTATGTACTATGCCACTCTTAAATGTTTCTAATTGGTCACTTAAGTTTCATGTGCATACAAATACTAGTCTTCATGCAGTTGGAGTAGTCTTGGCACAACCATTTGCACAAAAGGTGGACGAACCCATTGCCTATGCAACTAGATTACTTACGAAAACAAAAAGAAATTATAGTACTACAAAAAGAGAAGGTTTGGCTATTATGTTTGCACTTCAAAACTTTTGCCAATATTTTCTAGGCATACATTTCATTGTCATCTCGCACCATAAAACTCTAAAGTATTTAATTAACAATCCTAGAGTTGCTGGAAGGGTTTGGTGATGGCTACTATGGACTCCCATGAGTGAAAGGCCAACATGTATTAATGATGAGCCCATGGATGGTGGTCTCTTTCTTATAGAGGCTCAAATTGATTGGTATGATGAAACATTGCAATTTCTCACTTTTGGAAAATTCCTTGAGAACATGACTCCATTAGAGAAGAGGAAATTACTGTTTAAAGCAAAAGCATTTTCACTCATAAATGATCATTTTTATAGATATTGCTTGGATGGTATTTTGCATAAGTGTGTTTATCCACAGGAAGTAAATGTTTTGCTTGAAGCAACTCAGAGTGAAGGGCATCTCAAGGGACAGGACTTGGCACACAAAATCCTCCATAAGGGATTATGGTGGACTTATATTTACATTGATGCTAACAAATTTTCCAAGGAATGTGACATCTACCAGAGATGTCCTCCTAGGCTCCTACGACAACTAGGCTAAATTTTCAATGATTATTCATTTAAAGGGTGACAACCTTTTGAATGGTGGGGTCTCGACTTCATTGGACCCATTAGTCCAACTGGTCAAGTTGGTGGTAAAAAGTATATTTTGATGGCCACATGTTATTCCACTAAATGGGTAGAAGCTAAGTCTACTTCTAATTGCACTGCCATGACAATGGCCAAATTTATCTACAAACAAATATTTTCACTATTTGGATGGCCAATAGAAGTTACTAGTGTCAGGGGCATACAGTTTGTAAATCATTTGATACAATTCATTTTTGAAAGGTACAAGATTTTCCATAAGAATTCATGTGTCTATTATCCTAGAGCAAATTGTCATGTAGAAAGTTCTAATAAGATTTTGATTGGGTTACTATGCAACTTGGCTTTTGAACACAAAAAATCTTGGCTACAAGCTCTTATTGGTGCAGTTTGGACCTTTCATACGACAAGAAGAGGCACCACTAGTGAAAGTCCATTCCTCGTCCTATGGTAAGGAAGCACTGGCTCCTTTCTAATTCATGATCAGGAAAGAAATTGAACCCGAACCCATTGAAATTGACCCTCACATTAGGAAACTTGTAGCATTGGAAGAATGCAGAGAAGGAACTATGAGGAGATTGCAAGTAAGGCAAGAGGAGGAAAAACAGATTCATGAAAGATATCTAAAGGCTAATGAAGTGCAAGAGAAAGCCTTGTACTTGGTGTTTCAAATTCCGATAGTATCCACTAAATTAGAACCTAAGTGGATAGGACCCTACAAAGTGATGAAGGTATTATCTGGAGGAGCAATATAATTGGAAGACTTGCAGGATGAGAAGATGCCCCTGGTTAACATCTCCAAGGTGAAGACTTATTTGAATTGAATCAAGCAAGAGGGAATTCACTCATTGTAAATACCATAAGATCAATTCATTTTGTTTCAATGGTTCATTTTTGTTTGAATAAATAAATAAAGGAGAAGCTTGCATCAAGATAGTGCAAAGGCTTGATGCGGTTGTCTTTGGCTTAGGAGGCTTACAATGGATTCGTATGTGATTCTCCTAAATACTTCAATCATTACATATGGATTGATTGGTTTTATGTGGAATTGTGAGAGGAGAATGGGCAGGTCACATATCAAGCATGCTATGCATGGAGTCCATGAAGTTGGTATGACATGATGTTGCCTTTGAGAATCATCTCATCCATCTCTCGATATCTGTTGGGGAATGAATTCAAGTTTTTAGTGGGGGGCTTCTTGCCCATATGACATTTGGGTCCACTTCTGGGGCGGCTCTCACCATGGAGGGCTTGGGGGCCACCCACAAGGCCACCACTCCCCCTTGGGGCATGGGTACAATCCTTGGGTAATCCCTCATCCGAATGGGCTTGGGGGACCACCCTTCGGTGATCCTTGCCTTAGGGTCAAGCTTAGTATGATGGAGGCATAGGGACCAAGGTAGATATAAGCCAAAGCACCTAGGGCAACAAGCTCAAAGGCATCAAAGCCTAAGCATACAAGCTATGAGGCATAAGGCATCACTATTAGATGGAAGATGTAAAGCTTCAAGAACTGCTATTAGTCAGAAGGCTTCAAGGAGGGTGCTCATGAAAAACTAGAAGATTATTTCATTACGAAATGAACATATAATTGGGATCCTTTCACTAAGTTTTTATATTGATGGATGTAGCTTGACACATGAATTTAATGAGGCATTCTTAGATCCTAGCTCTTGCATTGGTGATAATACGATGGATCAAGGCTTCCTTGGGTCCAGGGAGGGAGAGCCCTTGCCCTTTGGGCTTTGGGGCCACCCCTAGGGGCAACCCCTTGCTCAAATGGAAAGAGGGTCTCCCTTAGGGGGACCTCTAGCCCGGTTTAGGGATTAGTGGTCCCATGGGTGACCCCTAGCCCTAGGGGTCCCAAAGAATGAAGCAAAGGAATGAGTTGTTAGATATGATCAATGAATCACTCTTATGTAACAACACCATTGTTCCATAACACTCTATTTTGTAAGGCCCCTAATATGAGGAGAAGCCATGTGAGAGTGTTAGACATTGGTAGGTTCCTAATTTTGAGGTCAAATGAGGTCTAGAGTAGACCGTAGATGGATAGTTAGGAAGGTTACTTCTAAGCCATCGGATTTGGGATTGATTCTATGTGAGGATCAACCTAAATCAAGGGCTAGAAACAAAAATAGCTTTCTTAGCTTGGAGAATGGTCTATTTGATGTGGGCCAATGGATGTAGACTTGATCCTAAGTGTGCATTAATCAAGATCGAGGGCTACAAACAAATGGTTGTTGATCCTATCTTTCTACCATTGGATTCACCCGACAAATCAATGGTGGAGATTATTTTGTGCATGGATCAAGCTACCATGAGGCTAGAACATGGGTAGGACAACTTAGGCTTGGAGGACATTATAAGGATGGTCCACTTCCCATTTAGGATCATAGTTTTTGTTGATATATTTAGGTAGTGATGTGTGTGAACAACTCAGAAATTACAACTTGTACATAGTGATGTCTGTCCTCCTATGCAGACACCTTCTTTTGGAAATTATCTTTACTTCGTCACTTTCATCGATGATTTTTCCAGGCATGCATGGGTATATCCATTGAAGGCAAAGTCCGAAGTGTTCATGTGCTTCAAACAGTTTTTGGTTTTGGCTGAAAATATGTCAGCATGTAAAATGGGTACCCTCCATTCTAATCGAGGGGGGGAATATATGTCGTCTGATTTTATTGCATTTTTGGCTGAATGTGGGATAAAACACCATTGTATAGTGCAATATACACCTCAACAGAATGGAGTTGCTAAACGGAAGAACATGTCACTCATGGAGATGGCGAGGTGTATGGTCAAGAGTTAGACCTTGCCACATAGTTTTTGGCTAGAGGCTATTATGTATGCAGCATATGTACTTAACAGGTGTCCCACTAAAGCACTGCAGTCTATCACTCCATATGAGGCATGGCATGATCGCAAGCCATTTGTTACTCATCTACGTGTTTTCCGTTGTCTGGCATATGCATTAGTTCTTGAGCAACATCGTAGAAAATTGGATGATAAAGCAGTAAAATGTTTTTTTTTTTGTACAATTTTGAAAGTAAAGGCTATCTATCATCTGTATCATCCACAGACTAAACGCATTCTGGTTAGCCGTGATGTTGTTTTTGTGGAAGATGCTATTCGGCCATTGCTTTCATGTACTAAGGAGAAATCTGTTAGCTCCAAAGACATGTATGATACATTGCTGCCTCTTTTTAGAGGTGGACAGTCTAGTGCTAGTCCTAATGAGGCAACTTCTCAGCCTTTGCAGGTTTCATGTGATGATGCAGATCATCCCATTTCTGATGCAGATTTACATGATGCACTTGTTTATGAGAGAACTGATATTGAGCAGGCAAAAATTATGCCAAAATGGTTGGTGAAGACTTTGTGTGACAGATTAGATGCATCTCTATCATATCATACTCATTCAGGCTCTCATAGTACGTCTTTTGCATCAGATTGCTATGCTATGGCTGCATCTAGTCTCTATGATGAGAATGAGCCTATTTTATTTGATGAAGCACAAAATTCAAAAAGTTGGATGGCTGCTATGCAATCTGAATATGATGCTATAATGAAGAACGGTACTTGGTCTTTATGTGACTTGCCTCCTGGCAAGAGGGCCATTGGCACTAAGTGGGTTTACAAGCTAAAGCATAAGCCTGATGGAACAGTTGACATGTATAAGGCTAGGCTTGTTGCAAAGGGTTATGCACAAGAAAGAGGCATTGATTTTGATGAGAGCTTTGCACCTATGTGCCATATGACTACTGTTTGGAGCATATGTGCACTTGTAGCCCATCATGGTTGGAATGTACATCAGTTGGACATTAAAACTGCATTTTTGAATGGTGGCTTGTATGAAGAAGTATATGTTTTTCAGCCCCGTGGCTTTGTGCAGAAAGGACATGAAAACTAAGTGTGCAGGTTAAAGAAGGCATTATATGGTTTAAAGCAAGCACCACGTGCTTGGTATGAAAAGATACGTGCCTATCTGATTGTACATGGTTTTGAGAACAATCCAACTGAAAGCGCATTATATGTTAAGCGTGCTAATGATGTACTTCTGATCATTGTGGTTTATGTTGGTGACATGCTACTCATTGGTCCTCATGAGAGGCATATTGCTGATTTTAAGGATGATTTACAGGCCTCATTTGAGATGTCTGAATTGGGGCATTTGCATCACTATTTGGGCATTTCGTTTATGCACGTTGATGGTGGAATGGCTTTGTGTCAAATGAAATATATTGACACATTATTGCAGCGTTTTGGCCTTGAAGACTGTAAACCTATTGCCACTCCTATTGAAACAGGTTTAAGACTTAGTCTTCATGATGTTGGAGATCTATTTGATGCTATTCTCTATCAACAGGCTGTTGGATGCTTGATTTACTTATGCATTACTCGGCCTGATATTCAGTTTGCCATCTCACAGATGAGGAGGTTTATGCATTGCCCAGGAGTCAAGCATTGGCAGGCAGTTAAGCGCATCTTTTCCTACTTGAGTGGTATCCGACTACTTGGTTTGTTTTATCCCAAGGGGGGATCACTACCGCGAGATTTGCATGCTTTTTCTGATTGTGATTGGGCTAGTTGCTATGACACTCATGTGTCCACTAGTGGTTTTTGCTTCATGCTTGGTAACTCATGCATATCTTGGCTGAGCAAGAAGCAGCCTACTGTGGCAACTTCCAATTGTAAGGCTGAGTATAGGGCAGCTTTCACAGCGATTGTTGAGTGTGTGTGGCTCAGATGCCTTTTGGCTCATTTGGGTGTTGGTCAGTCTTCTGCCACCACCATCTTCATTGATAGTCAGAGCACATTGGCAGTTGCGAGGAACCCTGTGTTCCATGCTCGCACTAAGCACATTGAGATGCATTATCATTATGTCAGGGAGAGGTTCTCTGTTGGGGATATCCGCTTGGCATATGTGCCCACGTAGGAGAAAATTGCAGACCTTTTCATGAAGGCTCTCCCGAGGGAGAAGTTTGAAGCTTTCCGCAAAGCTTTGGGCTTACTTCCTTTTGTGGAGTGATTTCCACATAGCTTGGCACTTTGTTATACATGAGTGCTAGCTCCTTGTTCACCACATCACTCCCAGGGGGGATTTGTTGATATATTTACGTAGTGATGTGTGTGAACACACTAGGACCGCTGAGACACTTTTTTCCCTCTTTAGGAGGTTTTTTCCCCTCAGCTTGTATATATGCCTATTGCCCTAACGGTCCACCTACCTTTGTACATTCTTTAGTAATACATTCAGTATTGTGTGTTGTGCTCCAAGCTTCTTCTTCTTCCTTGTGTTGTTCGCATGCTTCCATAGACAACTAACTCCAATAGTTTTTGTGTTTGGAACCATTAGGGTATTCATCTTAGTACCCATTATGTTGGCCTATACCCCTTCACCTAGATTCTATTTAGATCACCATCTAAGTTCCATATAGGGAGTCCATGGGTGGATATTACCATCTATATTTTGTGTAGTGTTTAAAATCCATTGTATTAAAATTTTGAGTTTGAGTTTAATTGAGTTGAGCTCATCTTCTAACCCATTTTCTGTCAACTTTCCATTACAATCATATCTCTTGTTTTATTCCCATGAATACCAATATCTCTCTTTCTCTCTAACCTTGATCCTACACATGTGGTTTGGTAACCTCTACATGATATTAGAGTTGCAAAACTAGTTCATTGTTCATCATTTTGTTTTTCTTACATAGTATTAGATCTTAGGAAGGCATAAAACATTGCAGAGGTCGTGAAGGACAAGGAATAAACTCTAGAATTTCTGGAAGGGATGCTTCAAGATTCAAGCTTGTGAGAGGCGAGTGCTTCAATTCCAAAGTTTGTGGTAGGCAAAGGCTTCAACATTGGAGTTTTTGGGAGGCAAAGGCTTCAATGCTATAGCTTATGGGAGGCAAAGGCTTGAACACTAGAGTTCTCAAGAGCCAAATTCCTCAAGGCTTCAAGTTCATGGGACACAAAAACCTCAATGCTATGAAGGTGTTATAATCTACCGGAGTTGGTGTGGATTTAGAAATGCAAACAATATGGGTTCATCCACCAAGATTTCGTGAAGGCAAGTTAAATTGTATGCATTATTTTCTTTGAAAGTTGAAGATTATAGTTATCCTTGATTCTTATGATCTTTTGGAGATGGTGATGGGAAGTGAGCAAGGGCCAAGACCTACCTCTGATCCATTGGATCCAAGTATGGTGATTCTCTGATATGCAAAGCTTCTACAAGCTTGGAAGATAAGGAATGCAAATGAACTATATTATATAGTGAACAATTGTGTGAAATCTATTCTACCTCTTATTCAACATACATCCAAGGAAAGTGAGGCATGGAGTACATTGAGGAGTCAATACAAGGTAAGAAAACAAACATGCATTCAAAATTTAGAACATCAATTGGAAGGAAAGAAGTTTACAAAAGGAGAGAAGGTTAAGGCATGCATTACTTTGATCATGAAGCGATGGGATGGAATAGGATGTGAAGGGATAGAAAAGAATGGAAAGCATCTAGCTCAAAGCCATCTCCAAGATTCTCCACCAAACTATGATGGAAGGGTAACTACTCTCAACACTCAGGTGAGACTTCAAACTTTTATATTTGAGGACTGCTATTCACTACCAAGGAAAGAGGATTTGGAGCTCAAAGGCCAAGGAAGAAGTAGCAATGGAGATGCTATATTCTCCACCAATGCATCAGAAAAAGGTGGTTCCTCAACCAAAGGTGAAAGTGAAAAGAAGAGGAGTAGTAGTAACAGTTTGAAGGAAAATACTTCCATTGCAAAATTAAGGAAAAAACAATTGCAGATTTTCATGTCGAGGATAGATGAAGAGTGTAATGAGGAGAAAATAGATGTAGTTGAATCAAAGTTGGTATGATCCTCAAGAAAAGAAGAATCAATTGTGGATTCATGGATGCTAGAAAATGGTGCATCTCGCCACATGGCCAATGAGAGAGGTCACTCTAGTTCTATGCAACTTTAGCAAGATCCCATCTGTGTATATGTTGATGATACTATAATTATAGGTGATAATGTTGAAGGTATAAGGAGGATCAAGATTCAAATGAAAGAAGAGTTCAAAATTAGTGACCCAAGGCAACTCACATACTTCCTAAGGTTGGAAGTGGTGTCTATAGTAAAGGGTATGTATCTTACTTAGAGAAATTGTGTCAAAGACATGCTTTCCAAGTTCAAAATGTAGAATTCAATGGTTCCAAATACACCCATGGAGATGAACCTAAAATTAAGTGCTCATGAAGGAGAGAAAATTGAAGATATAACTAGCTATCACAATCTAGTTGGTAGCCTAAACTATGCTACCGTAAAAGGGTTGACATTTGCTATGGACTAGGTGTCTTAAGTCAGATTATGCATGCTCCTAGGAAACCTCACATGGAAGCAACCAAGAGGATACTCAAATATTTGAAGGGAACAATCAATGAAGGTTTGTACTACCCATATACATCTGATAAAGGCATCAAGATTTTCTTTGATGGAGATTGGGCAGGATCTAAAGATGATAGGAGAAGTTCATTTGGATATCTCACCGTTGTAGGTACAAAGCTAATTTCATGGTCCTCAAAGAAGTAAACTACTATTGCAATCTCATCAACTAAAGCTAAATATAGAGGATTAGCTAATGCAACTCAGGAAGTAATGTGGATCAAGACCTTGTATTTTGATTTATGTCTTAAGTCATCTACTCCTCATATCTTTGGGGAACACATAGAGTACTATTACGTCTTGTTGCTAACACAATTTATCATGCCATGACTTAACACATAGAAGTGCATTATCATTATGTCAGAGAGAAGATCACAAGAAAGGAAATTTAGTTGTCATATGTATCTACTCACCAACATAGTGCAGATATGATGACCAAGGCATTAGATAGAGTTAAGTTGAACATGTTCAAAGCAATGATTGGATTATAAGAGGTATCAAAGAATTGAAGACTCAAGATTCTTAGGCTTGAAGGGAGCTATTGGTGCAAGGAGAAAGCCTAAGAATTTTTCCTATGCTCTTGGATTTCTCTCAGAGTTATTGTGCTTAAATGCAATTCATCTTTGAGCTTATGTTTATGAGTTTCAAAGGTTAAACTCTTGAAGTTATCTCAGTAAAGTGTAAAAGCAAAGTAGGAGAAAAACTTGTGATCTAATTGGAACCAAACTCTATTTAAAAAATAAATAAAATTCAAACTAATCCCAAAATTTAGCAGTAACTTTTAGGTAGATGATTCAACCACTCTCAAGCCCAATAAAGTGTATATATACACTATCATTTAGTTGTGGGATAAGAGAGCATTACAATAAGTGTTGAGCTTAGCTTATGAGCCTATATTGTACTTACTTGAAGTGAGAGAGGTCCTACACAAAATCTTTGTATCATATGTGCAATATCAATACAGATTATGATTCATTTATATTGAAAGTTTACAAAAGTTCTCTAGTTAATCTATATGAGATTGTGAGCTCTGAACATTTTCCTAAGAGCTTCTCAAAAAAATAGAACGTTTTCCCAAGCCTTGTTATATGAAAACTTATCTATTTTGTCACAACTATTTTTGAATGATGTTCCAAAGGACTTAGGGATTCTTAATGCATATTTGGGAAGCTAAGGGAGTGTACTAGGTATCCCATAAGTCATTATGACTGGTGTTGAGTAGTTTTTTGCCAACACTCTCTCAACTTTGCTAATATCCCATCACCTCTTCACACTCTTTACACAGGTTCAAGAACGTCAAGGAGAGTGTTCTTTGTACTTCTCCAAAAATGAATATTCATCTTTGAGGATATGCTTTTTGTCCACACTAGTAAATCTACATGTCAGTTGAAAGGTTTTCAGTTGTGGTGGGAGCAACCACCACAAGTTTATGTAGGTTTTTGAGCATAAAGAATCGAGTTGATAGACACATGCAAGCGTTTTTGGCTAGTGTTTGGGCTCTAAATTCAGCCTTTTAGTGCCATTTTATTGCATATATTCAGCACACGCAGACTATGTATGCTTCTATGGATATCGCTTATGTATGTCCATGTGGTCATTGATATAGAAATTATGTTTTTTTATAAAGCCTTTGACATTGATAAAGAGGGTCATGGTGAGGTTTTCTCAACTTGGAGACACCCAAATATTGGTGTCTCCTCTGGTGATGCAAGTGCAAGACTTACCTAGCCTCACCATAGGAAACATATGTTAGTTGTTTGTAGGTACTCGATAAGCCTAATTGTCTTCTTTTGGTTAAGTGGTTATATGTAGTGGAGTCAATGATTCACCATGCAAGTTTACATGTTAGTACTCATAGTTTTTAATTTTTTGACACTGATCATATGCTCATTTTGTAGAGGAGACTCTGGAAATTTTTTTTGAATTTTTGTTTTTCAACCATACAATGGTTGATTTTACTCCTTGACACACTTACTGGTGCACATAGATTCTCCATAATCCTTTAGGTTGGTCATTTTTGTTCATTAATCCATTTTTTAGGGGAGACTCTATCTTGATTTACCAAAGTTTGACACTTGGTCATCCTTCTTTTAGCCTTAGTGGTGCTTTGAGCTATTGTAGCTCCATTATCATTCTAGTTAGTTTTCTATCATCATGGCATCAACAAATGTAGGCACATCTAGTGGATCTAGGCCTAGTGCCAGTGTTCCCAAGAGGCACAATAACTTGTAAGGAAAAGACCATTTTGAGATCCAAAAATTTGATGGCACAAACTTTTCTCTATGGAAGAATCAGATTAAAGATGTGTTAATTCAGAGGAGATAGTGGAAGCCAATAAAAGGAATCTAAAAGAAACCTATTGATATGGATGATGATGAATGGGATGAGTTAGATAAAATGGCTAGGTCTACCATTTGATTATGCTTAGTAGATAATGCTTACTTTACAATATTGGAGAGTGAAAATGCAAAGGAGCGTTGGAAGAAGTTATGCAATACATATGAAAAAGAAACAGAATCAAATAAAGTGTACATGATAAAAAGTTATATGATCTTTGCATGAAGGACACGAATAATGTTGCTGGTCATCTAAATGATTTTGATGCTATATTCTCTCAGTTACATGCTCAAAAAAATGGAGACGGATAATGAAATGAAAGCGGTCTTGTTGCTATGCATCTTGCCATCATCATGGGATACACTTTGCACAACTATGAGAAATAGTGCACTTGGTGGTAAACTACTGTATGATGAAATATGTGGAGCACACTTAAGTGAAGATATTTGTAGAGAATCTATGGTTGGCAGTGAGAGTCGAGATGCATATAATATTCATGGTTCTTTCCAAGGAAAGAATCAATAATGTGGTAGGAGCAAGAACAAGGAAAAGAATGATCAACCGAATAAGATTAGAAGTAAATCAAGGAAGAGGGATATCGAATGCCATTCTTGTCATAAGAAAGGAAACATGAAGAAAGACTGCTATGTGTTAAAGAATGCTAAAGTTAAAGGACATAATGTTGATGGGCATGTTAAACAACTACCTACACCATCTACTTTGACTATGAAGATTGAAGAAATATTGCTATTTTTGATGATGCTAATGTGTTGAAACTTGAAAGTACTATGCCCATTGAGGCTCTTATGGTTGATTCTCTTGCCCACACATGGCTGCTAGATTCTGGTGCTTCGTTCATGTGACACCACATAGAGATTGTTTTTCTACTTATGTAGTAAACTCTCTTGGTACTGTGAAACTTCCTGACTCTTACTAGTGTGACATTGTTCGGATTGGAGATGTGGTTGTGAAGTTCATTGATGGTTCAAAATTCATTATGGATAATGTACGCCATGTAACTCACTTATCACACAATTTGATGTCAATTGATCAGCTTGATGACCTTGGTTATAAGGTGGTTTTCTATGCTCTTCACTTTTCATATCAAAGGGAAATATGTTTATTGCAAGTTGGCTCACTTTATCTTTTAATTGTATCACAGAAAGAGCACTTGTCATATATTGATGAACAGCCTATGACTTGTATTTGGAATGGCCATTTGGGCCACATGTCTCATAGTGGAAAGGAAAAACTTTCTCTTCTGGCTTTTTACCTATATTATCTTTTTCCTATTTTTCATTTTGTGAACATTATCAATATAGAAAGAAAAGTAGGAATGTGCATAAGACACACATTGAATCTTCAATTCAGCCTTTAGATCTTGTTCATATAGATGTGTCTAGTCCTATGCCCAAAAGTTCATTAGGTGGTTCTCTTTACTTTGTCACTTTCATAGATGATAATATTAGAAAAGTATGGGTATATCCTACCAAATTAAAGGATGAGGTATTCCCCACTTTCAAAAAATGGCTTGCTTGAGTTGAGACTGAAAAAGTAACTAAGCTCAAGGCATTATGTTTAGACAATGATGTTCAATATAACTCACATGAATTCAGCCTGTTTTGTTAGTATAGAGAAATTCATAGAAATTTTACATCTCCCTATACCCCTGTACAGAATAGTGTAGCTGAAAAGATGAATAGAAATATTCAAGATAGAGTAGTTTCTATGCTGCATCGTGCAAAAATTTCACAAGGATTTTGCGCAGAAGTAGTATTGTGTCCAATTCATGTGATTAATCTTTCACTTAGTACTACCAAAGGTTTGAAAGTGGCACAATAGTTATGGAGAGGGAAGCCACCATATTATGATAATCTTCAAGTTTTTGGGTGTGAAGTCTATGTTCATATTGCCAAGAATCTTAGAAAAAAGCTAGATCATAAGTCAAGGAAATGCATTTTACTTGGGCATGGCTAAGAAGGCCAATTTGGATATCGAATAGAAAACCAAAAGAGTATGAAAAATCAAACAAAATACTATTATTTATAGGACTCTTGAAGGAATGTGGAAATCTTTTTTCTCTTTATGTTTTTATTCTCCGTTTATAATGACTTTAACAAATAGAGTAGGACTCCATGAATCCCAAAGTCTTCAACTCTTTCTTGTTGTATTGCTATCTTAGAGATCATGTGGTAGTAACATCATCATCTTGTTTCCAAATTGTAACACTCTTTTGAGATATTATAACCTAATCAGACATCTTGCACTTATATAATAATCCATAAAGAATTTGCAATTATTCCCTTCTTGGAAATTATGAACTTATGTTAGGTTAGCCTCTACAAACGAAATTCTTCAGTAGCTTCGACCTTGCACATTTCTCTTAGGTATCCTTCTTTCCCTCATGCCATCTTTGGAAAAGGAGAAGGAATCTAAAAATAGACATATTTGAAGCTGACTACAAAGGCTACAAGCAATATGGAATAATTTATGATTCTCAAGGGTCTTACCCAAATGATGTGGAAGAGTGCTTCACTCCTAGAGAAAATAATCTTTTAAGGGACAAGGAGAAATAAGAGCATCGTTCTCGAGCTTATGAGAAGTTTGGAGTCATCTTGTCCAGTGATGATAGTGAAGAAGATGAATTCTATGATCGTGAGAAAAGGATGTAGAGGATAGAGGAACTCAAAAACATGATGTATCATTGCAATCACATTTATGAAGAAAATAAGGAGCTCATGAAAAATGTTAAAGAGACAATCGATGTTGAGAGATCAACACCATGTAGAAAGGGATTTATTGAGAAGATGCACATGAGGAAGAACAAATACGTGCATACTGAGCATGAAAACACAAAATATCACGTTCTTTTCATCCATTCTATCTCCTCTCTGTAGATTCTCTAATGCTAGCTTCCTTGCCTAGGATTTCTCCAATTTTTTGTTGTCCTCTATATTCTCTATCTCACAGCTAATATATCTCTATTCATGGTGTATGTCTCAATGTATATGAGGTTCTTTGTGGTTTAACTTGGAGTTTCAATCTTAAATCTACTTATACATTAATCTTCGAATCTAGACATTTTCACATACTTCTCTATTGCTAGTTTTGAAGAGGTTTTGGTATCTTGATTTCAAGTTGCTCTTTTCGAGCTATCTTTAACAATTTTGATGATTCCTATTTCTAGAGTGTGCTAAAAAAAGTCCACTTTTAGATTCCATAACTGATTTTAATAAAAAGCACAAAATTTATGTAATTCCCTTATTCAAATCAATTATGAAATGTGAAAATATACTACTACACTTCTTCTAGTTTATGTAAAAATAAGTCATAAAAAAACTTGGAGCATAGGCTGAGAAATAGTAACTTGACACTTCAAAACCTACAACATAGAATTGTGGGAAACTTCCCGACCTCTTGGATATCCTCTATCTCAGTAGGGACCTATCTGTATTAATGGTGTCATATGAAGTAATCTACTTTCAAATTGCATAATTGACTTGAATAAGAAAGACATGGATCACGAAAGATTCATCAATGAAGAAAAGAGACACAAAGTACAATTGTTCAAAACAAGAAAACATAGATATTCTATTAATAAAATGAATAATTCCAAAAAATCCTTTGGTGGTTAAAACAACCATTCATGGAGATACACAGTCTTTATTTTGTTTTAATTCATGCAGTGGCACTTTGTTGCAGTACTCAAAGTGTGGTGCTTTCGACCTCTTGAGAGTAGTTGTAAGTTCATCTCACTATCACACTCTCTTTGGAAAATATGGCACTTGAACACTAGTGTTGAACCAATTGGCCCTAGTTCAATACACCATTTTGTGGAGGATCATTCATTCTTGTGGTTGTAGATTCAAGCCTCCATGAATGAAGTGTTGTAGCCCAAGAGTTCAAGCTTGGAGCCTTCCTCACACAATTTGACAATCTTTCTATTGGTTTCTTGTAGCTTCTCCATAGTGGTCATAGTTTGGTTCTCAATCCTGACATCTATTTTTCTTTGAAGATTCAAGAGGTGCTGCATGCTCTCGCGAATAGTGTTGCTTGTGAGCCTAAAATCATCAAGCTCATTGGGAATGTACTCTACTTTGCTTGATTTGGGGTACATGATTCTATCATATGGGGATGTTAAAAGATCTCATTGGAGGACCTAAAATTGGTTGGTGATCAGTACCAAAACTAGCCCACTCCTACTAGCAGTCTTGTCAGTTTGGAGCACATGATAGTAAAAGATTGGAATCAACAAGGTCAATCCACTTGGCCTCTGTAGTCTATATAAGAACAAGCTTGTCACACATTTTTCCATCTTTTGTCTCATCTCTTTTCTAGTTGGGTTGCTATTTCTCTTCCACTGGTACTCTCTTCCTGAGATATCTATTTGGCTTCTTAGTTGCGGCTCTACCCATCGTGGTCACTATGACTCTATGGTGACTATATAGACTCTTGGCTTCTCAGTTGGGTGGCAGATATCATGATAGTGTCATGTAGTCTTGGTAGTGTATCTTAGTTAGAGTTTGTTTTGTTTCATTTGCAGAGAGTACTTTGCTTTTTAAGACACTTCTTGTTGCTGATTTTTTGGGTAGTCAATTTCTAGTCCATAGAGTGGCTAGTAGTATGCTTTTAATGCTCATTTGGATTATTTTGCCTTACTATAATCATTTGGAGTCTAAAGGAATTGTGCCTTTCTCATTAGTATTCTTGTAATTTTTCTCATTACTGTGACTTCAATATCCGGTTGTATTCCTACACATGGACATGTCACATGGTATACTTCTCTAGTGAAGAATCCCCATTGAGTAGGACTACTGGAACTACGGTCCTAGTTGCCTCTTCTAGAGTTTGGCACGCTTGATGATGGGATCCTTGTATGTTCTATGTGAATACCAGTATCTATTGAAGTAAGCAATTGTTTCCTGTAATGTTTTTCTTGCTTTTTTGAGTCATGTGAGTGGGTATGTGACCCATATTCCAGCAGATAGTGAGCCTCTTCATACATGTAAGATCCCTAGAAAGTCAACTCAACCTTCATTCGATCAAATCACTCCATTACCTTTAAATATGTCCATTGATTTAACCTCTACACTGCTTTCAAAAGAGAAGCCTAGAAGGACCTTTGATTTTGTCTTAGACATCTTAAATATTGTCTGTTTCCATAAAAAGTGAAATTTTGATAGGTGTCATTGTAGATAGTGGCCGTGAAATCAATTTGCTGCATGCTTTTATCATCAAGAAAAAAAATTTGGACCTCACGAAGGCAACAACTTTCACTGTGAAATTGGTAGACCATCAATGAGTCACGCCATTGGGCATCATTGAAAAGGTACTCATGATAGTTGAAGGTTTTCAATTTCTCTTGGATTTTGTTGTTATTGCTCTACCCCAAGAGACCTCTTCTCTACTACTTTTGGGAAGGCCTTGGCTGAATCAAGCCAATGCATTACAAGATTGGGGAATGAATAGGCTATGGATATCTATGAAGGCTAATAATTAGTTGCAGATACACTTGGAGGAAGGATGCGACATTGCCAAGGAAACAGGGTATATAATGGACACTCAAGTAATGCATTCCCTACCTTATGAAGATGATAATATGTTAAATTAGATGATGGGAAGTGCACAGTGTTGCATAATTGAAATAAGTGAAATAAATGAGGAAATAGATTAAAAAAATCATGTCTACTAGTTAAATAAAGTAATAAAATTTTGTCAAAAGGCACCACTACATTGTTATGCAAGAAGAAAACAAGTAATCATGATGAATTTGACAACTTTATGGATCTGGTGCCAGAAGGTGTCAACACTATGCGTGCACCTTAGGAGGCTAACTTTGACCCTAGGATCAGAGAAGACCTCTCGTTTCTAGATATTCAAGAGGGATGAACCAAGGAACACATTATAGGGCATAAGGGTAATTCTAGCCTAGTGCACAATGTTGATGATTTTTCAAGTGAAGCTACCACTTAAGTGCTTGTTCGAGAAGTGAACACCAGAAATGAAGAAAACTTGCAAGTAGTCATCCTAGCCACATGGTTATGGCACTATCCATTCTTACTATAAAAGATAACCTCTCTTCTTTATACCTATAAAAATGCCTTTTCTTGGTCCCATATGGATCTCTCATGTATTCCAAAGGAGCTTGGATTACATCAAATACCCTTAGTACAGGGAGCTGCACCTATAAGAAGTAGGCCATATCAATTCAATCCCAAATATGTAGAGGCAGTCAAGGTAGAAATAAAAAAATTAGAGGAGGCAAGTATTATTGTTCCTATAAAGCACTCAAGGTGGCTTTCATCTATGGTTAATTGTACCTAAGTAAAATAGTGGCAAAATAAGAGTGTACATATTGATTTTTGCACTTTAAATAAAGTGATTGTTGAAGATGGTTTCCCTCAAACCTTTATAGAGGAGGTGCTAGAAGAAGTATCCAGACACACTTTGTACAGTTTTCTTGATGTATTCAATGGCTAAAATCAAATTTTTATTCACCCCAAAGATAGAGAAAAAATGGCTTTGGTCACTCCATGGGGCACTTATGTCTATACATACATGATTATGGTCTCAAAAATGCACCTGCTTTATTTAATAGAACAATGTATCTAATACTTGGTAAATGACTACCTAAACTTCTTTGCATTTTCATGGATGACTTTTTAGTATTCATAGGTACAGACAGAAGAGCAGTGGCCAAGATTTTCATCAGCATTTGGGAAATTTGAAGGAAATATTTTAGCAATGTCTGAAGATAGGTTTTAATTTGAACCCTGCTAAATTTCAAATTTTTATCACCAAAGGTAATCTTCTTGGCCACATAGTTTCGACCAAAGGGATAACTGTTAATCCTGCTAAGGTAGTTGCCATTCTTTCAATGCCCATTCTATGGAATCCTAAGGAAGTGCAAAGTTTTCTAGGCCATGTAGGGTACCATAGAAGATTCATACGAATGTACTCAAAAATAGCTAACCCTATGTCAAGGCTTACCAATAAGATCCCTTTCTCTTGGAATCCTAAAACAGAAAAAGCATTTAGTGATTTAAAACCAAGGTTATGTACTATGCCACTCTTAAATGTTTCTAATTGGTCACTTAAGTTCCATGCGCATACAAATACTAGTCTTCATGCAGTTGGAGTAGCCTTGGCACAACCATTTGCACAAAAGGTGGATGAACCCATTGCCTATGAAACTAGATTACTTACGAAAACAAAAAGAAATTACAGTACTACAAAAAGAGAAGGTTTGGCTATTATGTTTGCACTTCAAAACTTTTTGCAATACTCTCTAGGCATACATTTCATTGTCATCTCACACCATGAACCTCTAAAGTATCTAATTAACAATCCTAGAGTAGTTGCAAGGGTTTGGTGATGGCTACTACTATTTTAAGAATATAACTTTGAGATTCACATTAGGCTAGGGATGAAGCACTACATGGCATACCATGTGTCAAGGACTCCCATGAGTGAAAGGCCAACATGTATTAATGATGAGCCCATGGATAGTGGCCTCTTTCTTATAGAGGCTCAAATTGATTGGTATGATGAAAAATTGCAATTTCTCACTTTTGGAAAATTCCTTGAGAACATGAATCCATTAGAGAAGAGGAAATTACCATTTAAAGCAAAAGAATTTTCACTCATAAATTATCATTTTTATAGATATTTCTTGGATGGTATTTTGCGTAAGTGTGTTTATCCACAGGAAGTAAATGTTTTGCCTGAAGCAGCTCACAATGAAGGGCATCTCAAGGGAGAGCACTTGGCATACAAAATCCTCCATAAGGGATTATGGTGGACATATATATACATTGATGCTAACAAATTTTACAAGGAATGTGACATCTACCAAAGATGTTCTCCTAGGCTCCTAGGCCAACTAGGCTAAATTCAACGATTATTCATTTCAAGGGTGACAACCTTTTGAATGGTGGGGTCTCGACTTCATTGGACCCATTACTCCAATTGGTCAAGTTGATGGTAAAAAGTATATTTTGATGGTCACATGTTATTCCACTAAATGGGTAGAAGCTAAGGCTTCTTCTAATTTCACTGCCATGACAGTGGCCAAATTTATCTACAAACAAATCTTTTCACTATTTGGATGGCCACTAGAAGTTACTAGTGATAGGGGCATATAGTTTGTAAATCATTTGCTACAATTCATTGTTGAAAGGTACAAGATTTTCCATAAGAATTCATGTGTCTATTATCCTAGAGCAAATGGGCATGTAGAAAGTTCTAACAAGATTTTGATTGGGTTACTATGCAAATTGGCTTTTTGAACACCAAAACTCTTGGCTACAAGCTCTTATTGGTGTTGTTTTGACCTTTCATATGACAAGATGAGGCATTACTGGTGAGAGTCCATTCCTCGCTCTATGGTAAGGAAGCACTGGCCCCTTTCTAATTCATCAACAGGAAAGAAATTGAACCAAAATCCATTGGAATTGACCCTCAGATTAGGAAACTCGTAGCATTGGAAGAATGCAAAGAAGCAACTATGAGGAGATTGCTAGTAAGGCAAGAGGAGGGAAAACAGATTCATGAAAGATATCTAAGGGCTGATGAAGTGCAAGAGAAATCCTTGTACTTGGTGTTCTAGATTTCGACAGTATCCACTAAACTGGCACCTAAGTGGATAGGACCCTACAAAGTGATGAAGGTATTATCTTGAGGAGCAATACAATTGGAAGACTTGCAGGGTGAGAAGATGTCCCTGGTTAACATCTCCAAGGTGAAGACTTATTTGAATTGAATCAAGCAAGACATAAGATCAATTAATTTTGTTTCAATAGTTCATTTTTGTTTGAATAAAGCAAATAAAGGAGAAGTTTGCATCAAGACAGTGCAAAGGCTTGATGCAGTTGTCTTTATCTTAGGAGGCTTACAATGGATTCGTAGGTGATTCTCCTAAATGCTTCAATCATTACATACGGATTGATTGGTTTTATATGGAAGTGTGAGAGAAGAATGGGAAGGTCACATAACAAGCATTGTTGTCGCTACCTTATAGGGACCTCTAGCCCTATTTAGGGATTAGTGGTCCCATGGGGTGACCCTTAGCCCTAGGGGTCCCAAAGAATGAAGCAATAGAGTGACTTGTAAGATATGCGCAATGAATCACCCTTATGTAACAACACCATTGTTCCACAACACTATTTTGTAAGGCCCCTAATATGAGGAGAAGCCATGTGAGAGTGTTAGACACTGGTAGGTTCCTAATTCTGAGGTCAAATGAGGTCTAGAGTAGACCGTAGATGGATAGTTAGGAAGGTTACTTCTAAGCCATTGGATTTGGGATTGATTCTATGTGAGGATCAACCTAAATCATGGGCTAGAAACAGAAATAGATTTCTTAGCTTGGAGAAGGGTCTATTTGATGTGGACCATTGGATCTAGACTTTATCCTAAGTGTGCATTAGTCAAGATCAAGGGCTACAAACAAATGGTTTTTTATCTTATATTTCTACCATTGGATTTACCCCACATATCAATGGTGGAGATTATTTTGTGCATGGATCAAGCTACCACGAGCCTAGAACATGGGTAGGACAACTTAGGCTTGGAGGACATTATATGGATGGTCCCCGCCCCATTTAGGATCATAGTTTTTATGTTTGGAACCATTCGGGTATCCATCTTAGTACCCATTATGTTGGCCTATACCCCTTCACCTAGATTCTATCTAGATCACCATATAAGCTCCATATAGGGAGTCCATGGGTGGATAGAACCATATATATTTTGTTTAGTGTTTAAAATCCATTGTATTAGAGTTTTGAGTTTGAGTTTAATTGAGTTAAGCTCATCTTCTACCCATCTTCAATCAACTTTACATTACAATCATATCTCTTGTGTTATTCCCATGAATACCAATAGTGATTGGTGACTAGTACCAAAATTAGCCCTTCTGCCATGAGCCTTATCAATTTAGAACATGCCACAATAAAATCTTGGAATCAACAAGGCCACTCCACTTGGCCTCTCGAGTCTATATAAGAAGAGTCTTGGCACTGATTTTGGAAAGGCAACTCCACTTGGAAT
>CM035406.1:245792927-245822927 GCA_020310875.1 Ceratopteris richardii
TTTTAGGTGCTGATCGTGTCCTTTTCATTGGCTTCCCATTTTATATTCAGGTTGTACAATCCAAAAAAAAAATGTTGTTTGAACACAATAGATTGGGATAAATACCTCAAAATAATATCCTGAATCGATAAACCTATTGTTGCTTTTAGCGCATGTGTAGGACTTTAAGCTTTAGGTTCTCCTTTTCCTCCTTGGTTATCTTTTTCCTGATCATTCCTTTGATGCATAACTTTGTGATATAGAGCTTCGTCTTCATGGGCATTAGATTGCAAACAAATGCCCTATAAGTCTTGCAAGGGTTGCTTAATTTGGCATTTTCCACATTGAGCGAGCCATGTACTAGCCCATGCATGGATGTCAGTCCACCGTGTGGGTAATAATACCACGTAGACCATCCCTCTCCGTTGCCTATTTATTCAAAGGCCGGACTTCTCCTCAAGCCCAAGAATCAAGTTGATCCACCATATACATACCTTGTGTTCCATCATCTAGTTTCTTTGAGATTGCCTTAGATTTAGAGTTCGTGTGGAAAAAGACTTCATCTTTGTACTTGTTATTAGTAAGATTGTTTTGATTTTCCAGCTTGTGTAAATACACTCTTCTCCCTTGTGTAAATATTGTTTTTTACATAATATTAACACACTGAGTTGCTCATATAGCTATAGAGAGCGGCTTTTTGAACTTTTGTGTTCACTAGATTATAAGCGTTTAAGTGATGGATTCATTTTTTTCATCTACAATCTTATTAGAGCTATTAGCATTGCTAGTAAACTTACTCAATTTTTTCCATGCACCTACTTACATCAGATTAAAGCTTGATGAAAAATCTACAAGCTTTGGAAGTCCATGATAGAATCCATTTCATACTCATGAAAGTTTGTCATCAATATCGCAGGACTTGATGACTTCGAGCATGTAGAAATTTAAGATTAAACAAACTCAAAAGTGATGATTTGGCTGAACCTAGACCTTCATTCAATATAGAAGAGGTGATAAATAGAGCCAATATATGCAATTATTTTCATTCTACATTATTTTGTGCTCGCTTGTTACAACATCCTACAAAATCATATAATCTTTGGGGCTTATTGGCTTGCCAATGTGAGAACAAGAATCACATTAGGAATAAAAAATTGAATAATTAGTAAAAATAAGAATCATTAAAGTCAAATACGGCTCAAGATATCAAAAATCTAATAAAGGAGTTTAAATATGAGCTATGTCACATAATCCTAGTAGGGGATGGTTGAACCATATCGTAAGAGAGAGGATTAGGAAGTAATCCTCATCCATGGCTTTTAGGGCTAGTGGTTATCCCATCATACTCCTAGCTAGGAGGTTGTGAATTCAATTCCTCACAAGCTAGCTCATGTTGGTACTTGTACAAAATGAGAAGAATTATCTCAAAGGTGTATGTTGATTCTTCTAGAAAAATTAAGTTGTGATAGCTCTCAACACCCAAGTTAAATGCACTACTCTCAATTGTTGAGGGTTTTTGTAATGATGCTATAAGAAGAAATGTGGATAAAGAACCATCAATGTGAAAATGATCATCTACTCCTAAGTGATGTAAAAGGAAAAGAATTAATCGATTAGACAAGAATAAAAAGAAGAAGAAGAAGCTCTAGAAGTTACCACTCTTGTAAAAAGAACACTCGTGACATAGAAGCTTGTAAGTGGGAGCAAACGGATGAAAGAAGTGGGATGTTCCACCATGTAAATATTGGATACTATTTGTTGGAGCTCGAGGTCTGTGGAAGCACGTGAATAGCACAAGGAAGAAAAAGAAGAAGCTTAGAGCACAACACACAATACTGAATGTATTATCACTAGAATGTACAAAGCTAAGTGACACTTTAGGGTTATAGGCATATATACAAGCTGGGGGAAAAACCTCCTAAAGAAGGAAAAAAGCACCCTGGTGGTCCTAGTGTGTTTACACACATCACTACCTGAAAAAATCAACAAATCCCCCCTAGGAGTGATGCGGTGAACAAAGAGTTGGCACTCATGTATAATAAGTGCCAAGCTATGTGGAATCAATCCACAAAAGGAAGTAAGTCCAAAGCTTTGCAAAAAGCTTCAAACTTCTCTTGAGGTAGAGCCTTTGTGAAAAGGTCTGCAATGTTCTCCTACATGGGCACATATAACAAACTGATCTCTCCAACAGAGAATCTCTCCCTGACATAATGATAGTGCAATTCAATGTGCTTAGTACGAGCATGGAACACATGATTCCTCACAACTGCCAATGCGCTCTAACTCTCAGTGAAGATGGTGGTGGTAGAAGACCGACGAACACCCAAATCATCCATAAGGCATCTGAGCCACACACACTCAATAGTCACTATGAAAGTTGCCCTATACTCAGCCTCAGAACTGGAAGTGGCTACAGTAGGCTGCTTCTTGCTCAACCAAGATATACATGAGCTACCAAGACTGAAGCAAAAGCCACTAGTGGACACACAAGTGTTATAGCAACCAGCCCATTTAGAGTCAGAAAAAGCATGTAAATTTGGTGGTATTGATCCCACTTGGGATAAAACAATCGAAGTAGTTGGGTATCACTCAAGTCATGAAAGATGCGCTTAACCACCTACCAATGCTTGACACCTGGGCAATGCATAAACCTACTTATCTGTGAGATAGCAAACTGAATATCTAGCCAAAGAATTCATAAGTAAATCAAGCATCCAGCAACCTCCTGGTAGAGAACAAGATCAAATGCATTTCCAACATCATGAATACTCAATCGTAAACCTGTCTCCATAGGAGTGGCAATAGGTTTGTTGTCTTCAAGGCAAAACACTTGAGTAATGTGTTAATATATTTTGTTTGACACAAAGCTATTCTGCCATCAACTTGCATGAAATGAACGCCCAAATAATGATGCAAATGCCCCACATCTCGAATCTCAAATGAGGCATGCAAATCAGCCTCAAAATAAAAAATATGCTTCTCATGAGGACCAGTGAGCAGCATGTCATCAACATACACAACAATGATCAGAAGGACATCATTAAAGGAATAATGGAATGTTTGATAGACAAGGCTATCAATGCATGTGCTTGAGCATCTATGCCATCCCAACAAATTTGCTCTGCAATAGATGCAACAGGAACCATAACACGAATAGGAACATGAAGAATATTTCCATCTTCAACACCTTCAACAACTATGTTTACAAGTGTAATAGGATGTTTTTCAACACCCTGCAGAATGTTCCATAGTCCTTTTGCAACCTTTAGCAATTGTGTTTGCAGGTGTAATAGGATGCTTTTCAACACCCTACACAATGTTCCACATGAAGAATATTGCCATCTACATCAACTTCAACAATTGTGTTTGCAGGTGTAATAGGATGTTTTTCAACACCCTGCACAATGTTCCATAGTCCTTTTGCAACCAATACATGTCGCATCATATAAGCCCATAATGGATAATTGGTACCATCTAACTTATCCTCAATAGTCAACATATATAATACATCACTACTTTCAGCCATGGCCATTGACTAAAATACCCTGATGCAAAAAAAATGACTACATCAAAAAAAGTTGAACAGAACTACCCTAACAAGTTTTGCTAAACCTATAGCAGACTTTGAGGTTCTTATACTAGCGAATCGAAACGTGTATATATCTTTGGCACAAAAAGACAAAATTACCTGCACAAGCACTATGACAATGCGTTCAGAGGACAAAACAAGCTCAGATCGTGTTTTTGGCACCACAAAGCAAAGCGGTTTTAATCTCCTAGTCACCCTAAGTATGTTCATCAAATTTTGTGTGGTTCTAAGACTGTGACCGGAGGGGTGTTGATGATGCCCTAGATGAAGTGGCAACCTGCTTTGCTACCAATTGTTGGAGTTCGAGGTCTACGGAAGCACGTTGTGGTCAAGATTCAAAGTCGGGCTTTTTAATCAACCATGAGGACAATGGATCTTGAAGCTCAAATTATGCCCTTCTAAATACGCATGTGAAAGGAAGAAGATCATCAAAGCCTTGAAAGGGAATGTAGCAAAAGAATCATGTGATGCATATGGATGTTTGGTATTGATCGCAATATTGGATATAGTTGATGATACTGAGGTGCTGAATAAGTTTTTTGTTAAATGAGCTGAAAACCAATGGTATTTGCACGGATGCATAAACTCCTCTCGAAGCTTGAAGCTTCTTCTGGTCCAACAAACTCCTCACATCTCATAGGAAGTAGTTATATAAACATTAAGCCAAGATATACAATAAGCCAAAAGCCAAAGACGTCTACAATGTCTCAAGATGAACATGAAGAAATTGTCCATAGAAATGATGTCAACAAAAAGGATGTCAAGATCAAGGAGATGTCAATAAGTAGTTCTCTAAAAGGTTATATGCATGCCAAACATGATGAGTGTGATGCTAGTCATGATGATAAATCAATTACAGTTCAAGTTTTTGATATTCCTCTGAGTGATACTACATTAGATATATGTCCTCAGATGCAGGACAATGATCCTACTTATATGATAGAGGATAAAACACTAATTGGAGTTCTAGAGAGTGATATGTATGTAGATGATGCCACACTCCACAAAGAGGGGTATGAGAATGTAGCTCAAGCGTAAGCAGCACCTCCTTTACTTGTCAATCCGCGGAGACGTGAGGACCGGTATGAAGACCACGAGCAAGTGAAGGCACAAGTGCGTGAGTGAAAGCACACAAACATGCACACACATACACACACACGCGCACAAAGTAAGATCAAAGAGAGGAACAATGGAAAGCTTAGATTGCAAAAGAGTCCTCTTACAAAAGTTCTATTCTCTAACAAGCTAACTCTCCAAAAATGAGCTCTCTAGCTCTTTTTATAGTTTTTTGACTAGTTTTGGCCCTGTCCAGACTTAGTGTCCGGCCTAGTTAAAAATTAGGTTCCAGGGCTTATTTGAGGACTCAAACGAAGTCTAAAAATTATGAAAATTGGTACGATGGTACTTCTAATACTCCTCAAGCTCGAGGACTCCTCGGCTTGAACAAAATGGAGTTACTAAAAATAGATAATGGTATTTACAATGGTTTTTAGTGATGAAAATCACTATTTTTGTAGGGGATTCTTCTTAAAATTTGACATACACTTCTTGGAGCTCCCTACTTGCTTCCTTTCCTTGTGTGTCCACCTTTTGATGTGCTTCCCTGTTTTGTCCTTGACTTTGAGCTTCAACACTCCCCCCCCTCTCGAGTCTGTCGTCCCTGACAGACCCTTGTTGGAAGGGGTGTCCTATGTAGTGCTTTGAGAGGTGGTGTCCATCCGTTGTATGAGCTGGCTCCTTGGATTCCAGCGAGAATGTGTCGTTGTGAGCTTTCAAAACTGCAAGTTGCTCAAAAGAGGTTGTCAAGAGTGATTTGGAGCAACTACTGGCTTCAATTTGCTTCCGAGATATGGATGTTGTTCCCATGATGTCCGCTAGCTCTTTTAAAGATGATGTTGAGAGCAGTCATGCCAACTACTCATAACCCATAATGAATGATGGGTAAGTGTGTTCGTGCCTGGGTTGAAAAAAGTATGTGCCTTGTGCACGGCCTTGTAATGTAGCCCTACGCATGCTTACTTGGAAAATGCATTGGAAGAAGTATGGTGCAAAAATTGCGGGTCTTGAGCTAAGTGCTCAAGGGTATGCTGACGAAGAGGTTTCCTAAACTATCATGGTTATGGTGTTTCCAGAGTAAAGATACTTACCATGGCGAAGGTTGATGGATGTTTGTCTCTTCGTGTTGTACACTCGGCCTTTGGGATGGAACCTTGTTGATGAATGTCCATGTTGATTGTCCACGGATGAGATCTTTTGGGTGGTGGATCCCCTCTCCTCTTTTCAAAGCAACATTTGTCACTAACAATGTGCATTTCTGAGCTTGGGCTCATGCACGTTCACTTCCCTATATTGACACTCAGAGGAATATTGGACACATGCCGGTTTCTAAGAGATTACCATGCTGATTGACATAGACCATTCACCAGTGCTATTGTACCATACTGGTTCAGGAAATACTGAGAATTGAATTGCTTTATATTCCTTGGCAAGCAACATCGGGTGACTACACCAAGCTGAGTTTCACATATTCTCTTTAGCTCACCATATGCAGGAGTCTTCTCCTCCAGAACTACCTTTTGCAGATATCTCCTTGGATGCTCTGGTACATGAAGTAGGTAAGCATCCCTCAAGTTGCGGACCCTCAAGCTCTTCATTCCTACCATGGTAAGAGAGAATCATAGTTGTAGATGCCATGTTCATGCCACATGCTTGTCATCTACCAGATAAGGCAGCAATAATCTCACTGCTGGCCGAGACACACTTCTGTCCAAATTGATAAATGCCTAGTAATCAACAGTTCCACCTTCAACTAAGCATGACTCATTCATGTTTCATAAGCCAAACCTGGGAACAAGCTCTCGCCCACTTTTCTATCTCCTCTTTTTTTTTTTTTTTGAGGAAAAGGATATCACAAAACAAGAACACAAAAGTTAGTATCAATAGAAATGTTTGACATATGTCACTGTGCTCTTGTGCATGGGATTCTCAAGTGTGTCTATGCACGGCCGTGTAATGTGGCCCTATATTAATGCATACTTTGGAAATGCATGACCTGAATGGTGCAAAAGACAGGGTTGTGCAAGGAGCACATGGTTGTTGCTCGTTCGAGGCTTTCGATGTTATTTGCGGAGGTTGATGCCGACCTTGGTGGAGGTATCCATTGAGTATCGAACTGATGTAATCCTCCTTATTGGAGTCCATTTTAGAACATCATTTGGCACTGTAGAGGTCACTTCAGGCGTCTTTCTCCTTGGATGCTTTCTGAACTGTGGTATCCAGTGTGGTTGACGCGTTGGTTCGGTGGAGGCTACTTGCACTTTTGGCTTCCAGACCCATATCCTTTTTGCATGTCTTCCTACTAATGTTGAAGAGCTGATTTGATCTTCCTTTGGTCTCTGTACGTGGTTCTTACCCTTTTCTCTTTTTGGCTTCTTTGTAGAAACCTTTTGCATGTGGGAGAACAAAGGTTGTTGTGGATGTAGGAGCTTCTTAGGTACCCACATCTGTAATTGCCCTTGTTGAGCTACAGCTAACTTCTTAGGCACCCAAACTTGTTGGATACCTTGTGATTGAGCTTGTCTGAGCTGCTTCCTTCGTCTTCTGGCCTGGTTAGTGTGCATGGATGGGATTTGTGGGGGCAAGGCTGGTGGTTGCTCTCCTTTGCGTACCCAGATCTGCTTCATGCCCGGAACCGCTTTTTTATCGAATGGTGTCTTTTTATTTGATGTAGCAGTTGTCGTGAACGGTTGTGTTTGCTTGTGTGGTGGGCTCACTACTGTGGCTACTTGATTCTTTGGAGAAGAAGAAAGATCCACCCGCCTTCGAACCTGGTCTTCCACGATTGACTCCTTCTGCATCATAGAGCTTTTGACACATACAACATCTTCGTTCATATGATTAGTATTGGAAGAACTAAGAGAGTGTGTGGTGCCATGATTTAGGAGCATGCAGTTCTCTAATTCTATTGTAATGCATTGTTCATGTACCCAAACTTGAAGAATTTGACTTCTTAGGTTTAAGTTAACTGCATGGTCATAGATCCAATCTTGACCCAGGACAAGTGGTTCTGTAAGGTTCTCATCTTGACATGCTAGCACTTTGACTTTCATTGGAACATTGTGAAGGTAGATGGGAAGTTCCACCTCGCCCAAACAAGGGGTTTCCACACCTCCCAATCCTATGAGATAAGCTTCTATGGGATTGATGTTCAACCCCAAGTCTTGGCAGTATGAAAGTCTAACTGCACTACTTGCTGCACCTGAGTCAATCAATGCTTTCACCGTCCTTGCACCCTTCCCTTGTCCTATCTCTATGGTCACAAAGGGTCTTCGGTCAATGACGTGAGAAGTCGCTATGCCTGACTTTTGACACATATCCATGTGATATTTTGGGGCTTTTGAGTTGACTTCTAGGCCTAAGCGCCTTAACTTATTTCGCCTAATACGCTCTCTGGCCTCTACCTGTGCTTCTTCTCTCACTCTTAACTCTTCATCTTTTCGCTTCTTAGCAGTGTTGAGTCTCATTAGCATATCCTCAGTAAGAGGTTCTTGATATAGCTTGACTCTACAGCCACTAATATAGTTTGGCAAGATATCACCTTCTAAAGTAGCCAATTGAACCGCGCCACTAGTGGAAATTCTGTTAATGATCATGGGTCCATATCCTCGTTTTTCCAACTTACGGGCATGTTGTTTCAGTGTGTAAACCAACACTAGATCTCCCTCTTTCAGTCCCTTATCCTTAATGTGTGCATCGAAGTAGGCCTTTTGCCTTTTCTTTGCAGCGTAGATGCCTGCAGCCGCTCGTAGCCTTGTCTCACCTAAGCGTTCTAGATCAAAGATCCTAGATGACAATTCATGTCCATTCCACTCATGCTCTTGTGCTACTTTTAAAGCAGGGATTAAGAAATCCAGTGGTAGCACCGCATTCTGTCCAAAGACCATCTGAAATGGGGTGGCATTGAGTACTGTTTTGTAGGCAACTCGATAAGCCCAAACAGCATGATGAAGTTGTTTGTCCCAATCAGAGCGTTTATTATTTACCAATTTTGTCAATACGTTACAAAGGATCTTATTGGTACTCTCGGCTTGTCCGTTAGCTTGTGGGTGATAGGGGGCAGATTTCTTATGTATCACCAAGAATTCTTGGAGAAGATTTTCAATGACTTCATTCAAGAAGTGTGTGCCTCTATCGCTCACTAACTCTATTGGTAGCCCATATCTTGTGAACACATTCTCGAATAAGAACTTAGCCGTCGTCTGAGCATCATTCTTTGTTGTGGCTTTCACTTCTACCCACTTGGTAAGGTAATCTGTGGCGACAATAATATACTCTGCATGGGAGTTTCTAGCAGGGGGATTAATAGGACCTATGAAGTCTATGCCCCACTTGGAAAATGCACGCCCTCCCATCATTGGCCTCAAAGGCATCTCGTCTTTTCTAACTGGATATTGTGCACGTTGGCATGTGTCACATTTCTTCAGATAGGTATGTGCATCCATATGAAGAGTGGGCCACCAAAGTCCTGAGAATAGAATGGTCTTAATCACTCGGTCAGGACCAAAATGTCCACCTGCAACACCACTGTGTGCAGTCTCTAAGACCCTTAAATAGTCTGATTCATGAACGCATAGTCTTAAGTAACCATCTTTACCTCTTCGGTATAGGTTCTCTCCTACTAAGGCATAGCCTTGAGCCTCTTGCTCCATATTTCGTCTTCTTGCTAGACTGGCCTCTTTGGGTAATCTTCCCGATCTCATAAACTCTACCAATGGAGCACTCCAATCTGGAATTAATGATACTTGATAAAGGGTCGCATGCTCCACTGGTGGTCTCTCTCTGCACATTGGACAATTCTTGATCCACTCATGTATTTCTTTGTCCATGCTAGGCCAATACACTCCTAAACGTTTCAAATTCTGCAATGTTTGTTGTTTAGAATAGTGATTTCCTAGCAATCCCTCATGAGCTTGCTGCAACCAACTACTATGTTCATCATCCTCGACACAACAAGCTAATACACCCTCAGTATCTTGTTTGTACATGCTTCCTGCCAATATGTGATATTTTTGTGATTTTACAATTTCTTCTTGTGATGTTTTCACATTCTTATTTGCAGGGCCGAAGGTTAGGACTGGTACCAACTTATTTGCCCATTTAGGAACAACTTCCAAATTGAACAGATAAGCATCAGGTAGTTCATCAGACACTCCTTGTGGTGACTCTCCTGAAGTAATGCGAGAAAGGTGATCTGCCCGAAGGTGGGTTCTACCTTTCCTGACAACAACTTCAAAGTCATACTCCATTAGTAAGAGGAACCATCTTACTAAGCGTCCAGTATTGCAAGGTTTATTGACCAAATATAACAAAGCTTGATGATCAGTGAAAAACTTGAACTTGTTGGCCAATAAATAGTGTCTAAACTTCTTTACAGCATATACCATGCCTAACCCTTCTCGCTCGGTTGTGGTATAATTTCTTTCGGCTGGGTTTAGTTGTCTACTAGCATATGCTATGGGCAAATCTAAATTCCCTTCACCTGTGGGTTGTGCTAGCACACATCCTATGGCATGATTGGATGCATCCACATGGACATGGAATGGCTTATTCCAATCAAGAGTGGTCAATATTGGTGCTGTGCACAAACGTTTCTTCAGTTCATTGAAAGAATTCTCGCATTCGTCGTTCCACTCAAAATTAGACAACAAGGCATAAAGGGGTCTAGCTATGATCGCGTACATGTGGATAAACCTACGGTAATATCCACAATGGCCCATAAAGGCTTGTACCTCTTTAACATTCCTTTGCCTTGGCAGCTCCGCTATGACTCGTACCTTATCTTCATCCGTTGAGATTCCATTCTTAGAAACAATATGACCGAGGATTTTACCTTGACGCACCATGAACACACACTTTTCTGGGTTCAGACACACTCGATATTCTCTACACTTGTTGAAGATCTGTCTGAGCTCAGGGATGTGAACCCTTCTTTCTTGGGAATGAGCACATAAATCATCCACATACACTTCTAAGCTCTTTCGCAAGAACTCTTTGAAGACATGACACATGAGCCTTTGGAATGTTGCAGGTGCATTGGTGAGCCCAAATGGCATCACCCGAAATGCAAAGATTCCCCACTCTGTGGCAAAAGCTGTTTTGTGTTGATCTTCTGGGGCAATGGCTACCTGATTGTAACCTGAAAATCCATCAAGGAAGCTATAAACTTCCTTGCCTGCAACACGCTCCAAAAGGTGTTCTGTGATTGGAAGTGGATAACTATCTCTAATCGTAGCGGCATTAACTTTTTTAAGGTTAATACACACTCGCAACTTCCCGTTCTTCTTGGGTACCACAACAATGGGGGACACCCATTCGGTATGCTCAATCTCATAGATGAATCCGGCTTCAATCAACCTATCAATTTCTTCTTTTATTTTTGCTGCATAGGTATCATTATATGTGTAGGGCTTCTGTTTGGTGGGCTTAGCATCAGCAGTCCTGGGGATAGTATGAGAGCAAATTCTTGGATCTACCCCTTTCAAGTCTCTATAGTGCCATGCAAACACATCCCTATATTCCCTTAATAGAGCTATGAGCTCCATTTCTTCTCTTGCACTTAGGTCATCTCCTATATATGTGCATCTCTCTTCGTTCTCTTCAATGGTCACTACAATTCTCTTGGTCTTTTCTTTATTATCATATGATTCTCCTATGATGGCCTCTCTCTTAGGCATTCGTACCAAAATTTTGCGGTCGTCAACTTCATATTTCTTGAAGTTTTCTGGTACTTCAAACAATGATTCCTCCTCTTCTTGTTTCAATGCTTTTCTTTTCTTTTTCTTTTGACTACTCTCACTTCCATCCTTTGAGTTTACTGTTTTAATACTTGTGAGAGGTTCTTCTTCTTTCTGGGTGAACACTCCTATATCTTCTAGATAGTGCTGCTCTGAGTTAAAGCAACTATCCATCACAATAGACTCCAGATCATCGTCATTCTCTTCTTCTTCTATGACATCACTAGGGTCACATTCTTCTAGCAAGGGTTGACACATGAAAACTGAGATATCATAACCCTCCTCATCACAATGAGGTGTCCATTGTTCCTCATTGACAGCAATGTCCATGGTGGCTAAGATTTCTGGCCAGCCATGAGGCTCAAACTCCTCATCTGGAAAGATCATCGGTGTGTAGGCTGGGTCTCTAACTGGTCTATCTCCTAGTGAAGTTCCTTCTTCCCTTGCCTTTAAACGTTTTTCCTCTTCCTTTGTGACTTTGCACATCCACAAATGAGTATCTTCATGCAGCCATGATGGATCATATGAACTTTCAGAATGCACAGAGATGGAATCTTCTTTCACTTTGTGGATAGAATTCCACTGTAGGGGTGGTACATCTCTGAAGGTGTAATCCTTCAGATTGACCTTGGTGGTAACCCCTAAGTGCTGTAAGTACAGGGAGTTAGTTCCCCAATCCTGTACTATTTGCAATTGTCGTAGGAAGGGTCTTCCTAGGATCATCTCATAGACATTATTTTTCTCAAAGTCACATATAGCAAATGTGTGCTCAAACTCTACACCACAAGTGGTTAGAGTGATCCCTTCTAGCAATCCTAGAGGTCTTTCAAAATGACCATCAGCCATTTGAAGCTTCATTCTAGTTGGTCTTAATGTGGGCTTGCCCCATTGCTCCCACAAGGAGGTAGTCGCAATAGCAACACCAGCACCTTGGTAGGTGATTGGAAGATAAGTATTACCTTCTTCACCCTCACACATGTCCCCTATTTTGTCTAGAGGTATCTCTGGTACCCTTTGCTTGGAGCCTGCTTTTGGCATGTTGGAATCAAGTTCTGGGACCTGATCCTTCACAAGGAGGTAGGTGCTTTGGTTGTGTAACCTTGGTAGGTGATTGGAAGATAAGTATTACCTTCTTCACCCTCACACATGTCCCCTATTTTGTCTAGAGGTATCTCTGGTACCCTTTGCTTGGAGCCTGCTTTTGGCATGTTGGAATCAAGTTCTGGGACCTGATCCTTCACATGATTCCATAACTCAGGTTTTGCTTTGAGTAGCTCTTCTACAGTGAGATGACACTGAACCTTAGTGTTCTTCACGACATTCGTGTTCCTTGGAACCACTGAGTCTTCATTTTTTACTAGTATTGTGGGAGCTCTAATCTGGAGAGATTCGGATTCCCAAGGGCCGGGAAATTGAGGCAGTTCTTCTAAGGTATTAGATTCAAAATCTAACCTTTCGTCTTCTTGTTGTTCTGCTTCATCTTCGTAAATAGATGGAATGTCTTCGGGAAATTGATCATGAAGATCATCAATCTCAGGAATAGGAGGGGAATTACCCTTCTCCTTGGCCCATTTCTCTTCTTGTATTTCCCGCAAGAATTCTTGAGAGTACTGTTGAATTGAAGGAGGTATTCCTGGATCCGTGGAATTAGGAACATAAGCTCCCCTTGGTGGTGTGCTTCCTCTTTCAATAATTGGTTGAGCCTGTGGAGGTAAAGAAACTTGTGGTTTGTTTACCAACTGCTCTAATCGTTCTAGTAAGCCCTGGAAATGCAAATCTGATTTGATAGAGTTTGTCTGATTGAACTTTTGACTAGTCTCAAGTATGGCTTGAGCTTGTTCTCCCATTTTCATGCACATTTTCATCCGTTCAATCTCTAAATCTGCTCTAGGGTAACTCTTGTCTAGGTTTGCCACTGTAGGCCCTTCTTGAAGTCGAGCCTGGTAGGCTTTGAACATCATGTCCAAGCCTTCTGGGGTTGGATCTGCAAGAACCGACCCTGGTTGTGGTCTATTTACAATGGGTGGTGGGGTGGGATGAGGTGGAGTGGATGGAGTTTCAGTATGCGAGGGGCTTTGAGATGCAATGTCTTCTATTTTTGTTTTCGCTTCTTTTAAGCTTTCTTCTAGTTCCGATAACTTTTTATTCCACTTGCGATTGGCCTTCTCTCTGGTATCCTTCCATGTTCTTGTTTTCCTCTTACTAGGCTCTCTTGATTCACTCGACTCTGATTGCTCTGCTGGTTTATCTTGTTTTAATGCTTGTGCCCTAGTAACTGCCTGTATAGGTGCCACATTACTGCTACTTGAACTTGAATCCGCCACTAAGCCTACCACATTAATGGGTGTAATCTTGGGTGCACTGGAGGGGTTTCTTGGACAATCTCTAGGGAGATGGTCTTTGCCACAATCAGGGCAAAAAGCCTGTATGGTGATAGCCTGTCCTTGACTCGGAGATGATGGGTGGGGGCAGTCACGAATGAAATGATCACCTTGACATCTAAAACAAGATCCTCTAGGGGCTTGTGGTCTCATTTGTCTCAATTGGGGCCTAGGGTTAGGATTTGTGTACATGACATTGGAGTATTCTGGCTCCCAATTTTGCTCCATAGGTGGTGCCTCATATTGATACGAGTAAATCTCGCTATGTTCAGGTGACTCTGTGTAATACGCATGTGGACTACCTTCATGGGAGTAGTCTGAACTATGAGCATGAGAATCATTATCTGGTATCCATGGGGTTAGGGGCACCAATGCTCTATTTAGATTTTCCTCTCCCACAGCATATTTGACTGGAATCACGTTGGCTGGAGCTGGCGGTTGGTTTCCCAAGACAGGTTGTGGTCTATATGGTGCCTGATATTGCTGTTGTGGTCTATAATATGGCTGTTGGTATTGGTTCTGATACCTACCTTGTGGGTAAGGTTGCTGATAATTCTGTCTAACAGCCTGCCTATTGTAGGGACAATCTTGAGCCGTGTGGTTTGTGTATTTTCTCTCAATAGTGCAATATGGAGCATTCCTTTCTCTAATGTTTTGGTTTTGCATTGGGCATACATTAGCCATGTGGTCGCCCCCACAAGTATAACACCGATTCAATGGAGTGACTCTCTGTGTTTGTTTATTTTGGACTGCCAGCTTCTTGGCAACTTGCTCAGCTATCTCTTCTATTTCTGTGGAGATCTTTGAAGTATGACTAGTAGAACTATCCGAATCTTTGTAGAGTTTGGACAATCCTAACTCCTCACCCAAGTTATCTTCTATATCTATGCACGTCCGCACACACTCTTCTATGGATCTAGGATCTTTCAAGTACACATATGATCTTAACTTGGTGCTCAGTAAGCCATCTAAGAACAAAGCCACTTGTTTGGCCGGAGTGGGTAACTCTAGAGCAGGGTATCTTTCTAGATACTGTCTGAATCTTCTACCTGCTAGTCGCACTGTTTCTTGGGGAGTCTGCTTGAAGCTGTGGATCAAGGATGATGTGTTATGCCTGATACCACTCTTGGAAAATTCTACAATGAATTCGTCTAGCAGTTGACCTATATCGTGATAGCTGCTTCTACTCAATGGTTGAAACCAAGCTAAGGCAGTGCCCTTAAGGGTCAAACCAAATGCCTCATACTGGGTGAACCAGTCCTCAATTTGTTCGGCTCTCAGCACTTGTTTGTACTCGGCCACATGATCATAAGGATCCCTTGTCCCATCGAAATAGTTCTTCATTGCCTTGATCACTTGAATGGGTCTAAGGGTTCTTGGGTACTCTCGGGGTCTAGGCAATGGAAAATCTTGTTCATCTCTTTGTTGCCTATGTGCTTGATGTCTCTCTCTTTCAGGTCTTTCATTTTCAAATCCTGCCCTATTCCTGCCCACGGTGTGTGCAAAACTTACCTCAGGTCTCTCTCTAGTTCTTCCTCTCTGGGCTTCATGAGCGTGGGATGATCCTACTCCTTGGAGGCCATGGGAAACATTGGATCTTGGTGGGGGGAAAATCAATTCATTCTTCCAAGTATATGCATGTCTATCATGTTCTGTTACCAAGAAAATTTTCTCTGATGTGTTGTCCAGGTAGACAACTTTGCCTGGTATCTCTGGATCCTTGAACTCGTAGATGATAACTATGCCCAATTGGCTAGGTTGATCTGGCTTGAACCTCCAAAAGGCTTCCTCTGTTTCTCTATTCAAAAATAGTTCTATGCTTTTGTTGTCTTGAGGGATCCAGTCTGGAGTGATCACTCGGGTCAAAACTGACTTACCTCTAGGAGTCTGGGGTCCTTGTCCTACATTTCCTTGTTCTAGGTCTCCTATTTCATTCTCAGGAATGACATTTCCAAACTCATCAGTCCTATCTGGTAGGTTGGTGACCACATACATGGTTCCTTCCTTATCAATGTATGAACCCTCTTCGAACTTGACCACCGGGTGTTCAAGTCCAAAGGATTGATCTGGATTTTTGAGTTGGACCACTGATCGCCTCAGACCATCCTCATAGATGCGAGCACCTAATTGGTTGGTCCGAATATATTCCAATTGTGTCTTATAGGGACCTTCTGGTGTTTGTAGATGGGCAGTCCCTGAGCCACCTGCAGGTTTTCCCATACTAAAAGACATTTCTGAATCACTTGTGTCTGGACTTAGTAAAAGATGACCACTTAGTTGTTGTGCCCAAGACTTGGATGTGTGGTTGACACTAGCCTCAGAAGATCTAATGCTTTGTTTATCCTTTCCTAAGTGTCTACCAGATCTCAGGTTCATAAGCTTTAGTCAAGAGTCCAAATTTTCCCCTCGGTATGGTTCAAAATTCTTTGGAGTCCCCTTGGTTCCTTAGTCCCACTTGAGGGTCAACTTCAAATTATCCTATCTCAAAATCAACGCGTTATTCTTGAAAAAAAATAGTTGAGGTCGTGTAGGATTTGAAACGAGCTTTCCAACGAGCTATAGAGCTCAAAAAATGGACTTTGGATGAAAAAGTTATGCCAATTCAGGCTCTTGGGGTCAAAACAGGTAAACAGGACCTTTTGAGAAAATCGCGATTTTGTACCTTGAAAATCGTGTTCACAAAATCGTGTTTTCAAAAAATCGTGTTTTGAAAATCGCGATTTTGATCACAAAATCGTGTTTCTGAAAATCGCGATTTTGATCACAAAATCGTGTTTCTGAAAATCGCGATTTTGATCACAAAATCGTGTTTCTGAAAATCGCGATTTTGATCACAAAATCGTGTTTCTGAAAATCGCGATTTTGATCACAAAATCGTGTTTCTGAAAATCGCGATTTTGATCACAAAATCGTGTTTTTGACTGAAAATCGTGTTTTCTCAGAATCGTGTTTTTGACATGAAAATCGCGATTTTGATCACAAAATCGTGTTTCTGAAAATCGCGATTTTGATCACAAAATCGTGTTTCTGAAAATCGCGATTTTGATCACAAAATCGTGTTTCTGAAAATCGAGTTTTTTGACATGAAAATCGCGATTTTGATCACAAAATCGTGTTTCTGAAAATCGCGATTTTGACTCAGAGAATCGTGTTTTTTTTCACAAAATCGTGTTTTTTTGCTGAAAATCGTGATTTGTGAGAATCGCGATTTTGAGCCTGCTGAAAATCGTATTTTCTCATAATCGTGTTTTTGGCATGAAAATCGCGATTTTGAGCACAGAATCGTGTTTTAGAGAATCGTGTTTTTTGACATGAAAATCGCGATTTTGAGCACAGAATCGTGTTTTTGAAAATCGCAATTTTGACTCAGAGAATCGTGTTTTTTTTCACAAAATCGTGTTGTTTTTGCTGAAAATCGTGATTTGTGAGAATCGCGATTTTGAGCACAACCACAGAATCGTGATTTTTCCAGCCAACTTTTAGGCGGGAAAACAGAAAATCGTGATTTTTCAACAAATTTTGAATTTTCACAGAATCGCGATTTTCATCACAGAATCGCGTTTTTTGGCAGGAAATTCAAATTTCTGAGCGTTGGCTATGGCGAGTTCCGTATGAGCAGAAAATCATGAAAAAAAAACACAGCGCTTGCTCTCCCTTGCTTCTCCTAACTCCTTCCCACACAATAATGAATGAAAAATGGTATGAAGATGGTGAAAATGCACTAAAAAACAAGAATTTTCTATGAAGAAGAAGGTGGAAGAAGGTGGAGATGATGATGATGATGAAGATGAAGAGGAAAAAATAGAAAATGAACTGAAATGACAGTTTTTTTACCTTCCAACGTCGCAAATCTACGATCTTACCATCACAACGCTCGTCCTCGAAGCTCTCTCCCCGGCAACGGCGCCAAAATTTGGTGTAGCTCAAGCGTAAGCACCACCTCCTTTACTTGTCAATCCGCGGAGACGTGAGGACCGGTATGAAGACCACGAGCAAGTGAAGGCACAAGTGCGTGAGTGAAAGCACACAAACATGCACACACATACACACACACGCGCACAAAGTAAGATCAAAGAGAGGAACAATGGAAAGCTTAGATTGCAAAAGAGTCCTCTTACAAAAGTTCTATTCTCTAACAAGCTAACTCTCCAAAAATGAGCTCTCTAGCTCTTTTTATAGTTTTTTGACTAGTTTTGGCCCTGTCCAGACTCAGTGTCCGGCCTAGTTAAAGATTACGTTCCAGGGCTTATTTGAGGACTCAAACGAAGTCTAAAAATTATGAAAATTGGTACGATGGTACTTCTAATACTCCTCAAGCTCGAGGACTCCTCGGCTTGAACAAAATGGAGTTACTAAAAATAGATAATGGTATTTACAATGGTTTTTAGTGATGAAAATCACTATTTTTGTAGGGGATTCTTCTTAAAATTTGACATACACTTCTTGGAGCTCCCTACTTGCTTCCTTTCCTTGTGTGTCCACCTTTTGATGTGCTTCCCTGTTTTGTCCTTGACTTTGAGCTTCAACAGAGAACGATCATGAGGAGGATGAAAATAAGTCGTCGATTACTCATTCATACAGTGACATGTATGCCAATAACAATCATGCTGAGTTGAGTTCCTATGAGGATGAGATTGAGTATGAAATGTCTAATGAAACACTCATAGAAATGCATGACAAATCTGATGAAGAATCGGTACCGAGTGAGGATGAGTATGAAAAGATAGAAACTTATGACTCTACTGAAGAGGCTAGATTTAGCCACCATGAATCGAATGAAGAATCAGTTCATTCAACTGTAGCTGTAGAAGGATTCGTATGTGAGGATGCACTTGACCAAGAGTCGATGATCGACGAGATGGATGAAGAATGCGGTCTAAGCATATCCTCTGAAGAGAATAGGCAAGAGAGAGCTGAAGTAGGTATAGAACACTATAGTGAGCTTTTGAATGAAAATTTTCTATTGACATCGGACGACATCCAAAGCCCTAAAAAGGTTTTTGAGGATGAATATAAAGTCTATGAAGATTATTACATAAAGGGGGAGTTGAGTGATTCATATGAACATGAATTTCTTAATTTTGATGACATTGAATCACTTCATGAGGAAAACCGAGTGGGTTTGAAAAGCAATGATGATGGAGAGTTCTTGGAAAGGTTGGAGAAAGAAGCAGACTTCATAATTTCCGGAACTCAGTCAGAAAGGAATGATTTTACCATAGAGAATAAAGATAATAGTGTTTTGATGTCTGAGCATGATGAACACTTCCATTTGAAGTGGGATTCAAATGATTCTATTCAAAAACCTCATCTTAACGATGATGGAAACATGATAGAAGATAATGAAAGGGATAAAATTCCTATAAATGATCTCAAGCATACATGCTTGCAAGAAAATTTCAATTATGAACCAAACATATACAAATTTCAAACTTCATATACATGTGTTCTTGACTCTGCACATGATGAACTTGAAAGAATCAGAAATAAAGATACTTGTGCTCAGATAATTGAAACATGGTTGTCCAAATTCTTTGAGAGTAACGGATACCAAACAAGCCGCCAAGAGATAGACAAGCAAATAAGGTGGCTCGTTTACAAATCTACCATATTTATGAGTGTTACGCTGATCGATGCGATTCAAAGATGGCTCGTTTTTAAACATAGCTTCTTGGAGAGCATTTATCTGTAAAAAAATATTGGAAACAAATTTCTTGAATTTACAAGAAATTCAAAAGTGATTTTTGTAAATATAAGTATGTAAATACTTAATAACTACGTTTTGATTTTTTGAGATGGATAAAAGTAAAAATAAAAATAAATAAATAAATAAACAAATAAATACAAGTAAATACATGAATAGATAAATAAAAACATAAATAAATAAATAAACAAACAAACATTAATAAAAATAAATAAATAAATGGATAAAATAAATACATAACTAAAAAAACAAATAAATAAATATATAAATAAATAAACAAATAAATACATATAAAAATAAATAAACAAATACCTAAATAAATAAATAAGTATATAAACAAGTAGAAGAAGTAAGTGCATCTAGTATTCAAGTAGATTATTTTTTTTCAAATAATCTTTTTAAATATGATGCTATTGATGTGTTTCCTGAGTTTATGAGTACAGGTGAAGATTTGGAACCGATTGTGAATCAGGAATTTGAATGGATCATGAAAAAAGCGACGGTTTTTTAATTTCTTGTACATAACGTATTGAAAATAGATATTGGTGAAGTATTATCATGCATTGCATGTGCACATATGAATATTTTGATTCGATATTTCTTATCATATGTTTAGTGTTTGAATGCAGGAAAAGATCGAAGGAAGGCGATGGGGAGTAACGGAGAGCTCAGAAAGCCTTGTCTTTTTTCTTAGTTCTCCTATTAACCAAAAATCTTTTTTGCACCATTTTGAGATGCATTGCACACCAAATGTACATGTAAAAATGTCTAGAAAGCACATCTTTTGATTCCAATAGAAGCATGTCCATCTGCACATGAATTGGATAGGTAAATATCATTGGAAATAAAAAAATCAAGTCTTGAGTGATAAGAGAGAATGAATAGTTCTTGGTAAGGAAGAGTGATTGCATTTGTAAGAATTGCTGATGAAACATGAAGGAAAGAGAGCGCTATGCTGTGTTCTTTGTGGTTCAAAAAAAAGATTTATCGAAGCCTGCAGCTTATAGCTCAAGGATAGAAGAGGTCGTGCACCTTAATGACTCTCATGGAACATACTTTTGCTTCAAATTTATAGAAGACCTACTATTCTGCACTTTGTGTTTTGAATATTACAATTAATATCTAACGACTTTAGCGTTGTATGAGTGTTGACTTTGAAAACCTTACATCACAGAGTTTTAAGTCGTTGTCTACTTCCATGTTGAAATAAAAATGGCGAGTGAATATATAGGTTGGGAATTCAAGGTTCTGGAGCGAAGCCTTCTGCTGTCCCACTATTTATGGTAGATTGTAACTCACACAGTGATTGCGATTGATTTTTTTTTTAATCCGGCCATAGATGCTCACTTAGTATGATGATTAGTCTGTACTGCTTGAGTACATCAGTCATTTGATTACTTTTACCTCTTCTGATGGTAGTCAATGACTCGAAAAACAGGCTTGAGCGTAGGGCATTTGATCACGAGTCAAGTGAGGTGAACACATTGCATTGAGAGGTAATATGTTTGGTTGCACCAAACATCAGAATCCATAGCTCACATAATTTTTGTGTAATAAATGCCCATTCTTCATTTTGAACTAAGTTTGGAGAGTCACTATTAGAAGTAGAAGCTTTTGCAATAGCCATTCTTACCCCTTTCTCCTTTTCCTCCTTAGTAGCGATCGAGGGAAAATTTTTTATAATATGGTCATTTGCCTTATATTATCAACAAATTAAACTAGTTATGATTATTTATTTTATTATCTTCTTTGTCTTTCCTCTTTGATTGTGCAACACTTACAAATTTATAACAAGTAGAAGAATTGTCTTTCTTTTTGCCCCTTCTGAGCAAAGATACGCTTGATCTACAACATGCATAATAGGCACGCTCTACCTAGACTAGTCTTCTTGTATCAAAATGGATACTAACTCTTTAAAGGTCAATGCATTTACATTACCTTTCATCATAAGTCAAAGATTAGGAGACAAAACTATAATCAAGTAAACCATTAAGAACAATCTACACAATTGAACTCTCTTGCAAAATTTCATCTCCAATAATAACCGAACGTTCCTCCGAATATTTTACCTTTCTGAGGAAGTTGTTGATTAAATCAACTTCATTCGAATGCTCACTATCCAATTCTTTTGGGAAGTAAGCAAAACAAGCCTCATTTTTAGGCAAGAGTATCCCAAGCAACCTTTTCTAAGAATATGAATTAGGGAGGTCTTATTCTCATCACATGCGGAACCACCAAGGGTTTACCATTAACTTCATGTTTTTGAGTTCATCAAGTTGATTATAGGATGTGGAAATCCAAAAAAAAAGAAGAGTCACTAGAGCTCATCATAGAGCTCAAGGGTTTCCCTAAGGATGCCACTTGTGTGCGAACATGCTTCAACAAAAAGCACATAAACATCCTCACAAATCAAAGGCCAAGAGATAGCTTGGCTAGGCACATGCGGGAGTCTGAACAAAAGGAGCATCCACAAGCATCTCCTCTCAAGATTGTGAAGAAAATATTATGCATGAGTATCAAGGCATCCTCATCTCTTTTGGATCTAGAAGGACTATTGTCAGCACCGACCTCCACTTTTTGGAGCATAAGGCACCCCATAGATACCCAAATCGAGAGATTCTGTTTGCTAGAGTTCATGGCTTTTCTAATTAGTGATTGGAACCCATATTGCAATCCCTAAGACCCTTCTGTGCAAAGCCCCAACCTTCACTATTAGTTGGTGAGGAGTTTTCAACAAGTTGTTCAAGAGTATGTAAACGACATGCAAAAGGTTCTAAAGCATTTGGGAAGAAATCAAGGAGTGTTTCCATCTTCTCCCTCACCTCTACAATAGCTTTGAAGATTGAGATAAGTGATTTTTGTGTTTGAAGTTTTTTTAGGCATAATTTTTCATATAGTATATGCATTTAGCCTTAGAACATCTGTACGTGCGCATTAAAATACATTTTAAAGTTATGCAGTTTTATATAAAAAACTTTATGTTTGCAAAAAGGAATTATATATGTTATTTGGTAGAGTAGGATTCTTATGCAAGTATTGGTGCAACAAAAATCCTTGCGAGTCAATACCTCATGAGATCTTGATAATGCATGTGATCACCCTTCTTGCTACTCAATGATTTCAATTCTTCTTCCACCTAAACTTACAAGAATACAAAGGTTAGAGGATTGAAACCCCTTCAATTACTTCCATCTACACAATGCAATTAACTGGTTCTAACTCCCTCGATACCGAATGTGTAGTAGAGATAGACGACTCTTTTTCCAAACCTAATCGAGGAAGGTTCATGTTCCACCAACACTATTAATCTTGAATCAACCACCTACCCAATCACACTTACATGATGCATTCTAAGAATCCTCTACAAATGATGAATTGAATATTTCTTGAATGACTCAATGCTTCAAGGTGTCGTTTTGAACTAATATCTTCACGAAGCTTTCCTTTCCCAAGAGTGTCAAACTATCTGATACTTGAGGCGAAAAGATACTCCCACTATTCCTGAGATTGATGGTCACCAAGATAGCCAATGTTTTGAAGCTACCTGATACTCCTCACACCAAGAACACGTCCTCTGTGCTACCATGATGAATGATGGTAGAGGATTTAAAACAAGAAAAAAGAAACAAACAACAAAAGGAAGATGGTTGCACTACCTACAAAATAAAAAACACTTTGGACACTAAATGCAATCACCAAATCTCATCTCTAGAGATAAGAGAAATGCTTGAGTGGCTCTTTGGTTGAAAAGATAAAGATAATTCTTTTAGGGAAGGTTTAGCAATGTCATTGAGTGATACTCGTGCACGACCACAATGTCCATCACGCAAGTTAGATAGGTGTGATCCTTGATTTTCGTTAAAATGGTGCCAAAAAGTCTTCATTGGTAGCATGGGCATGCTCACTTGGTTCTATTTTACAAGAGTAGACCTCAACCTAATTGCAATTAGTGACATAAGAAAATGTGATGGATGGGCTAAATCAAAAAAATGCTTGTAACTCCCTCAATATTGATTTGGTTGATATGGTCTAAGCTCCTTTTGAAACTCGCACTACAACTTGAAAAATGTGAAATTACAAGAAGATTAGGTTTAAGGATTTGTGCAAGGCTCACAAACTTGCAAAACTCCTCCTTCTCCTCAAGTTTTAATCACCTCAAACAAGACTTTAACCATTTTTAAGAACTTCAAATTTATGGAAATAAGGTAGATAATACTTCCATAAATGTTAAAAAAGTGTCACACACCCAAAATCAGTCATTAGACTCACTCAGAAAGAACAAAGAAGCAATAATACAAGTTTGAAAGAAGAGAGCTCAAAGGTTAATTCAACAAAAAAAAGTCTCTTTACAAGTGAGGTATTGGCTTTTATATATGCATCTCCCAAGATTCTTCCTTCTTTATTTGAAAAGGTCCTTAAAATAAAAGGAAAACTCTAAACCTCTTCTCTCTTGCATGCTTTTCGAGGGAAGAGTGTTCCCTAAGATTAGAAAAAAATGCTAATAAATCCTTGAATGTATACAACTCTTCTTGCAACAAAATTTGATAGGTTTTCACAATGATAGACAAAAATACAAGGGTTATATATCTAGAAATGGGTAAACTCAAAAGAAACTTTGAAGAATTTTCAGGGCCTTGCCATAGTTTTGTAACAACCTCATAAAAATAATGAGAAGCATTATGTGGCTTGATACTACATACTAAATTGTCAAATTGAGAATAGATCTAATCAGATACGAAGCATGTGCACACATGATCAATGCATGAATACGATAGTTGAGCATGAAAAATGAGTAGAGATACACACACAACCACCTCTTCCACATAAAAATGCAATATGACACACACACATAGTAGCAAACACACCCTTAGCTCAAGAATCCAAATAATGGTCAATATTAGGTTCATTCAAAATATCTCAAGAAGAGGCGTATAAGTGATATAATTGCATTATGAGTTTCCTATACAAATGTATGGCCAAAAAACCAAGTTTTGGGAATCTCCTATTTGCACTGTGTTGCTTCCTACACGTCATATACATGAAGGCGGAAGAAAACTTACCTTATCACACTTTTGATGCCATAGACACACATACAAGCTCATAGAAAAGGAGAAACGAGGACAAGAAAGTGACATTGCAAGATTGCAACCCTTCCAAAGTTCATTCTTCTTCAATGGAAAAATTATCTGTAAAAGATACTATTTAACTTATATACATGTGCCCAAAATCATGTACTTTCACTTATTTGGACGTGCATTTCAAAATAAGTCCTAAAACTAAAAAGAGTTACCTCTAATGGTACATGTTTGGGAATATGCTTATAGAGGCTTGTTCTTTGGGCATCTTACAAGGATTGAAGTTTATAGTGGGCATTATATCGTACTGACCAACTCCCAAACCAGCCAAAAGGTGTCTAAGCCACATACACTCAACAGTCATTGTGAAAGTTGCCCTATACTCAGCCTCACAACTAGAAGTGGCCACAGTAGGTTGCTTCTTGCTCAACCATGATATGCATGATGTTGGGAAGATGGATGAATACTTCAGGATGATGAGTAGGTACTGCCAAATCCTGCTTTGTACCAGCCCTTGTGTGCTCCAGAACTGATAAGTGGACCCTCTTAGCTTTCCAATGACGCCATAAAAATGCCTATGTACTTTGGAAATGATGTATGAAAATGTTTGATCAAAACAGAGTAGTTCTTTATTGACAAACTCAAGAAAACTTTCTATTTTGGATCATGTATCTGCTGCTTGTAATGCTCAGTATGACCAGTAATGTAGGAATTGGAAAAAATCCTTCTGGGGTTATCTAATTCGCTTAGTAAGCTAATGATTCCAAGTGGAATCACTCAAAATGATCAGCCATGTGTAGAGAAATCAATTTAGCAAAATTATCTTTACACTCGACTTTTTAGGACTGTTGCAGATGTAGACCAGAGACTGCTTCGACGGTGATTTCTCACAATCCACTGAATAGAATTGCTTCAAGCTTTGATAGCATGTAGAGAACTTGGAGCTGATTCCAACAAGCCTTAGATCATTGAATGGTGGAGAAATGAGTGAGATATGCTCCTTGCAAGTTGACAGTAAAAATATGACAAACACAGAGATATCATAGATGAACAATATGATTGTAATGTATTAATGCACAATGTTGTACAATGCCATAGGCATGATGATCATTGTCTAATGGTAGAGAAAGGTGTAGGCTATAGTGCAGGCCTCACACACACTCATAAATTACAATGAATAGCTCGGGATTGATGAGTCTTCTACTGTGACTTTTTCCTTAGAAGTTTATATAGATGTTCACTTCCGATTTGAATTTGAATTCAAATTTTGGCTTTCTCTAAAAAGTGATCCTCCATTATAGGAGATATTCCATCAATCAACTCCTAACTTTTCACGAGTTCTTCTTGGTAGGTGTTTACAAAGATTCCAAGTCAAATGTGACTTTTACAAAAGGATAAAATGGTAATTACCCACTAGCATTGATTCCTATGCATCTTCATATATGTATGGACTACAAGCCAAATGTGTAGGCTTGTTAATTGCACCAACAGCTCCCCCTCAAGCCAAACATCTTGGCTTGATCTTCACCTTTGATTTTTTTGAATATCCTGCAATCCAATCATTGACTTGAACCTGCAAAGTTTTGTACCATCTAATGCTTTGGTTAACAAGTCTGCACATTGCATATTGGTTGATACATAAGATAACTGAATATCTTTGTTCAATAGTTTTTCTCTCACATAATGGTAGTGGACCTCTATATGTTTGGCCCTAGCATGATAAATAGCATTAGCTGCAAGGTGAAGTGAACTTGTATTGTCTCCAAAGATTATTGGAGAAGTAGTATATAGACCCAATTCTGTATATAATAGTCTGATCCATATGGCTTCTTGAGTGGCATTGGCCAATCCTCTATACTCTGCCTCTGTAGAAGATAAAGCAACAGTGGGTTGCTTCCTTGAAGACCTTGATATTGGCTTATCACCTGCAAATGAGATATATCCAGAAGTGCTCCTTCTATCATCTTTGCATCCTGCCCAATCTGCATCTGAATAAATCTTGATATCCAATTCTGAAGTGTAAGGGAAATACAAACCATGATGTTGAGTACCCTTGAGGTATTTCAAGATCCTTTTGGCAGCCTCTAAGTGAGGTGTCCTAGGCTTGTGCATAAACTGACTTAGCACACTGACTCCATAAGAAATGTCTACCCTTGTCAAGGTAGCATAATTCAAGCTACCCACAATGCTTTGATAACCTGTAATGCCATCAAGTACATCACCTTCATGTGCACTTAAATTCAGATTTACCTCCATTGGAGTACTTGCAACTTTGACATCCTGCAATTTAAACTTCTTTAACATATCCTGTATATACTTCCTCTGAGTTATGTAGATCCCAGAGTTAGCATAAACTAACTCCACTCCAAGGAAATACTTTAGTAATCCAAGATCACTGATCTTGAACTCCATCATCTGATTCTTGATTTGTTTGATGCCATTAGCATCATTACCTGTAAGTATAATATCATCAACATATACAGATAGGTATATTACCTCTGAATTACTTCTCTTGATGAATAGAGAATTATCTGCCTTACTCATGACCAAACCTTGGTCTTGAAGATATGTGGTCAACCTGTGGTTCCATGCCCTAGGTGCCTGCTTCAATCCATAAAGAGCTTTATTTAACTTGCATACATATGTTACCTTGTTTGGATCCTCATAGCCAGGAGGTTGTGAAATGTATACCTCCTTTGAAATCCATCCATTCAAAAATGCATTTTTCACATCCAACTGATATATGTTCCAATTCTTAGATGCAGCTACACTTACCAATACCCTGATGGTTGGCATTTTCGCTACAAGAGAGAATGTTTCCTCATAATCAATGCCTTGGGTTTGTGCAAAACCCTTGGCTACAAGTCTTGCTTTGTACCTGCTTATTGACCCATCAGAATTTCTTTTTATCTTATATATCCATCTAGAACCAATTACCTTCATGGACTCCTTCTTTGGTACTAGATCCCAAGTTTCTTTTTCCTTGAGTGCTTCAATCTCCTCATCCATAGATTCTTTCCATTCTGCCTTTGTCTTAGCTTCTTCAAATGTTGCTGGTTCTTCAATTGATAAATCTTTAGCAAGATAAACAGAGTGTTTAGTAACAAGAGAGGTGTCATACCCATATCTGATTGGTTTCTTGCTCTCCCTCTGTGATCTTCTGATTGCTTGGTTCGAGGATTCAGGTATGTCCTCTAATTTCTTCATTTTGATTTTACCTTTAGACTTCCATGCTTTCTACTCTTCAAGATTGATGATGTCTTCATCTTCTCAGTTTGTGTCTTCATTCTGAGTAGGCTCCTCCTTGGTAAGGCTTGGAAAATCCTCTTCTAAGTCATAAGGTAGCTTTACCTTCCTGCATTCACTATCAAACCATGAGTCATTTCCATAAAAAACAACATCTCTGCTAACCATGGATCCCTTGTTTGAAGGATTGTAGAACCTGTAACCTTTCTGGTTTAGATCATATCCAATGAATATACACTTCTCTGCCTTAGGGTCTAGTTTACCTCTTATCTGAGAAGGGATATGCACATATGCTACACATCCAAAGATCTTGCAATGATCAAGTGAAGGTCTCCTTCCATGCCATGCTTCATATGGTGTCATCCCATCAAGGGATTTTGATGGCAATCTGTTTACTAAATAAGTAGCAGTTGATACACTCTCTACCCACAAGTAGTTAGGTCACCTTTTTTCATTTAACATTGACCTAGGTGTTTCTACAATCCATCTATTTCTTACCCCATTATGTTCAGGAGTATACCTTGTGGTGATTTCTCTCTTTATTCCTCTGTCCTGCAAGAATGTATCAAAATCATTTGAGAAGTACTCACCTCCTCCATCTGACCTTAGCCTCTTTAGATGTTTCCCTGTCTGATTCTTAACAAGTGCAAGATACTTTTTAAAACAACTGAATACTTCATCTTTGTGTTTCATGAAATATAATACAGTCCATCTACTGTAGTCATCAATAAAAGACACATAATACCTTGATTCAGAAATTGAGGGATCCTTGCTTGGTCCCCATACATCTATGTGAACAAGTTCTAGGTAGTCTTCATGCATGTAGCCTTTTCTTGAGAAGGGTAACCTGTGAGACTTTCCAAACTGACAAGCACCACACTTGTAGATCATGTGTTGCTTGGATACATTAGGTATCTCAACCACACATTGGTCCCTGCATATTTGCTTCAAGGTTCTTTCACCTACATGCCCTATCCTCTTGTGCCAAATTTCAAGTTCTGATAGTGTTTGATCCTTATAACTATAGAGTGCTATATTCCTTGTATATTCAAGTTCAAAAGTGAAAAGTCTACCTGATTTTTCTCCTTTAGCTATTCTCTTGAACCCATGCCTTGGATCCTCCACAAATGCTCCATATTGATTGAATCTAACCTGCAAACCTTTTTCCACAATCTGTCCAACACTCATCAAATTCTTGGTAATAGTTGGTACATATAGAACCCTAATCAATAGATTTTTGTTCCCATCAGAGTTCTTAACATTTCCAACTTTAATTACTGAATACTTGGTATCATCACATGTTTGTACCTGATGCTTACCCTTTGGTTCCTCAATGTCAGAGAGCAAAGCTACATTGCATGCCACATGATTTGAGCATCCTGAGTCAATGTAGAAGAGATGGTCATCATTTATACCTGGTTTTGAAGTCATGTTCATAATCAGAAGAGAGTCTTCTTGCTCCTCTGTGTAGTTATTGTAATCCTTTCTGGATTTGTATCCTCCTTGGTAGTTGCCATTGTAGTTGTTATTGTAGTTGTTGTTGTATCCTTGGTGGTGATTAAATGTGCCTCTTGATTGTGTGAATCCACCTCTTTGATATCCTCTTCCTCTCTGATTCTTGTAGTTCTTGAAACACTCATCTGTAGTATGATTTGATAAACCACAAATGTTGCATGGTGAGGAGTTATACGATCTCCCCCTACCTGGCTTACCTCCTCTGCCCCTTCCTCTTGATGATCTACCTCTCCCTGCATAGTTGGCTTGGGAGGTAGTGCCTTCATCCTCTCCTTTCTTGTTCTTGCCTTTATCTTTAGACTTACTTTTATCAATGTATAGGGCAAAAGATCTATTACCTTTGGATGAGTCTCCATTCTTGTTGAGCTTGGCTTCATAGGTGAATAGTTGCCCCATGAGATGAACATAGACCAAGGTTTGATCTTAATATAATGAGGTAGAGAAATGCGGAAGCAAGAAGGTCATCAAGAGAAAGAAAGCAACCTATAAGGTATAGCTATGACACTTCTTATATAACAAAAAAGGATTATGCATACATGATGAAGACAGATGAAGATCCATCATCATATGCAAAAGCTAAAGGTAAAGAGAATTGGGAAAAAGCAATGCAGGAAGAGTATGATGCTCTACTTGAGAATGATACATGGGACTTGGTACCTAGACCAAATAATCAAAAGGTAATTGGTAGTAGATGGGTATATAAAACAAAAATATTTAC
>CM035406.1:245830427-245867927 GCA_020310875.1 Ceratopteris richardii
AGCACGTGAAAATCGGGATGATCATATGACTTGCTAAGTTCTTTTCCCTTTGTGTGGCTCATCTTTTCTAATCGAATCACTCATGATTGTTAGCTTATTAAGTGTATAAGATTTCCTCAAAAGGAATTAAGTCAATTGCTGTTGTGGCCAGAGAATTGTTCAAAACTTTGGACAGGTGTATGAACATAAATAGCAAGTTTTTGGCTCTTAAATCTACTCCAAGTTATCTGTTTTGATTCAAATTTTTGAGAATGATCTTCCAAGGTACATAGGGTTTATAATACATCCTTTGGCAAGCTAAAGGGGCCTACCACATATCTCTGAAGTTCATTTGGCTAGTGTAGTGCAAAGTTTTTGCAGCACCACTTCATCTTCATCAACTACAAATTCATCTCTTCACATTGGTTAGTAAGAACTCTATATATATGAATTTCAACATGAACTCTGAAGAAAACCCGTTATATGTGGAAGAAAAGAAGAAGCCATAATGGAATCATGCCATGGAGGAAGTGATTGATGCATTGTAGGAGAACAACACTTGGGACTTAGTGCCAAAGACATCAACCATGAAGGTCATTGGATCAAAAATGGGTCTACAAAGTAAAAAAGAACTTTGATGGAACCATAAACAACTAAAATTCTAGGTTATGATGCAATGAGTATTGCAGCTACCAAGAATTGGAAGACATACTAGATGGATGTCAAGAAAGCCTTCTTAAATGGATGGATCTTAGAGGAGGTATATATGACTCAACACCTTTGAAGACTTACAATTTCATGAGTATGTTTGTAGATTAAGAAGAGCTCTATATGGGCTAAATCAAGCTCCAAGAGCTTGGAATCATAGACTAGTTACTTGTCTATAGGACAAAGGATTTGTGATGACAAAAGCATATCCTTACCTATTCATTAAAATATCACATCGAGAATTCATATAACTTTGTGTATATGTGGATTTCACTATTGTGACAATTAGTGGTGTTGAAGGCATAAGGAATGTCAAACATCAAATGATAGAAGAGTTCAAGATAACTGATTTAAGGCAGCTCACATAATTCCTTGGATTGTAAATCATGTACATAGAGAATGGTATGTACCTTACTAGAGAAAGTATATCAAATATATGCTCACAAAATTCAAAAATGGAAAATGCAAAGTTTTTAGGTACACCTATGGAAGTGAATTCTGAATTGAGTGCTCATGAAGGAGATCTCATGGAAGATGTGACATGATATCAAAGCCTAGTGGGGAATCTCAATTACGCTACTCTCATAAGAGTAGATATCAGTTATCATGTGAGTGTTCTTAGTTAGTTTATCCACTCACCTAGGAAGCCATACATGGAGGCAGCCAAAATGATGCTTAAGTATCTCAAAGGAACAATCAATGAAGGCCTATTCTATTCATATAGTTGTGATAGAGATATCAAATTCTTTTTTGGATGTAGATTGGGCAAGAGCAAGAGGAGATGTACCTTGATTCATAAGATCATTGGATCCTCTTAGAAAGCTTCCTTCACTCTTCACTTCTAACTTTCTCATATTTATTTTGGTTGCTACATAATTTAGTGCATATGTATGTATAAGAAGATGAATGGTAGGAATGTTTGCATATTCACTCCCGTACATCATTGCAATGGTATTCATGATACTTTATTTTTTAGGAGAATAAGTTACATTTAAGAATAACATGCACATTTATTAAGTTAGGGGTATTATTTGGTAATCCAAGATTTTTTTTTATGTGATGGGAGACAATTCCAATCATTTCCACATGAATAAAGAACATAATATCTTCATTTAGGGTCTCATTAGTCACTTCTGGAGACTAGGAGGGCACATATCATAGGATCTCACATAGTGGGTAAGCTCACTCTTTTATTAGTGAAGGTAGGGAACTTCAAAGAGAGTCTCATAGTATTAAGAAGTATGGAATGTTTATAAAATGCTCATAGTTATTAGAAGGCAAAATAGTCAATTGACATGTGGGCTAGCTATTCTGGATGACATAGCCTAGATGGATACCACTTAGGAAATTTTATCATCATTTAATGGGTATCACAAGGAGCACACATGCATGCTCACACAACTCACCTCTATTGACTTTAGCTCAACTTGGGGCATTGGCTGCCAAGAGAGGAAGATAGTTAGGATACAATTTAGAAGATAGTTAGGATGCCATCTAGTAATGAAATCCAATAAGTACCTACATTTGTACTTAGGAACTAGCTCCATTTGGTATGCCAATCATCTTAATATCACCTAAACCAAGCTAGTCTAATTATAGGGTATGGGATTCATAAGAATCCACCATGTGAGCTACTTTATGGAGCTCCATTTTCATTATGGCGATTCAACTATATACTTTAGAGGAATTGTATTTAGTGGGTCGGAGATGAGAAGCAGTAGTACGGGATAGTGGAGATTGTTTCCCTTTGAAGACCCTTCTTCTAATACAGGGAGAAAAGTGCCCATCATCCATAGATTATGATTCTAACTTGACAAAGAAAGGTGTTTAGAGAATATCCCCTAGTTTTGACTTGAGGATTAGAGCTATGACTCTACCTGGGCATTCAATGACTCTACTTTGTTAGTAGTTTTACCTTCATATGGGAGCTTGATTCTGCATAGTTTAGCAAGGAAAACATGGATAAATTATGTATGTTTCTCATCTATATATGAGTAGAGTTGATGGATTCATCATTATCTCCTTTAAGGGAAAGGGAAAGTGGGAGAAATTCCACTGCTACAGCCCTCTTCCTTCGATGAGATTTGAGAGAGAGTTTATATGCTCTTTTGATTGTTTAGATAGGACTATCACTATCCTATCAAAGATAATAGGGAGATCCAATATTCACAATGGTTAGATTGAGATTCACTTGACAATTCTTCTAGGAGAGAGATTGGTAGTCCTAGTGATGGTCTTTGACTAGATGAGGAGTTCTTGTTATTGCCATGAAAGAGACTAGGGATTCAATGATGAATTTTCTCTTAAGGGTTTTTAGAAGTTAGGGATAAATCTAATCTATAGGACTATCGATCTCTTAGATTGTTGTTGTGTCGCGAGGATGATGATTGAGCACGAATTAGGAGAATTGATAGTTATGGATTATGTAAATCTCATAAAGCAATGTTTTTGCATCCATATGGCAAACTAAAGGGAAGACAAAATGCTCGAGTCTTCACTATTGCCATTGATGCTCTTCCAATAGAACTTTGTCCAAAATGACCTGTCCATAACTCTTGTGCCACTTTTCATAACTTTTGCACTACTAAGTGAAAGGTTAATCATGTGAACTACAATCAATATTGCTTCTGCCCAAAAGCCTTGTGAAAGGTTTGCATGATGCAGGAAATTACTATATCCTGAATAGTCATATTCATCCTTTTAGCTATACCATTCTGTACTGGGGTATAAGGAGTTGTAAACTCTTTATGAATTCCTCTAGAATGACAAAAGAGGTTGAACTCATGTGAGGTGTACTCACCCCCATTATCTAAACATAAAGCCTTGAGCTTAGTTCCTTTTTTATTCTCAACTGAAGCAAGCCATTTTTTGAAGGTAGGGAATACCTCATCCTTCTATTTGATAGGATATACCTATAGTAGCATCATGTATGAAAGTGAAAAAGTAAAGAAAACCACCTAATGACCTTGTGGGCATAGGATCACACACATCTGTATGAAGGAGTGTAGCTCAAGCGTGCATATCACCTCCTTTACTTGTCAATCCATGGAGACGTGAGGACTGGTATGAAGAACATGAGCGAGTGAAGGCACCAGTGCATGAGTGAAAGCACACAAGCATGCACACACATACACACACGTGCACACGGTCAGAGCAAAGAGAGGAACAATGGAAAGCTTCGATTACAAAAGAGTTCTCATACAAAAGCTCAAATCTACAACAAGCTAACCTCAAAAATGAGCACTCTAGCTCTTTTTATAGATTTTTGCCTAGTTTTGATCATGTCCAGACCTAGTGTCCAGCCTAGTTAAAAATTAGGTTCCAAGGCTTATTTGAGGGCTGGGTATGTTGGAGTTATCCATTGGATGGAAAAAGGACAACTCATTTTAAGGACCCATTTTAGAATTGTGTTGGGTTGCGTACAAGTCCTTTTTGACTTCTTCATCTTTGGTTGCTTGCTTAAATTGAGTATCCAGCATGGTTGGTTCTTTATGTGGATGTGACTAGTACTTTTGGCTTCCAAACCCATATCCTTTATGGTCGTCTTCTTACTTTTGCTGAAGGGGTGATTTTATCTTCTGTTGGTCTTTGTGCGTAGTTGTTCCCCTTTTCGCTCCTTAGCTTCTTTGTTGAGACATGTCTCATGAGTGAGGACTGAGGGTTTTGTGCATGTAGGAGTGCCTTGGGTACCCACATGCGTAATTGCCCTTTTTGAGCTACAACTAATTCCTTGGGAACCCTAATTTGTATATTGTTGTGGTCGACCTTCAGCGATCGCTTTGGTACCCAAGTTTGGAGTACACTTTGAGATCTAGATCTTGGTTGTGCTTCTACTTCTTGCCTTGGCTTTCTGCATTGCTTCTTTGGTAATAAGTATAACTGCAATAGTGTGGTGGAGTGCTCTCCATTTCGTACCCAGATTTGCTTCATGACTTGAACTACTTTCTGCTTGCATGTTGTCTTTCCATCTGATATAGCAGTTGTCTTTATTTGTTGCGCTCACCTCTGTGGTGGAACTATTGTGGCTGCATTAGTCTTTGAAAAAGAAGAAAGATTTACATGCCTTTGAGCATGTTCTCCCATATTTGAATCCTTTTGTGTGTCATAGAGCTATTGACACCTACAACATCTTCTTTTCTAAGATTAGTCTTGGAAGAACTATGAGAATGTGTGATACTTGGATTTGTGAGCATGCAATTCTCTAATTCTAATGTAATGCATTGTTCCTATACCCAAACTTGAAGAAGTTGGCTTCTAAGGTTTAAGTTGACTGCATGGTCATAGATCCAGTTTTGACCCAAGACAAGTGGTTCCGTAAGGTCTTCATCTTCACACACCAGAATTTTGACTCTCATTGGGACATCTTGAAGGTAGATGGGAAGCTCCACCTCACCCAAACAAGGGGTTTCCACACCTCCTAGCCCTATGAGATAGGCTTCTATTGGATGGATGGTCAATTGTAGATTTTGGCAGTAAGAAAGTCTAACTGCACTAGTTGCTCCACCCGAGTCAATCAATGTTCTCACAGTCCTTACATTCTTTCTTTGTCCTATCTCTATGGTCACAAAGGGACGTCGATCGATTATTCAAGAATCACTCACACGATGTCTGGCACATCGCCATGTGATATCTTGGGGCTTTTGGATCGACATGTAGGCATAATTGTCTTAACTTATTTCATCAAATGTGCTCTCTAGCCTCTATTTGTGCTTCTTCTCTAACGCTTAATTCTTCTTCGTTTCGCTTCTTAGTAGTGTTGAGTCTCTTTAGCATATCCTTTGTAAGAGGTTCTTGATATAGCTTGACTCGACATCCACTAATATAGTTGGGCAAGATGTCACCTTCTAGGGTGGCCCATTGAACTTCACTGCTAGTGGAAATTCTATTAATGACCATAGCTCCATATCCTCATTTTTCCAGTTTATGGGCATGCTGCTTGAGTGTATAAACTAGCACCAGGTCTCCCTCTTTCAATCCTTTATCTTTAATGTGTGCATCAAAGTATGCCTTTTGTCTTCTCGTTGTAGCATAGATGCATGCTTCTACTCGCAGCCTCGTCTCACCTAAGCGTTCTAGATCAAACATCCTGAATGATAACTCGTGTCCATTCCACTCATGCTCTTGTGCTACTTTTAAAGCTGGGATTAGGAAATCTAATGGTAGCACAACATTCTATCCGAAGACCATCTAAAATGGGTGGCATTGAGTACCATTTTGTAGGCAACTCTATAAGCCCAAACAGTAGTTGTTTATCTCAATCAGAGCATTTATTATTTACCAGTTTTGTCAATACATTACATAAGATCTTATTTGTGCTCTCGGCCTATCCATTAGTTTGTGGATGATAGGGGGCAGACTTCTTATGAATCACCAAGAATTCTTGGAGAAGTTTTTCAATAACTTCATTCAAGAAGTGCGTACCTCTATCACTTACTAACTCTATTGGTAACCCATATATGGTGAACACCTTCTCAAATATTATAAGAACTTAGTTGTCATTTGAGCATCATTCTTTGTCATGGCTTTTACTTCTACCCACTTTGTAAGGTAGTCTATGGCTACAATAATGTATTCAGCATGGGAGTTTCTAGTTGGGGGGTTAATGGGACCTACAAAGTCTATACCCCACTTCGAGAATGCACGTCCTCCCATCATTGGTCTCAAAGGCATCTTGTCTTTTCTGATCGGATATTGTGCACATTGGCATGTGTCGCATCTCTTCACATAGGTATGTGCATCCATATGAAGAGTGGGCCACCAGAGCCCTGAAAACAGAATGGTCTTAATTACTCGATCAGGCCTTTGGGCAAAATGCAGCGTTCCTCCTTTCCAAAAGATGGTTTAGTTTGGGCTACTTTGAAATTGCAACTTGTACATAGTGATGTTTGTGGTCCTATGTAGACACCTTCTTTTGGCAGTTATCTTTACTTTGTGACTTTCGTCGATGATTTTTCCAGGCATGCATGGGTATATCCATTGAAGGCAAAGTCTGAAGTGTTCATGTGCTTCAAACAGTTTTTGGTTTTGGCTAAAAATCTATCAGCATGTAAAATGGGCACCCTCCATTTTGATCGAGGGGGGATGTAGCTCAGTGATGAGTAGCACCTCCTTTAATGTCAATCCGGGAAGACGTGAGGATGGTATGAAGACCTCGAGCAAGTGGCGGCACAAGTGCGTGAGTGAGAAGCACACAAGCATGCACACACATACACACACACACGCACACACGGCAAGACAGAGAGAGAGAATCAATGGAGTTCTTTAGATTACTTTCAAAAGCTCTTACAAGTTTGTTTCAATTACAATCTAACCTCAAAAATGAGCTCTCTAACTCCTTTTATAGTTTTTGACTAGCTTTGGCCCTGTCCAGACCTAGTGTCCGGCCTAGTTAAAAATTAGGTTCCAGGGCTTATTTGAGGGCTCAAACGAGGTCTAAAAAATACGAAAATTGGTACGCAACTACTTCTAAGGCTCCTCAAGCTCAAGGACTCCTTGGCTTGCACAAAATGGAGCTACAAAAATGTGAAATGATATTTACAATGATTGTTAGTGATAAAAAACACTGTTGTTGTAGGGATTTCTTCTAGTGATCTGCCATACATATCTTCGAGCTCCCTACTTGCTCTTCCTCCCTGCATGTCCATCTCTTTGATCTGCATTAGTGTCTTGAAAAATTATTGGCCTATTTGCCAGATCTTCTTTGACTGCCATGTTTGCCTATGCTGTCCCTTCGCTCTGACTCTCTTCGTCTAGTGGCTCCTTCGGTTCCCTGACTGCTTCCAACACCACCCCCCCCACTCTCGCGTCTGTCGCCCCTGACAGACCCTTGTCGAGCTGCTTTTTGGACGTAATATTGGACAACATCGGCGGCGAGGTGGTGTTCTTCTAACCTGAGTCCCCTTGCTAGATCTGTCAGCAATGCATCCCAATTGACTGGCCCTGGGACATCTGGATGTGGCACCCGTAATTGTTCTGAGTGAATGGTTCGCTCCACAGCAAATAAATGGAGGAGATGTGAGGGTCTGGGTACAAATATTTCTGAGTGGTATTCCCAGAACCCTGTTATGAACATCTCCTCGAATGTTTGTTTAAAGCAGGCTGGGAGGTATTTTATTCTGGCGTGCCAAGCATATACTACCTCTATGGAAGGAGTGGTGCTCATGTCATAAACTAAATCCTGATTTCCTGTAAGGAATCCAACATTTGAGAAGTGTGGGTCCTTGATGTTCTTGAATGTCCTGAATGTGATAAGCATTAGTTCAAAAATTTTCATGCACATCTGGGCCATCACATCAGGGGTATTCCTTAATCGGATGCTCCAGTGTCGTATGGTGGAAATCATGTAATTGACGGTGGGAGGTCCTTGAGGGGGTGCTAGATAGACGTAGTTTAACCATTTGGCGCAGCCCTTGATATTCTTGACTGCAAGGGTAAACTCTGGCCATGTGCGTCTGCGGAAAACAGGAGCGTAACAAGGGTTATATTTAATAAAAAGAGGCATATTCGTCCAGGTGCGAACCATCTCCGGGTAGGTTTCGAGGAGTCGGATCCTCCAGGTGGGTTGATGAATGGATCCTTTTTGAGCGCTCTCTGGGATGTCATCTGGTCCAAACTGTGTAGCAAACGTTGGAGGTTTGCCACATCTTTGTTGGATTTCTGCATTGTAGTCCGCCAGGAGTATACAATATGGCACGTATTGATCATCATTGGTTCCGATCCATCTATGGTGGGACATGCTGCGGAAGTATTCTGATTTAATAATAGTGTCCTCTATCTTTGCCATAGATTGGATTTGGACTGCCATGCGATCTTCATGAGTTGATGTTGTTTTCTCTAGTGTCTGGAGCCACTCAGGTACTTCAATTTCTAACGTATCCATTCCTTCTACGGTTTGCTCACCACCTGGCATTGGCATAGGAACGTATGGTTCCTCATACGTCTCATCTACCTCGATGGGTACCAAATCCTTGGGTTCTGGTTCGACAACTGGAGAGGGCTGCCTTTCGTGTGTGAGTAATCTTTCCTGTAATTCGGCCACCTGCTCTTTCAATGTCTTGACTTCCTCTGAAGTCGTGGTCGTTTCTGTGACTCTGGGTGCTGTCTGTTGCTCTTGGAGCTGATTGCGCAGCTCATCACGTTCCCTTTCCAAGTCATCATGAGCATCTAATAGATCTGCATAGTTTTCCAAGATGGTCTTCATTGTCTCTGAGGGTACGGCTTTAAACTGCTCTGGATCAATTTCGTGGGGAGAGCCTTCCATTGCTGCTTCTAGATTTGCTTCATTTTGCTGCTGCAGTCTCTTGTTCTCTTCAAGGGCGGCCGCCATGTGTTTTCTGAGGAGTGCCAGGTTACGCCGGACTCTGAGATTATCGGCTTGGTATACTTCGAGCAAAGCTTCTAGTTGTTTGACACCTGATTCTGTCGATGGTTGGGGTGCCTCCAATAATGTTTGGTGAGCCTGCTCAAGCGTTGTGTAGCGTTGATTCAGTTCTGCATTTTCTGTTTGTAGAATGTGAAATTGTCTTTGTAAGTTCTGATGGTGCTTTGTCAGTTGTTGATACCGGTCGTCCAGAGCTCTGTACTCATTCTGGAGCTGGTATACACATTGATTTAATGCTAAAAATATGCTATTTACATTAAATAATGCTAGGAGGGGTGAAGATGCAGGGGGAATGGGGGCGGGAATGGGAGATGTGAATGATGTGGATGCAAGCGGTGATGTGGGTGGAGGGGGTATGGGAGATGAAGGTGGCATGGGGGGAGGGAGCGGTGCTGTGGCAGGTGATGTTTCCATCGTGTCAATTGTTTGAGTGACAGTGTAGATGGGGATTGTGGGTGGAGTGGATGTGACGTCAGTGAACAGAGTGGTGAAAGTGGGCATGGTGACTCCCCCGAAGTGGATTTCCGGAGAGAGTGGGATGCCCATGACAATGGTAGTGGTAGTGGACGTGGTAGTGCTAGTGTCATGTGGTGGAGTGAATTGTGTAGTGCGAGGTGGGGATGGTGGTGACAGTGGTGCTTCCTGATGTTCTTCGTCTTGCGTTGTCTCTCCTGGTGCCGATACATTGATGTGAATTTGTTTCCCGGACCTCCTGGGACGAACGGGAACCCTTTTCTCAAATCTGTGAATGTAGGCCATTGCCTCATGTATGGCCTCATCCAATCCTACTGCGTCGGCATGAAGGTTTATGGACTCAATGAACAACTCATCCACACCTTCCTCAGCTAGCAAGTCGTTCATGAGTCTCTTGCCTGCTTCAAGTGACATTTTATGCTGTTCTTGAACTAGCTTCATGGTTCGATACAGTCTTTTCATTTGTGCCGAATACGCTGGGGCACTTGCTAACTCGGAGAGTTCGTCATATTCTTGATGTTGTTCTTCGTCGGCTTCTTCTTCGTCTCCTCCTGCCTCTTGTTCATCTACATCGACTTCTACAACTTGTGGTTGGGTGGGGCCCGATGTTGTTGTTTGGGGTTGTGGTTCCTGAGCTCGCTCTGCTTCAGTTTCGAGATTAGAGTCATAGATCAACCTGGCAATTTCTTCATCCGTGAGGTCCTCAAGAGTAAATCCTTGTGGAAATTCCAAATCTGATGGAATGGGTGGAAACACCAGATTGGATCCCTCTGTACTTGGTCTTGGTAGCCGGATAGTGAATGGCCTAACGCGTCGTGTCTGGGGAGGGGTAATTTCTGGTGTAGTGGTGGCTCCCCTTGGTTGCGCGCAAGGTAGTTGGACTCCCCCCCTCATCTTCTTTGATGGGGGACCTGCTGCTGATAGTCTTCTCTGGAATTCTTGGGCCCGAGACCATACGAGTGCCCGCTGAACAGGCACGTCATAAGCCAAGCATCTATAGATTATTTTGGTCAGAGCACAACACCCGTGGAGCACATTTTTCTGCTTCTTGTTCCACCTTTGATGGGCTAGGTGGATCTGATCTATGATCCAGTGTGGCACATTGATGGGAAGGCTTTCTGTCTCTGCTAGATACAAGCTGAACCATATTTTCTTCGGGGGCATTGTGAATCGTTCCTGGGCGGGGAAAGCAAAATGTTGCATGATGGTCCGCAGGTGAAGCGCAATGGTAGGTGTCATCGCTACCATATCCTTCAACTTATTAAGATCTTTGTGTTTCATTCGACCTGGAACCATGGTTTCCTTTTCTGTTGGGATGTGCATGCCATACATACCCAATGCTTCTCTTACCAGATTGAGGGTCAACTTGAATCTTTTAAGCTCATGACCCGGCAGCAGTGATGGCAACACAAAGGTGCTGTCGCCTCCCTTGGCCCTGCTTGGCGTGATGGTACTGATCAGATATGAACATCGTAAAAAATCCGGCTTTGGTAAGTGGGCCCTAAAATAACTGTCCACACCTGCTTTGATCCAAACTGATCTCATGACTTCGGCGTTTTGATAGCTTTCAAACTCGCGCGTGAAAAAGTGGTATCGACCCCATTTGCCATTAAATTCCAATTCTGCTTCCCAGAAATAGGTTCCATCGCCCAGTGGTCCAGCAACATCATTGAACCAATGCGCATGCTTACCTACTTGAGAAGTGTGTCCTTGAGGAGGATCCTGAATGGGGAGCACATGCACGGCTTGAAGTTCTTGCGGCCTTGCGGTGAGATGTGGCTCGAGGAGAAGTGTTTCTATGTCCACAATCTGGGCACCAGATCCGGCTTGAGAACTGGCACCTGCTTCTGCCATGGCCCTGTTTGCTGGTTGGTTCTGTGAGAATATAGAACCAAGTGTTAACATCGTAATGGACAGAATAAATCCGTTGTTGTCCCCGTTACAACATTAACATGAGGTAGATGGTGAGTTAGTGGTTAGTAAGTGCACGAAGACAGTGTGTGTAGTTAATGTTTGTGTATTCCTAGGAGACTAATGCCGTTAGTAAGTGGGGTGAATTTACAAATTGGGGTCGGGGGGTTTATTACAGGTCTTGGGCTGCCAAATGCAGTGGACGGTTTTTTCCTTTGGTTTCGTAGAGGCGCTAGAGAACATTATAGGTGTATCAGCTTGAACATGAGGCCTTTTAGGGACCCATTTACAAGTGATTACATGCGTACTCTTGGTTCTTGGTGTGTTCCTGAGTGTTGAGAACGAGTGAATACGGGCTGTACGCGTAGTTGGGTTATGCTGCATAGGTTGTGGCCTTGGCGTAGCTACTTGTGCCCTCAAGCAAGCCTTAGGCACCCAAATTTGTCTTGATTGTGGGCTAGCCTTCATCGACTTTTTGGGCACCCAAATGGATTTCACTTTAGCAGAAGAATTTCTGACAGACTTCTTAGTGGCGTCACGTTGTTGGTTACTAGTAAGAAGCTTTGCCTGTGTGGTTGTCGTGAGTGCAACCGGTTGTTCGCCTTTCCGCACCCACACATGGTTTATTTTCTGAGACATTCTGCTGAGCAGGTACTTTTGATCTCGGACATAGGTAGTACTCTGCTTCTTCTGCCTTTGATCCACCTTGGGTTGCTGCCTCCTTCTGGCCTTTGGAAAAGAAGGGAGTTCCGTTGCATTCCTGACTCCTTTTTTGCGAATATCATTCCTCTGCAACACATAGTTTTGGACAAGAACAGCATGGTCATCTTCATGTGTACCCCTGGAAGGACCAGGAGTCTGTGCCTTTCCTAGTTCCTTGAGTGCTCCATTGTCTAATTCTACTGTAACTCGACTATGATTGATCCAAACCTGGAGAAGTCCACTTCTTAGGTTTAAATTGACTGCTTGGTCATAGATCCAATCTTGACCCAAGACAAGAGGTTCAGTGAGATCCTCATCCTGACACACCAGTACTTTAACTGTCATTGCCTCATCATGAATGTAGAGGGGAAGTTCCACCTCGCCCATGCAAGGGGTTTCCACGCCTCCCAATCCTATGAGATATGCTTCCACCGGATTGACAGTTAACTGCAACTCTTGACAGTAAGACACTCTAACAGCACTAGTGGCTGCACCTGAGTCAATCAAGGCTCTTACGGTCCTTGCACTCTTTCCTTGTCCTATCTCTAGGGTTACGAAAGGACGTCGATCAGTTATCCTATGTGAGCTGGTTCCTGCGACTGCACACATTGCCATATGATATCCTTGATCTGCATGGTCATTTGTCCAAGGCTGCTCTCTACCTTGCCTACGTAATTTCATCCTTCTGATGCGTTCTAAAGCTTCTGCTTGAGCTTCTTCTCGAACTCGCTTTTCTTCCTCTTTGCGTTTCTTAGCAGTGTTGAGTCGGCTGAGCATTTCCTCCGTGAGGGGTTCCTGATACAACTTGACTCTGCAACCGCTAATATAATTTGGGAGAACATCACCCTCTAATGTGGCTAGTTGTACTGCTCCACTCGTGGAGATCCTATTGATGATCATAGGTCCGTAGCCTCTCCTTTCTAGCTTCCTTGCGTGTTGTTTCAGTGTGTAGACTAAAACTAGATCTCCTGCTTTCAAACCCTTATCCTTCACATGGGCATCGAAATATGCCTTCTGTCTCTTCTTGGCTGCATATATTCCTGCGGCGGCTCTCAGTCTTGTTTCTCCTAGTCGTTCAAGGTCAAAGATCCTAGAGGAGAGCTCATGACCTGTCCATTCATACTCTTGTGCTACTCTCAATGTAGGAATCAGGAAGTCCAAGGGTAGCACAGCGTTTTGGTCGAATACCATCTGAAAAGGGGTGGCTTGGAGTACCGTTTTATAGGCAACTCGGTATGCCCAAACAGCATGGTGTAGCTGTTTGTCCCAATCAGAGCGTTTAGTGTTCACTAATTTCGTCAGTACATTGCATAAGATCTTATTGGTGCTCTCAACTTGCCCATTAGCTTGAGGGTGATAAGGGGCAGACTTCTTGTGTATTACCAAGAATTCTTGGAGTAGATTTTCAATTACTTCATTCAAGAAATGAGTGCCTCTATCACTTACAAGCTCTATAGGTAGTCCATATCTCATGAATACATTCTCAAACAAGAATTTGGCAGTTGTTTGAGCATCGTTCTTGGTTGTAGCCTTTACCTCTACCCACTTGGTGAGATAATCTGTTGCAACAATGATGTATTCCGCATGAGAACCTTTAGCTGGGGGATTAATAGGACCTACGAAGTCTATTCCCCACTTAGAGAATGCACGTCCACCCATCATAGGTTTCAGTGGCATCTCATCTTTGCGTATAGGATACTGAGTCCTTTGACAGACATCACACCGTTTCACATAGGTATGTGCATCCATGTGAAGGGTAGGCCACCAGAAGCCCGCAAATAGTATTGCCTTGATTACCCGATCTGGTCCAAAGTGTCCTCCTGCTACACCTTGGTGAGCAGTTTCTAAGATCTTAAGATATTCACTCTCATGGACACACAGTGTTGAAGCTCAAGGTTAAGGACAAAGCATGGAAGCACATCAAAGAAGTGGACATAGAAGAAGAGAGAGCAAGTAGGGAGCTCCAAGAAGTGTATGTCAAATTTTCAGAAGAATCCCCTACAAAAATAGTGATTTTCATCACTAGAAACCATTGTAAATACCATTATCTATTTTTAGTAACTCCATTTTGTTCAAGCCGAGGAGTCCTCGAGCTTGAGGAGTATTAGAAGTACCATCGTACCAATTTTCATAATTTTTAGACTTCGTTTGAGCCCTCAAATAAGCCCTGGAACCTAATTTTTAACTAGGCCGGACACTAGGTCTGGACAGGGCCAAAACTAGTCAAAAAACTATAAAAAGAGCTAGAGAGCTCATTTTTGAGGTTAGCTTGTTAGAGAATAGAACTTTTGTAAGAGAACTCTTTTGCAATCTAAGCTTTCCATTGTTCCTCTCTTTGATCTTACTTTGTGCGCGTGTGTGTGTATGTGTGTGCATGTTTGTGTGCTTTCACTCACGCACTTGTGCCTTCACTTGCTCGTGGTCTTCATACCGGTCCTCACGTCTCCGCGGATTGACAAGTAAAGGAGGTGGTGCTTACGCTTGAGCTACACCAAATTTTGGCGCCGTTGCCGGGGAGAGAGCTTCGAGGACGAGCGTTGTGATGGTAAGATCGTAGATTTGCGACGTTGGAAGGTAAAAAAACTGTCATTTCAGTTCATTTTCTGTTTTTTCCTCTTCATCTTCATCATCATCATCATCTCCACCTTCTTCCATCTTCTTCTTCATAGAAAATTCTTGTTTTTTAGTGCATTTTCACCATCTTCATACCATTTTTCATGCATTATTGTGTGGGAAGGAGTTAGGAGGTGCAAGGGAGAGCAAGCGCTGTATTTTTTTCATGATTTTCTGCTCATACGGAGCTCGCCATAGCCGGCGCTCAGAAATTTGAATTTCCCGCCAAAAAACGCGATTCTGTGATGAAAATCGCGATTCTGTGAAAATTCAAAATTTTTTGAAAAATCACGATTTTCAGTTTTCCCGCCTAAAAGTTGGTTGAAAAAAATCGCGATTCTGTGTTTTTCTCAAAAAAAAAAAAAAAACACGATTCTCTGCTCAAAATCGCGATTCTGTGTTTTTCTCAAAAAAAAAAAAAAAACACGATTCTCTGCTCAAAATCGCGATTTTCAAGTCAAAAACACGATTTTGAGAAAACACGAATTTTTGCTCAAAATCGCGATTTTCATGTCAAAAACACGATTTTGTGAAAAACACGACTTTGTGAATCACGATTCTCTGAGTCAAAATCGCGATTTTCAGAAACACGATTTTGTGATCAACATCGCGATTTTCAAAAACACGATTTTGTGATCAACATCGCGATTTTCAAAAACACGATTTTGTGATCAACATCGCGATTTTCAGAAACACGATTTTGTGATCAACATCGCGATTTTCAAATCACGATTTTCTGCTCAAAATCGCGATTTTCAAAAACACGATTTTGTGCTCAACATCGCGATTTTTTGACTTCACAGCATCGCGATTTTCAGAAAGTTCACAAAATCGCGATTTTCTCCAAAGGTCCTGTTTGCCTGTTTGACCCCCAGGAGCCTGATTTGACATAACTTTCTCATCCAAAGTCCATTTTTTGAGCTCTATAGCTTGTTGGAAAGCTCGTTTCAAATCCTACACGATCTCAACTGTTTTTTTCAAGAATAATGCGTTGATTTTGAGATAGGATAATTTGAAGTTGACCCTCAGGTGGGACTAGGGAACCAAGGGGGCTCTAAAGAATTGTGAACCATACCAAAGGGAAAATTTGGACTCTTGACTAAAGCTTATGAACCTGAGATCTGGTAGACACTTAGGCAAGGATAAACAAAGCATTAGATCTTCTGAGGCTAGTGTCAACCATACATCCAAGTCTTGGGCACAACAACTAAGTGGTCATCTTTTACTCAGATCGGACACAAGTGATTCAGAAATGTCTTTTAGTATGGGAAAACCTGCAGGTGGCTCAGGGACTGCCCATCTACAAACACCGGAAGGTCCCTATAAGACACAGTTGGAATATATTCGGACCAACCAATTAGGTGCTCGCATCTATGAGGATGGTCTGAGGCGATCAGTGGTCCAACTCAAAAATCCAGATCAATCCTTTGGACTTGAACACCCGGTGGTCAAGTTCGAAGAGGGTTCATACATTGATAAGGAAGGAACCATGTATGTGGTTACCAACCAACCAGATAGGACCGATGAGTTTGGAAATATCATTCATGAGAATGAGATAGGAGACCTAGAACAAGGAAACGTAGGACAAGGACCCCAGACTCCTAGAGGTAAGTCAGTTTTGACCCGAGTGATCACTCCGGACTGGATCCCTCAAGACAACAAAAGCATAGAACTATTTTTGAATAGAGAAACAGAGGAAGCCTTTTGGAGGTTCAAGCCAGATCAACCTAGCCAATTGGGCATAGTTATCATCTATGAATTCAAAGATCCTGAGATACCAGGCAAAGTTGTCTACCTGGATAACACATCAGAGAAAATTTTCTTGGTAACGGAACATGATAGACATGCATATACATGGAAGAATGACATGATTTTCCCCCCACCAAGATCCAATGTTTCCCATGGCCTCCAAGGTGTAGGATCATCCCAGGCTCATGAAGCCCAGAGAGAAAGAACTAGAGAGAGACCTGAGGTAAGTTTTGCACACACCGTGGGCAGGAATAGGTCAGGATTTGAAAATGAAAGACCTGAAAGAGAGAGACATCAAGCACATAGGCAACAAAGAGATGAACAGGATTTTCCATTGCCTAGACCCCGGGAGTACCCAAGAACCCTTAAACCCAGTCACGTGATCAAGGCAATGAAGAACTATTTCGATGGGACAGGGGATCCTTATGATCATGTGGCCGAGTACAAACAAGTGCTGAGAGCCGAACAAATCGAGGACTGGTTCACCCAGTACGAGGCATTTGGTTTGACCCTTAAAGGCACGGCCTTAGCTTGGTTTCAACCACTGAGTAGAAGCAGCTATCGCGATATAGGTCAACTGCTAGACGAATTCATTGTAGAATTTTCCAAGAGTGGTATCAGGCATAACACATCGTCCCTGATCCATAGTTTCAAGCAGACACCCCAAGAAACAGTGCGACTAGCAGGTAGAAGGTTCAGACAGTACCTAGAAAGATGCCCTGCTCCAGAGCTACCCACACCAGCCAAACAAGTGGCTTTGTTTTTAGATGGCTTATTGAGCACAAAATTAAGATCCTATGTATACTTGAAAGATCCTAGATCCATAGAAGAGTGTGTGCGGACGTGCATAGACATAGAAGATAACTTGGGTGAGGAGTTAGGATTGTCCAAACTCTACAAAGATTCGGATAGTTCTACTAGTCATACTTCAAAGACCTCCACAGAAATAGAAGAGATAGCTGAGCAAGTTGCCAAGAAGCTGGGAGTCCAAAATAAACAAACACAGAGAGTCACTTCATTGAATCGGTGCTATACTTGCGGGGGTGACCACATGGCTAACGTATGCCCAATGCAAAACCAAAACATTAGAGAAAGGAATGCTCCATATTGCACTATTGAGAGAAAATACACAAACCACACGGCTCAAGATTGTCCCTACAATAGGCAGGCTGTTAGACAAAATTATCAGCAACCTTACCCACAAGGTAGGTATCAGAATCAATACCAACAGCCATATTACAGACCACAACAGCAATATCAGGTACCATATAGGCCACAACCTGTCTTGGTAAACCAACCACCAGCTCCAGCCAACGTGATTCCAGTCAAGTATGCTGTGGGAGAGGAAAATCCAAATAGAGCTTTGGTGCCACTAACCCCATTGATACCAGATAATGACTCTCATGCTCATAGTTCAGACTACTCCCATGAAGGTAGTCCACATGCTTATTACACAGAGTCACCTGAACATAGTGAGATTTACTCGTATCAATATGAGGCACCGCCTATGGAGCAAAATTGGGAGCCAGAATACTCCAATGTCATGTACACAAATCCTAACCCTAGGCCCCAGTTGAGACAAATGAGACCACAAGCCCCTAGAGGATCTTGTTTCAGATGTCATGGTGACCATTTCATTCGTGACTGTCCCCACCCACCATCTCCGAGTCAAGGACAGGCTATCACAATACAGGCTTTTTGTCCTGATTGTGGCAAAGACCACCTCCCCAGAGATTGTCCAAGAAACCCCTCTAGTGCACCCAAGATTACACCCATTAATGTGGTAGGCTTAGTGGCAGATCCAAGTTCAAGTAGTAGCAATGTGGCTCCTATACAAGCTGTCACTAGAGCACAAGCCTTAAAACAGGATAAACCAGTAGAACAATCAGAGTCGAGTGAATCGGGAGAGCCTAGTAAGAGGAAAACAAGAACATGGAAGGATACCAGAGAGAAGGCCAATCGCAAGTGGAATAAAAAGTTATCGGAACTAGAAGAAAGCTTAAAAGAAGCGAAAACAAAAATAGAAGACATTGCATCTCAAAGCCCCTCGCATGCCGAAACTCCATCCACTCCACCTCATCCCACCCCACCACCCATTGTAAATAGACCGCAACCAGGGTCTGTTCTTGCAGATCCAACCCCAGAAGGCTTGGACATGATGTTCAAGGCCTACCAGGCTCGACTTCAAGAAGGGCCTACAGCGGCAAACATAGACAAGAGTTACCCTAGAGCAGATTTAGAGATTGAACGGATGAAAATGTGCATGAAAATGGTAGAACAAGCTCAAGCCATACTTGAGACTAGTCAAAAGTTCAATCAGACAAACTCTATCAAATCGGATTTGCATTTCCAGGGCTTACTAGAACGATTAGAGCAGTTGGTAAACAAACCACAAGTTTCTTTACCTCCACAGGCTCAACCAGTTATTGAAAGAGGAAGCTCACCACCCAGGGGAGCTTATGTTCCTAATTCCACGGATGCTGGAATACCTCCTTCTATTCAACAGTACTCTCAAGAATTCTTGCGGGAAATACAAGAAGAGAAATGGGCCAAGGAGAAGGGTAATTCCCCTCCTATTCCTGAGATTGATGATCTTCATGATCAATTTCCCCAAGACATCCCATCTATTTACGAAGATGAAGCAGAACAACAAGAGGACGAAAGGTTAGATTTTGAATCTAATACCTTAGAAGAACTGCCTCAATTTCCAGGCCCATGGGAATCTGAATCACTCCAGATTAGAGCTCCCACAATACTGGTAAGAAATGAAGACTCAGTGGTTCCAAGGAACACTGATGTCGTGAAGAACACTAAGGTTCAGTGTCATCTCACTGTAGAAGAGCTGCTCAAAGCAAAACCTGAGCTCTGGAATCATGTGAAGGATCAGGTTCCAGAACTTGATTCCAACATGCCAAAAGCAGGCTCCAAGCAAAGGGTACCAGAGATACCTCTAGACAAAATAGGGGACATGTGTGAGGGTGAAGAAGGTAATACTTATCTTCCCATCACCTACCAAGGTTACACAACCAAAGCAATCATAGATTCAGGTGCTGGTGTTGCTATTGCGACCACCTCCTTGTGGAAGCAATGGGGCAAGCCCACATTAAGACCAACTAGAATGAAGCTTCAAATGGGTGATGGTCATTTTGAAAGACCTCTAGGATTGCTAGAAGGGATCACTCTAACCACTTGTGGTGTAGAATTTGAGCACACATTTGCTATATGTGACTTTGAGAAAAATAATGTCTTTGAGATGATCCTAGGAAGACCCTTCCTACGACAATTGCAAATAGTACAGGATTGGGGAACTAACTCCTTGTACTTACAGCACTTAGGGGTCACCACTAAGGTCAATTTGAAGGATTACACCTTCAGAGATGTACCACCCCTACAGTGGAATTCTATCCACAAAGCGAAAGAAGATTCCATCTCTGTGCATTCTGAAAGTTCACCTGATCCATCATGGCTGCATGAAGATACTCATTTGTGGATGTGCAAGGTCGCAAAGGAAGAGGAAAAACGTTTAAAGGCAAGAGAAGAAGGAACTTCGCTAGGAGATAGACCAGTTAGAGACCCAGCCTACACACCGATGATCTTTCCAGATGAGGAGTTTGAGCCTCATGGCTGGCCAGAAATCTTAGCCACCATGGACATTGCTGTCAATGAGGAACAGTGGACACCTCATTGTGATAAGGAGGGTTATGATATCTCAGTGTTCATGTGTCAACCCTTGCTAGAAGAATGTGACCCTAGTGATGTCATAGAAGAAGAAGAGAATGACGATGATCTGGAGTCTATTGTGATGGATAGTTGCTTTAACTCAGAGCAGCACTATCTAGAAGATATAGGAGTGTTCACCCAGAAAGAAGAAGAACCTCTCATAAGTATTAAAACAGTAAACTCAAAGGATGGAAGTGAGAGTAGTCAAAAGAAAAAGAAAAGAAAAGCAGTGAAACAAGAAAAGGAGGAATCATTGTTTGAAGTACCAGAAAACTTCAAGAAATATGAAGTTGACGACCGCAAAATTTTGGTACGAATGCCTAAGAGAGAGGCCATCATAGGAGAATCATATGATAATAAAGAAAAGACCAAGAAGATTGTAGTGACCATTGAAGAGAACGAAGAGAGATGCACATATATAGGAGATGACCTAAGTGCAAGAGAAGAAATGGAGCTCATAGCTCTATTAAGGGAATATAGGGATGTGTTTGCATGGCATTATAGAGACTTGAAAGGGGTAGATCCAAGAATTTGCTCTCATACTATCCCCATGACTGCTGATGCTAAGCCCACCAAACAGAAGCCCTACACATATAATGATACCTATGCAGCCAAAATCAAAGAAGAAATTGATAGGTTGATTGAGGCTGGATTCATCTATGAGATTGAGCATACCGAATGGGTGTCCCCCATTGTTGTGGTACCCAAGAAGAACGGGAAGTTGCGAGTGTGTATTAACCTTAAAAAAGTTAATGCCGCTACGATTAGAGATAGTTATCCACTTCCAATCACAGAACACCTTTTGGAGCGTGTTGCAGGCAAGGAAGTTTATAGCTTCCTTGATGGATTTTCAGGTTACAATCAAGTAGCCATTGCCCCAGAAGATCAACACAAAACAGCTTTTGCTACAGAGTGGGGAATCTTTGCATTTCGGGTGATGCCATTTGGGCTCACCAATGCACCTGCAACATTCCAAAGGCTCATGTGTCATGTCTTCAAAGAGTTCTTGCGAAAGAGCTTAGAAGTGTATGTGGATGATTTATGTGCTCATTCCCAAGAAAGAAGATTTCACATCCCTGAGCTCAGACAGATCTTCAACAAGTGTAGAGAATATCGAGTGTGTCTGAACCCAGAAAAGTGTGTGTTCATGGTGCGTCAAGGTAAAATCCTCGGTCATATTGTTTCTAAGAATGGAATCTCAACGGATGAAGATAAGGTACGAGCCATAGCGGAGCTGCCAAGGCCAAGGAATGTTAAAGAGGTACAAGCCTTTATGGGCCATTGTGGATATTACCGTAGGTTTATCCACATGTACGCGATCATAGCTAGACCCCTTTATGCCTTGTTGTCTAATTTTGAGTGGAACGACGAATGCGAGAATTCTTTCAATGAACTGAAGAAACGTTTGTGCACAGCACCAATATTGACCACTCCTGATTGGAATAAGCCATTCCATGTCCATGTGGATGCATCCAATCATGCCATAGGATGTGTGCTAGCACAACCCACAAGTGAAGGGAATTTAGATTTGCCCATAGCATATGCTAGTAGACAACTAAACCCAGCCGAAAGAAATTATACCACAACCGAGCGAGAAGGGTTAGGCATGGTATATGCTGTAAAGAAGTTTAGACACTATTTATTGGCCAACAAGTTCAAGTTTTTCACTGATCATCAAGCTTTGTTATATTTGGTCAATAAACCTTGCAATACGGGACGCTTAGTAAGATGGTTCCTCTTACTAATGGAGTATGACTTTGAAGTTGTTGTCAGGAAAGGTAGAACCCACCTTCGGGCAGATCACCTTTCTCGCATTACTTCAGGAGAGTCACCACAAGGAGTGTCTGATGAACTACCTGATGCTTATCTGTTCAATTTGGAAGTTGTTCCTAAATGGGCAAATAAGTTGGTACCAGTCCTAACCTTCGGCCCCGCAAATAAGAACGTGAAAACATCACAAGAAGAAATTGTAAAATCACAAAAATATCACATATTGGCAGGAAGCATGTACAAACAAGATACTGGGGGTGTTTTAGCTTGCTGTGTCGAGGATGATGAACATAGTAGTTGGTTGCAGCAAGCTCATGAGGGATTGCTAGGAAATCACTATTCTAAACAACGAACATTGCAGAATTTGAAACGTTTAGGAGTGTATTGGCCTAGCATGGACAAAGAAATACATGAGTGGATCAAGAATTGTCCAATGTGCAGAGAGAGACCACCAGTGGAGCATGCGACCCTTTATCAAGTATCATTAATTCCAGATTGGAGTGCTCCATTGGTAGAGTTTATGAGATCAGGAAGATTACCCAAAGAGGCCAGTCTAGCAAGAAGACGAAATATGGAGCAAGAGGCTCAAGGCTATGCCTTAGTAGGAGAGAACCTATACCGAAGAGGTAAAGATGGTTACTTAAGACTGTGCGTTCATGAATCAGACTATTTAAGGGTCTTAGAGACTGCACACAGTGGTGTTGCAGGTGGACATTTTGGTCCTGACCGAGTGATTAAGACCATTCTGTTCTCAGGACTTTGGTGGCCCACTCTTCATATGGATGCACATACCTATGTGAAGAAATGTGACACATGCCAACGTGCACAATATCCAGTGAGAAAAGACGAGATGCCCTTGAGGCCAATGATGGGAGGACGTGCATTTTCGAAGTGGGGCATAGACTTCATAGGTCCTATTAACCCCCCAGCTAGAAACTCCCATGCAGAGTACATCATTGTAGCCACAGATTACCTTACAAAGTGGGTAGAAGTCAAAGCCACAACAAAGAATGATGCTCAGACTACGGCTAAGTTCTTATTCGAGAATGTGTTCACGAGATATGGACTACCAATAGAGTTGGTGAGCGATAGAGGCACACACTTCTTGAATGAAGTCATTGAAAATCTTCTCCAAGAATTCTTGGTGATACATAAGAAATCCGCCCCCTATCATCCACAAGCCAACGGACAAGCCGAGAGTACCAATAAGATCCTCTGTAACGTATTGACAAAACTGGTGAATAATAAACGCTCTGATTGGGACAAACAACTTCATCATGCTGTTTGGGCTTATCGAGTTGCCTACAAAACGGTACTCAACGCCACCCCATTTCAGATGGTCTTCGGACAGAACGCTGTGCTACCATTAGATTTCTTAATCCCTGCCTTAAAAGTAGCACAAGAGTATGAGTGGAATGGGCATGAATTGTCCTCTAGGATCTTTGATCTCGAACGCTTGGGTGAAACGAGGCTACGAGCGGCAGTAGGCATCTACGCTGCAAAGAAGAGGCAAAAGGCATACTTTGATGCACACATCAAGGATAAGGGATTGAAAGAGGGAGATCTAGTGTTGGTATACACACTAAAACAACATGCCCGTAAGTTGGAAAAAAGAGGATATGGACCCATGATCATTAATAGAATTTCCACTAGTGGTGCAGTTCAGTTGGCCACTCTAGAAGGAGATATCTTGCCAAATTATATTAGTGGCTGTAGAGTCAAGCTATATCAAGAACCTCTTACTGAGGATATGCTAATGAGACTCAACACTGCGAAGAAGCGAAAAGAAGAAGAGTTAAGAGTGAGAGAAGAAGCACAGGTAGAGGCCAGAGAGCGTATTAGGCGAAATAAGTTAAGGCGATTAGGCCTAGATGTCAACTCCAAAGCCCCAAAATATCACATGGATATGTGTCAAAAGTCAGGCATTGCGACTTCTCAGGTCATTGACCGAAGACCCTTTGTGACCATAGAGATAGGACAAGGGAAGGGTGCAAGGACGGTGAAAGCATTGATTGACTCAGGTGCAGCAAGTAGTGCAGTTAAACTTTCCTACTGCCAAGACTTGGGGTTGAACATCGATCCCATAGAAGCTTATCTCATAGGATTGGGAGGTGTGGAAACCCCTTGTTTGGGCGAGGTGGAACTTCCCATCTACCTTCAAGATGTTCCAATGAAAGTCAAAGCGCTAGTATGTCAAGATGAGAACCTTACAGAACCACTTGTCTTGGGTCAAGATTGGATCTATGACCATGCAGTTAACTTAAACCTAAGAAGTCAAATTCTTCAAGTTTGGGTACATGAACAATGCATTACATTAGAAATAGAGAACTGCATGCTCCTAGATCATGGCACCACACACTCTCTTAGTTCTTCCAAGACTAATCATATGAAAGAAGATGTTGTATGTGTCCAAAGCTCTATGATGCAGAAGGAGTCAATCGTGGAAGACCAGGTTCGAAGGCGGGTGGATCTTTTTTCTTCTCCAAAGACTCAAGTCGCCACAGTAGTGAGCCCACCACACAAGCAAACACAACCGTTCACGACAACTGCTACATCAAATAGAAAGACACCATTCGATAAAAAAGCGGTTCTGGGCATGAAGCAGATCTGGGTACGCAAAGGAGAGCAACCACCAGCCTTACCCCCACAAATCCCATCCATGCACACTAACCAAGCCAGAAGACGAAGGAAGCAGCTCAGACAAGCTCCATCACAAGATATCCAACAAGTTTGGGTGCCTAAGAAGTTAGCTGCAGCTCAACAAGGGCAATTACAGATGTGGGTACCTAAGAAAATCCTACAACCACAACAACCTTTGTTCTCCTACATGCAAAAGGTTTCAACAAAGAGGCCAAAAAGAGAAAAGGGTAAGAACCACGTACAGAGACCAAAGGAAGATCAAATCAGCTCTTCAACATTAGTAGGAAGACATGCAAAAAGGATATGGGTTTGGAAGCCAAAAGTTCAAGTAGCCTCCACCGAACCAAGGCATCAACCACACTGGATACCACAGTTCAGAAAGCATCCAAAGAGAAAGACGCCTGAAGTGACCTCTACAGTGCCAAATGATGTCCTAAAATGGACTCCCGTAAGGAGGATTACATCAGTTCGAGACTCAATGGATACCTCCACTAAGGCCGGCATCAACCTCCACAACTAACATCGAAAGCCTCGAACGAGCAACAACCATGTGCTCCTTGCACAACCCTGTCTTTTGCACCATTTAGGTCATGCATTTCCAAAGTATGCATTAATATAGGGCCACATTACACGGCCGTGCATAGACACACTTGAGAATCCCATGCACAAGAGCACAGTGACATATGTCGAACATTTCGATTGATACTAACTTTTGTATTCTTGTTTTGTGATATCCTGTTCCAAAAACAAAAACAAAAGAGGAGAGGGGATCCACCACTCAAAAGATCTCATCAGTGGACAATCAACATGGACATTCATCAACAAGGTTCCATCCCAAAGGCCGAGTGTACAACACGAAGAGGCAAACATCCATCAACCTTCGCCATGGTACGTATCTTTACTCTGGAAACACCATAACCATGATAGTTTAGGAAACCTCTTCGTCAGCATACCCTGGAGCACTTAGCTCAAGACCCGCAATTTTTGCACCATACTTCTTCCAATGCATTTTCCAAGTAAGCATGCGTAGGGCTACATTACAAGGCCGTGCACAAGGCACATACTTTTTTCAACCCATGCACGAACACACTTACCCATCACTCAATATGGGTTATGAGTACTTGGCATGACTACTATGAAGATCAACTTTGGAAGATCTAGAAAACATCAACGGAGACTCACAACGACACAGTCATGCTGGAATACAAGGCAGAAGCACATACCAAGAGACTACAACCTGCAAAGACTCACAATGATAGATGAAGAACGTCGGACGACTTGTGTTCATACAGAAGGGACACTCCCTCTCAAGGCACTACTTGGAACAACCACTACAACAAGGGTCTGTCAGGGACGACAGACTCGAGAGGGGGGGGAGTGTTGAAGCTCAAGGTTAAGGACAAAGCATGGAAGCACATCAAAGAAGTGGACATAGAAGAAGAGAGAGCAAGTAGGGAGCTCCAAGAAGTGTATGTCAAATTTTCAGAAGAATCCCCTACAAAAATAGTGATTTTCATCACTAGAAACCATTGTAAATACCATTATCTATTTTTAGTAACTCCATTTTGTTCAAGCCGAGGAGTCCTCGAGCTTGAGGAGTATTAGAAGTACCATCGTACCAATTTTCATAATTTTTAGACTTCGTTTGAGCCCTCAAATAAGCCCTGGAACCTAATTTTTAACTAGGCCGGACACTAGGTCTGGACAGGGCCAAAACTAGTCAAAAAACTATAAAAAGAGCTAGAGAGCTCATTTTTGAGGTTAGCTTGTTAGAGAATAGAACTTTTGTAAGAGAACTCTTTTGCAATCTAAGCTTTCCATTGTTCCTCTCTTTGATCTTACTTTGTGCGCGTGTGTGTGTATGTGTGTGCATGTTTGTGTGCTTTCACTCACGCACTTGTGCCTTCACTTGCTCGTGGTCTTCATACCGGTCCTCACGTCTCCGCGGATTGACAAGTAAAGGAGGTGGTGCTTACGCTTGAGCTACACACAGTCTCAGGTAACCATCCTTACCGCGTTTGTATAGATTATCACCAATGAGTGAGTAATCCAAGGCTTCTTGTTCTAAACTCCTTTTCCTAGCCAGAGTCATGTTTGGAGGGAATGTGTTTGTCCTTAGGAATGATACTAGTGGTTCGCTCCAATCTGGCACAATGGATACTTGATAAAGAGTGGCGTGTTCCACTGGTGGTTTAGTGCAACAGATTGGGCATTCCTTGCACAACTTTTGGACATCCACTTCCATAGTTGGCCAATGCACTCCGAATCTCTTTAGAGTCTGTAAAGTTCGTTGCTTTGAATGGTGTTGCTCTAGTGCACCCACATGTGCTAATTGCAACCATTTAGCGTACTCATCCTCTTCTACGCAACAAGCCAAGATCCCTTGATCTGTGTGCTTGTACATGCTTCCTGCCATGATGTGGTACTTTTGGGCTTTTACAACCTCTCTATTTCGTGTGTTTACCACTGGATGGTTAGGCCCGTATGTCAATACTGGTACCAATGGCTTAGCCCACTGCGGTACAACTTCCAAATTAAACAAGTAAGCATCAGGAAGGTCATCTGACACTCCTTGTGGGGCTTCTCCCGATGTGAGCCTAGAGAGATGATCAGCTCTCAAATGAGTCCTACCTTTCCTTACCACAACTTCAAAGTCATATTCCATGAGCAAGAGAAACCATCTTACTAATCTTCCTGTATTGCATGGCTTGTTTACAAGATATAACAATGCCTGATGATCAGTAAAAAATTTAAACTTATTTGCAAGCAAATAGTGTCTAAACTTTTTAACTGCATATACCATGCCTAATCCTTCTCGTTCAGTAGTGGTATAATTTCGTTCAGCAGCATTCAATTGTCTACTAGCATAGGCAATTGGAAGATCCATATTACCTTCACCAGTAGGTTGTGCGAGTACACACCCAATAGCGTAATTGGATGCATCCACATGAACATGAAAAGGTTTATTCCAATCTGGTGTAGTCAAGATTGGGGCTGAACATAATCTTCGTTTAAGCTCTTGGAAGGAATTCTCGCATTCATCCGTCCACTCAAAGTTAGTCAGAAGTCCGTACATGGGCTTTGCAATGACAGCATACATGTGTATAAATCGTCGATAATAACCACAATGCCCCATGAAAGCTTGTACTTCCTTGACATTCTTTGGCCTAGGTAGCTCTGCTATGGCTCTCACTTTCTCTTCGTCGGTAGATATGCCATTCTTTGACACTATGTGTCCTAGAATCTTACCTTGCCTTACCATAAACACACACTTTTCTGGGTTCAGGCAGACTTGATATTCTCTACATTTGTCAAAGATTTGTCTGAGTTCAGGAATATGGGTTTGTCTAACATTGGAATGAGCACAAAGATCATCAACATAGACTTCTAAACTCTTCCTCAGGAACTCCTTAAACACATGGCACATCAGCCTCTGGAAGGTAGCTGGTGCATTGGTAAGCCCAAATGGCATTACTCTAAAAGCAAAAATGCCCCATTCTGTGGCAAAGGCTGTCTTATGCTGATCCTCTGGAGCTATGGCTACTTGATTGTAGCCCGAAAATCCATCAAGGAAGCTGTACACTTCCTTGCCTGCCACTCTTTCTAAGAGATGTTCTGTGATGGGAAGCGGATAGTTATCTCGAATTGTGGCTACATTAACCTTTTTCAAGTTAATGCACACGCGCAGTTTGCCATTCTTCTTGGGCACCACTACGATGGGGGATACCCATTCAGTGTGCTCAATTTCATAGATAAATCCAGCTTCGACCAGTCTATCTATCTCTTCCTTGATTTTAGCAGCGTAATTATCGTTATATGTATAAGGCTTTTGCTTAGAGGGTTTGGCATCTGAGGTCATGGGGATAGTGTGTGAGCATATGTCAGGGTCAACACCTTTCAAGTCCTTGTAACTCCAAGCGAATACATCTCTGTATTCTCTTAGCAAGGCAATCAATTCGTGCTCTTCTTCTTCTGTCAGGTCATGGCCTATATACGTGCATCTCTCCTCTCCTTCTTCTAGGGCCACTACTATTTTCTTGGTGGTTTCTTTGTTATCATAGGCCTCACCTGATTGTGCCTCTCGTTTAGGCATTCTTAGCATGACTCTCCTGTCATCTATCTCATACTTCTTAAAATTTTCTGGGACCTCAAACAAAGATTCTTCCTCTTCTGGTAAGGCTTCTCTCTTCTTTCGTTTCTTTCCTTCTTCCTTCGGGGTCACATGTGTTGCTAATCTTACATTAGTTGTATCCTCTCCATGCCTCTGGGGTTGAAATTCTACTTCGTGGAAGTATTCTTCATCTGATGCAAATGGTGGGTCCATAATGATTGACTCTAGATCGGAGTCACTTGCATCCTCAAATGCATCAGGGCTAGGTTCGCATTCTTCTAGAACTGCCTCTCCCATGATTGGCTCTATGGAGAAGACTGAAATGTCATAGCCATCCTCATCACAGTGAGGTGTCCATTGTTCTTCATTGATGGCTACGTCCATGGTTGCTAAAATTTCCGCCCAGCCATGGGGTTCAAATTCCTCGTCAGGAAAAACTACAGGTGCATAAGGCTGGCTATGGGTTTCGTTTGCACCTATTTCTCTGGCTTTCTCTCTCTTCTCTTCTTCTACTGCTACCTTGCACATCCATAAGTGGGTGTCTTCATGCATCCATGAGGATCCAGACCCTATGGAATGCACCGATTCTGTGTCATCTTTAACTCTATGGATGGGATTCCATTGGATAGGAGGGACATCTCTATGAGAATAATCCTTGAGATTGACTTTGGTCGTAACACCCAAGTGTTGCAAATACAAGGAGTTGGTTCCCCAATCCTGTACCACTTGCAATTGTCGCATAAATGGTCTTCCCAAAATCATCTCATAGGCATGATTTTTGCTGAAGTCACATATAGCAAAGCTATGCTCAAACTCAGCACCACAAGTGGAGAGAGTTATGCCTTCTAGCAATCCTGGGGGTTTCTCTATGTGACCATCGGCCATCTGCAATTTCATTCTCGTTGGCCTGAGTGCAGGCTTGCCCCAACGCTTCCATAGGGAAGTGGTGGCAATTGCAACTCCTGCACCTGAGTCCAAAATTGCCTTAGTGGTGTAGTCCTGGTAGGTAATGGGAAGATAGGTGTTCCCTTCTTCACCTTCACACATATCTCCTATCTTATCCAAGGGAATTTCTGGCACTGTCCTATGGGATCCTACCTGGGAACGAGGTTTTGCTATCTCTGGTACTTGTTTGGCTACATGTTTCCATAATTCAGGTCTAACCTTGAGTAGCTCTTCTAACTTGAGATTACACTGCACGTTAGTGTTCTTCACTACCTCTGTGTTCCTAGGTATGACTGAGTCTTCGTTCCTTACCATGACTGTGGGTGCTCTCATACATGTGGACTTTGCTTCCCATGGGCCTGTGAAGTGGGGTAGCTCCTGTATGGAATTAGACTCAAAGTCCAATCTCTCATGAGACTGAGTACTCTCATGTTCCCCGTAAATAGATGGGATGTCTTGTGGGAATTGGTCGTGTGCATCATCCACAAGTTCAAAGGGGGGGGCGACTTCACTTTCGTTATCCCATTTGTCTTCTTGAATCTCTTGTAGGAAGTCTGGTGCAAACCGATTCATAGAAGAAGAAGTGTCTGGCTCCGTAGAATTAGGCGCATAAGCAACCTGGGAAGGAGGGCTTATTCTATCGTTGGCTCTCCCCTCGTTCTCAAAGATGGCTGGAGCACCAGCTTCCTGGGGAGGGTCACTTATTCTATTACTTTTCCGAACAGGCTCATACGCTTCCTGAGAAGGAATGTAGGCAGCCTGTGGAGGTACACAAGCTTTCGAGGGAGGCCCATGTGCCTTTTGGGGGGGAAGATAAGCTTCTTGAGGAGGCACATGGGCTTCCTGAAGAGGCTTGCTTATTTGTTCTCTCGCCCTTTCCTTTCTTTGAGGGGCAGGTTCCTTTTCTGAGTGTGCAATTAGCCTCTCTATTCTTTCTAAGGAGGGGAAGTTGTCTGGTTCAGTGGAATTGGCCACAGAAACTTCCGATGGGGGATGGTTCATGTTTTTGCTTGCTTTCTCTCCCTCTTGATTTTTTTCTTCCTCGGCAGATCTTGCAATTATCCTCTCTAACTTTTCTAGGAATCCATCCAAGTGTAATTGCGTTTTGGCTGAGCCCGAGTAATTGAAAAGGCGACTGGCTTCAAACATAGTTTGAGCCAGTGCGACCATTTTCGCGCACAGTTTGGTTCTTTCTATCTCTAGGTCAGCTCTAGGATAGCACTTGTCATGATCCGTGACGTTTGGCCCTTCTTGGATTCTGGCCTGATATGCTTTAAGCATCATGTCTATGTCTTCAGGAGTGGGATCAGCTAATACCGATCCTGTTTGGGGTGGTGGGTGGGTTACGTGGGGTGTCTTAGAGGGTGGAGGGATGGAGGGTGATGGGGATGGTAGCGGTGGGAATGTGTGAGAGTGCGGTTGAGATGTGATCTCTATGATTTTAGCCTTGGTCTCTCGTAGACTTTCCTCAAGTTCACTCATCTTCTTTGCCCATTGCCTTTTCATGCGTTCGCGGCTATCTCTCCAAGCTCTTGTTCTCTTTTTATTTTGGCTCTCAGTATCGCTAGTGTCTGGGCTCTTTTCCTTGCCTACCCCTTGGTTTTGCTTCACTGCTTGAGCTCTCGTGACTACCTGTATGGGTGCAGTGGAAGTAACACTTCCGCTGGAATCTACCACTAACTCAATAACATTGATAGGCGTGATTTTTGGCATATTATTGGGGTTCTTTGGGCAATCTCGTAAGAGATGCTCTTTTCCACAATCTTGGCAGAAGCCTTGGATCGTCACAGACTGGTTTTGTGTAAGTGGAGGTAAGGGGCAATCACGAATGAGGTGATCTCCTTGGCATCTGTAGCACGGTCCTCTTGGGAATGGAGGTCTTACTTGCCTAGGTTGAGGCCTAGGGTTGGGGTTTGCATACATGACGTTCGTGTAATCTGACTCCCAACTGGGTTCGTTTGTCTCTTTGCTATAATAGGACTCACCATGCTCAGGAGACTGCATGTAGTAGGCCTGGGGGCTATCAACATGTGTAGAATCAAAGCTATGGTCACTCGGGTCACTTTCACAAAGCAAGGATGTTACAGGGACTATAGCTCTATTCAGGTTCTCTTCTGCAGCAGTATACTTTACAGGAATCACATTAGCTGGGGCTGGGGGTTGTTGAGCTAGCACAGGCTGAGGCCTTTGTTGGTTTTGGTATTGTGGTTGGTAATTTTGTTGTGGCCTGCCATATGGTTGTGGAGGGTACGGGTTCTGGTATCTTCCTTGCTGCGGGTATGGCTGAGGGTAGGGTTGCCTAACTGCCTGCTTGTTGTATGGGCAATCTTGTGCGGTGTGATTGGTGTATCTTCGTTCTATGGTGCAATATTGGCTATTTGGATTGACCTGGGGTTGAGCCATAATGGGACACACGTTTGCCATGTGGTCACCACCGCATGTATAGCACCTCTTTGCTGGGGCAAACCTTGGGATTTGTTTGCTATTTACACCTAATTTCTGAGCTACTTTCTCAGTGAGTTCCTCAATTGATGTAGATTGCGTGGAAGAGTGACTAGATGCACTATCTGAATCTTTGTAGATTTTGGAAAGCTCTAGTTCTTCTCCTAGGTTATCTTCAATGTCAATGCACATACGTACACACTCTTCTATAGTCCTAGGGTCTTTCAGATACACATAGGATCTCAATTTCGTACTCAGCAATCCGTCGAGGAATAAGGCTACTTGTTTGGCAGATGTGGGTAGCTCCGAAATAGGGCACCTTTCAAGATATTGTCTAAATCTTCTTCTGGCCAATCTGACAGTCTCTTGGGGGGTCTGTTTGAAGCTGTGAATCAATGAGGAGGTTTTGTGTCTTATGCCGCTCTTAGAGAACTCTACAATGAATGCCTCTAGGAGTTGGTCTATGCTCCTGAACTGCCGCTCATCCAATGGCTGAAACCATGTAAGTGCCGTATTCCTAAGGGTTAGACCGAAGGCATTGTACTGCGTGAATAGATCCTCCACTTGTTCAGCTCTCAAGACTTGCTTGAATTCTGCCACGTGATCATAGGGATCTCCTGTGCCGTCAAAGTAATTCTTCATGGACTTAACTAGCTGGGTGGGTCTCAAAGTTCTTGTGTGCTCTCTAGGCCTCGGTAGAGGGAATCCATCTACATTTCTTTGGTTCCTGTGGGCTCTAAGCATCTCAGGTTCTACCCTATTCGTCTCCGTTCTCGTTCTTTCTCTGCCCACTGGGTTGGCAAAACTTACTTCTGGTCTATCTTTACTTCTGTCTCTTTGCATACCATGAGCTTGGGATGTTCCAGCCCCAGGGTGACCATAAGATACATTTGATCTTGGTTGGGGGAAAATAAATTCACCCTTCCAAGTGTAAGCATGCCTATCATTTTCTGTCACCACAAAGATCCGTTCCGAAGTGTGATCTAAGTAGGTCACTCTACCTGGGCTATCCGGATCCTTAAACTCATAGATCATGATATTTCCTATATTAGTTGGCTGATTGGATTTATACCTCCAAAAGGCTTCATCAGTTTCTCGATTGATGAGCAACTCTATGCTCTTGTTGTCTTGGGGTACCCACTCAGGCGTGATAATCCTAGTGAGAACTGATTTACCTCGGGGGGTTCTAGGTTCTACTCCCATGTTTCCTTGTTCCAAGTCACCTAAGTCCGCTTCTGAGATTACATTTCCAAATTCATATGTCCTATCTGGATGACTGGTGACTACGTATATGGTTCCTTCCTTGTCCAGGTATGCACCGTTTTCAAACTTGACAGCTGGGTGCTCTAGTCCTATGGATTGGTCAGGGTTTTTAATCTGGACCACGGATCTTCCTAGGCCGTCCTCATAGATGCTGGCACCTAATCGGTTGGTCCTAAGGTATTCCAACTGTGTTTTGTAAGGGCCTTCTACCCTGTACAAGTAAGGCACACCTGAACTTCCCGTAGGTCTGTCCATACCTTGAGACATCCCTGATTCACTGGTATCAGAGCTAGGGTAATGAGAGTGGTGGCTCAACTGCTGGGCCCAAGACCTTGCAGTGTGATTGACGCTAGCCTCGGAAGACCTAAGGCTTTGTCTCTCTCTTGCTAGGTGTCGTCCTGATCTAAGGTTCATATGCCTAACTGATTAACCCAATGTTTGCCCAGAATACAACCTCGTTGCCGATCAATTGGTACCAGTCACTTGATTCTTTTTAGTTATTCCTCGTGTTTAAAGTCTTGTCTGCTATTACATCGTCAGGAATACTTGAGTTTAGTTTCGCACTTTAGTTTAGTCGTTTCGCGTTAGGTTCTTTCCCTTTTAGGATTGACGTTCGCACACACATAGGTTATCTCTTAACTTGCACTTGATTTTCTTAGATAGTCTTTGACTTAGCTTGTGCCTGTCGTTCCCTGGAATTACTTCTAGCACTATCCGCACTTAGCCTATACTAAGAATTGACAGAGAGTGTTGCGGGTTTTCCAACCTTGGGTTCCTTTCCTTGTGGCGTTGCCCAAATGTGCTCAGGACGCGCGTTCCCAAGCTTGCACTTACTCTTGCCTTGTGTACCTTTTGCTTCTCTCAAAGGACCTGTAAAAAGGCCCACTGTTAGCTCAAGACTTAAATTCAAAAGACACACTCAATCACTTTCATTCCTGCAATACTTCACCAATTTACACTATGACCTTTTGGACACAACTCTAGAGATCCCTGAATTTTTGTTCCCCCTGGGTATGGTCAACTTCAAAATTCCCTAGCAAATATTCCTGATCTTAATCTAACTATAACCAGTCGATGTTTTTGTTGTACTCCCTGTGAGCTTTCCAACAAAACAAAAATCACGGCAAACGGATTTCGTATGAGAAAGTTATGTCGGTTCAGGGTTTTGGGGCTAAAACAGGATTGCGCTCGGTTATCAGGCAAACAGGAATTCTAAAGTTACTTGGGTCGTGTCCTCGTAATGCAATGCTACACCCTTGTGTTTGTCCCACACTTGGCCAAAATTTAGACCACTACTTTTGCCTTAAAAATTTGACCTAAATTGCCCTTCTAACGTGTTCGCAAAGTCTGTCGGTCGCGATTGACAGGTCAGTCGCGATTGACAGGTCCGTCGTGGCTGTCAGTCGCGATTGACTGGTCAGTCGCGATTGACAGGGGTTACGAAAAGTCAATCAGTCGTGGTCAAAGGGTCGTTGACTCTGTCGGTCGCGATTGATGAGTCGATCGCGATTGACAGGGCGGTCGCAAAGGTCTGTCGATCGTGGTCAATCAGTCGTTGACTGTGTCGATCGCGATTGACAGAGCCGTCGTGGTCAGTCAGTCGTGGTCAATCGGCCGTTGACTCTGTCGATCGCGATTGATGAGTCGATCGCGATTGATGACTCGATCGCGATTGACACGTGTCGCGCGTATGATCCGTCAGTCGTGGTCAATCAGTCGTTGACTGTGTCGATCGCGATTGACAGAGCCGTCGTGGTCTGTCCGTCGTGGTCAAATAGTCGTTAACTGCGTCGGTCGCGATTGATGAGTCGATCGCGATTGATGACTCGATTGCGATTGACACGTGTCGCGCGTATGATCCGTCAGTCGTGGTCAATCAGTCGTTGACTCTGTCGGTCGCGATTGACAGAGCCGTCGTGGGCTGTCGGTCGCGATTGACGTGTCGATCGCGATTGACAGATCTGTCCGTCGTGGTTTGTCGATCGCGATTGACAGGTATCTGTGGAATTTCAAAAAACTAAACACATTTTTGGGAAGCTCTAGGCCTGTAGGTCATGGATATGCACTTTGTTTAGCAATTAGAGCAATTTTTCTGTCGGTCGCGATTGACAGAGCTCGGCGACACACAGACAGTTACTCATATTTCCGTACCTGCGCAGGGTGCTGGGGACGATGATGCGGCCTGTACCTGCAGAATGCTCACAAAACATGCAAAAAACAGCACATGCAAATTCGCTCTCTCGCTCTCTCTCACAAGTGAAATGAGGGAAATGAGGTGGAGATGGGGATATAGTAAAAAAACTGAAAATTTTCGCGATGATGGAGATGGAGGTGGGAGATGGTGATGATGATGATGGAAATGAAGATGGTAAAGAAAGTAAAAGAAAATCGATGAGAGTGAAGAAAATACCTACAACTCCAACGCGTCAACTCTACGTCTTACCATCACACGCTCGTCCTCAAAGCTCGATCCCCGGCAACGGCGCCAAAATTTGGTGTAGCTCAGTGATGAGTAGCACCTCCTTTAATGTCAATCCGGGAAGACGTGAGGATGGTATGAAGACCTCGAGCAAGTGGCGGCACAAGTGCGTGAGTGAGAAGCACACAAGCATGCACACACATACACACACGCACACACGGCAAGACAGAGAGAGAGAATCAATGGAGTTCTTTAGATTACTTTCAAAAGCTCTTACAAGTTTGTTTCAATTACAATCTAACCTCAAAAATGAGCTCTCTAACTCCTTTTATAGTTTTTGACTAGCTTTGGCCCTGTCCAGACCTAGTGTCCGGCCTAGTTAAAAATTAGGTTCCAGGGCTTATTTGAGGGCTCAAACGAGGTCTAAAAAATACGAAAATTGGTACGCAACTACTTCTAAGGCTCCTCAAGCTCAAGGACTCCTTGGCTTGCACAAAATGGAGCTACAAAAATGTGAAATGATATTTACAATGATTGTTAGTGATAAAAAACACTGTTGTTGTAGGGATTTCTTCTAGTGATCTGCCATACATATCTTCGAGCTCCCTACTTGCTCTTCCTCCCTGCATGTCCATCTCTTTGATCTGCATTAGTGTCTTGAAAAATTATTGGCCTATTTGCCAGATCTTCTTTGACTGCCATGTTTGCCTATGTTGTCCCTTCGCTCTGACTCTCTTCGTCTAGTGGCTCCTTCGGTTCCCTGACTGCTTCCAACACCAGGGGAATATATGTCTTCTGATTTTAATGCATTTCTGGCAGAACGTGGGATAAAACATCAATGTATAGTGCCATATACACCTCAATAGAATGGAGTTGTTGAACAAGAAAACATGTCACTCATGGAGATGGCAAGGTGTATGGTCAAGAGTCAGGCTTTACCACATAGTTTCTGGCTTGAGGTTGTCATGTGCGAAGCATATGTACTTAATAAGTGTCCCACTAAAGCACTGTAGTCTATCACTCCATATGAGGCTTGGCATGATCGCAAGCCATTTGTCACTCATCTGCATGTTTTTGGTTGTTTGGAATATGCATTAGTGTCTAAACAACATTGCAGAAAATTGGATGATAACGCAGTAAAATGTATTTTTGTTGGGTACAGTTCTGAAAGTAAATGCTATCATTTGTATCATCCACATACTAAACGCATTCTGGTTAGCCATGATGTTGTTTTTGTGGAAGATGTTATTCAGCCATTCCTTTCATGTACTAAGGAGACATGTTAGCTCCAAAGACATGTATGATACTTTGTTGCCTCTTTTTACAGGTGGACAGTCTAGTGTTGGTCCTAATGAGGCAACCTCTCAGCCTTTGCAGGTTTCATGTGATGATGCAGATCATCCCATTTCTGATGTAGATTTACATGATGCACTTGTTGATGAGAGAGCTTACATTGAGGAGGCAAAGACTATGCCAAAATGGTTGGTGCAGACTTTGCGTGATAGCAAATTAGATGCACCTCTGTCATATCGTACTCGATCAATCTCTCATAGTGCCTCTTTTGCATCAGATTGCTATGTTATGGCTGCATCTAGTCTCTGTGATGAGAATGAGCCTGTTTCATTTGACGAAGTACAAAGTTCAAAAAATTGGATGGCTGCTATGCAATCTGAA
>CM035406.1:245870427-245917927 GCA_020310875.1 Ceratopteris richardii
GGATCTTTCATCACCACTAAGCAGGTAAGGGAATTCTGCAAAGATTGCTCAAGGAAGGTAGGAGTTCTGAGGGGCATTACAATCCCATGGGCAGCACAAAATGAAGATCTCAGCTTGCATGCAAAAGTGACAGTAAAAGTGTAAGTGGTAAAAGTGAAAGTAGAGAAATAAATACTGCCGCCAACTAATCATGACGATTGCCTATTTTTGAGGATCTAATTCAAAATTGGAGGCCAATACCATAATTGATCTACCCCTCCATTTTTGGGGCAATCAATCGGCGCATATTCAGTGAATGTGGGAATTGGCAAGGCCTTCTTGGCCTATTGGAGCCTATAAAAGCAATGGACTAGTACTCATTGGGGGATATATACATACATACGTACAGGGGTCCTCTCTTGGCACTCTGTGGCTACAAGCCTACTGTTGCTCTAGCACAATGGTGAGAACCACGTTAAGAAGCTCCACCTCCTTAATGTCAATCCGCGGAAGAGATAGGAGTGATATGAAGATCGTGAATGTGAAATGAAGTGAGAGTGAAGGTGAGAAGCATAGAGATGCACACACACATACACACACGCAACGAAGAGACAAGCAAGACATAATGGAAGGTAGGAAATCAACTCTATTACTCAAGAATACTCTTACAAGCTCAAGATGGCTCTAAGCTCTTCTCTACTCAAACAAGCTAACCTCAAAAATGAGCTCTCTAGCTCTTTTTATAGATTCTAGATTAGTTTTGACCAGTTTCACATCTAGTGACCGGCATAGTTAAAAAATAGGTCCTAAATGCTATTTGAAAGAGTAAACGATGTCTAAAAATAACCAAAATTGGTATGCTCGTTCTACCTAAGCTCCTCAAGCTCGAGGACTCCTCGGCTTGCACAAACTGGAGCTATGAATTACAAAAAGGGTTTTTCTATGTTACATATGTTACAATAGTGATGAAAATCACTGTTGGAGGTTTTGAAAAGTATTTATAAAATATAAATCTTTGAAAAAATGATTTGACTGACTCCGTGCTTCTTCGTTATGCTCTGTCTTCACATGCTTCTGTGTCTTCTATGCCTCTGGCTACTGCCAACACCCCCCTCCCTCTCGCTTCTGTCGTCCGCGATAGAACCTTGTTGTGAGGTCTGTCGGATATAGTTCTGGAGTAGTTCCTGAGCAAGGGTGTGTTCTGATATTCGAATTCCTCGGGCCAGATCTGCCTCAAGTTTCTCCCAATCAATGGGTTGCGGTTCATCGAGTGGTGGGAGTCGATAATGCGTGGAATATACCATCTGTTCACAGGCAAATAATTGCAGGAGGTGTGTAGGCCTACTGATGAACACCTCTGAATGGTATTCCCAGAAACCGATTGTGAACATTTCTTCGAGGGTCTGCTTATAGCACGCCGGTAAGTACTTGATTCTACAATGCCAGGCATAACACACCCGGAGCAATGGCGTTGTACTCATATCATATGCCAGATCTAGATTAACATGCTTGAAACCCGGGGTGTTCACATGGGGTGCCTTGATGCGACAGAAGACTTTGAAAACCATCTGCATCATGTCAAATATTTTGACAGTCATGTGCGCTGCTATATCGTCCATATGTTTTAAGCAAGGGAGCCAGTGGCGAATCGTTGCCATTAACACGCCATTAACATAAAGTAAGGCTTGTATTGTAGCTCGTGCCCTAATATGTATCTGCGAGGGGCCAAATGAGCAAAGTAGGGGGATTGTAAAATGCGTTCTTCAATCATTGCCATGGCGTGTAACTGCGCCTCTACCCTTGTTGAGTGGGTTATTCCAAGTTCTTCTATCGTCTTCATCCATGCGGGAGTTGGAAGTTTGAAAGTCGTCTGGCCTTCATCCGTGACTCATCCGCCTGGGATGGGTTGGGGTTCATATGCTTCTTCAAAAGTTTCCTCCACCGGAATAGTGACTGTTTCTTCCTCTGCTGGTAGTTTCGGTGGGGAGTCTGGACTGGGGGGTGCTTCATATACGGCTATCTGTGATTGAAGAGTTGATACCTGGGCCCATAATGCGTTGATTTCCTCTAGGATGTCAGGAGATGGGTCCGCAAGAGCTGGTAGTCCTTGTGGTATTGGTCCTCTTAACTGCAATATCTTGTGTTCATCTTTGAGCTTCTGAAACTCCTCGTTCATGCTGTCATACTCATCTAACAATCTGACATGATCATCTAACAACATTTTCATAGATTCTGAGGGCACGGCCTTAAAGCGATTGGGGCTCAACGGTTGGTCTGGCTGATCTAGAGCAGCTTCTAAATTCTCTCTATTCTGTTCTTGTAAATGTTGGTTCTCTTCTTTTGCTACTGCCAAGTGTCGTCTGAGTAAGCCCATGTTCCTGGTGAGGGTTGCATTGTGAATAGTCTGTGCCCTTAACAAGTTATCGATATCTATGACAGCCTTTTTCATCTTTTCTTCACTTTCTAGTTCAAGTTTATGATAAGCCTCTCGTAGCTCTTGGTATCTGGTGTTTAGTGAGGCATTCTCGATGGTCAGTGAATTGAGCTGCGACTGTAAATCATTGGTTGTCTTCTGCAGCTTCTGATAATTATTTCCAAGAGATGTGAAGTCATCTCTTACTTGAGTCATACACGTGAACATTTGTCGAAATGTGGTGTCTATAGTGGGTGATAATATTAGTGACGGAGTGAATGCAGTTGCGGTGTGTGTGGATGTTGATGCAAAGGGTAAGGGAAATGTGGATGGGAATGTGGATGCAGTGGTGAGAGTGGAAAAACTTGAGGTGCCTAAATATGGTGGTTCCATGAATGAAGTGAGTGGGGGTGCAGTGGGCGGTGATATCTTCATGCCATTGGATGTGGTACAAAGTGCGGTGACCGTGAATAATGGCGTGAAAGTGGGTGCGTGCGTGGGTGTAAATACTGGATTTACAAAGGTTGAAGAGTAATTTACAGAGGGGTTCTCTTGTATTCCTTTGTGGAAAGGGAAGAGAGGAATGATGGTGGGTCGAGGGGGAGAGACTGGGGAGAATTTTAATGGAGGTGGGAATGGGAAAAGGGGTCTTGGAGGTGTGGGGAAGGACGGGAAGGATGGGGGGAAAATTGGACTGGATAAAAAGGTGGATGTCCGAGGGGGTAGATTGGGTTGGGTGGGTGTGGGAATTGTCGGATGAATGGAAGTAAGGAAGGCTTCTGCTACAGCGCTATCCAAAGATGTGGATGGTCTGGGAGAGATCGGATGTACAGGGGAGATTGGAGATACGGGAGGTGAAAGAGGAGCGGTTGGGGTGGCGGGTACTTCGGTTACAGTGGTGGTATGTACAGTAGTAGTGTGGGGTGGGGAGTCGACGAGGATAGCTTCTTCTACCAATGATCCTTCAGGGACGAGACGTGCTTCCCTGGCCTGTTCTGAAGATTGTGCTCCTGTCGGTACACGAATGTATTCACCAGGTTTGGTTAGTAAGCGAACTCTACGAGGGTCATACTGCGGTAACGGTTTCCTCTGCAAATATCTTAAGGCTTCGGTGGATCCCACTGATTTGACAAGTTCCCTGAAGCCTTTGATGTATACTTCTTCGAAACCGCCTGAGACAAGTTCCTGTTCTATAAGTGCTTGGCTCTCTTCCTCCGTTAACTTCTTACGCGGTCAAACTTTTTCCATAGTACGATATAACTTCTTGATGGCTAGCGTATAAGCTGCTGCTTCACAGGTTTCATCTTCATGCGTACTGGTATCACCTTGGGTGTTGGTTTGTTGTCCTTGTTCATCTGTCTATACATTTTCTTGGGATTCATGAGTGCCCTGGCTGGCTTCATCATCACCGTCATCTTCATCGGTTTCTGTTCTTTCTTCGTTGGAACTAGATACTACTTGTCCTTGTGGTTGGTCTGGGGGAGTGGTCGGGTAGCTTGGACGTTTATATTCTTGAGAAAAGATTTGTCCTTCTGAAAACTGAAACTCACTTGAAAACACATCTTGCATCTCGAAATCCAATGTTGTGTCTGTTGGTTCTGCTTCCAAGTTGGGTATCAGAAAAGAAAAAGCTTCCGCACCAATAGCGGTGGGAACATCTGTTGTAGTGGTGGTAGGTTCCTGAACTGATGTTGCCTGTCAGGTAACTGCACTGGTAGTGCCTTTTGTAATGACAGGTCGAGATAATCGTATGCGAATAGGTTGTACAGTTATAGGGCTTCCGTCGGAGACTGTTCTGGAGAGGGTTGTGGTGACGGTGATTCTTGGACCTATAGGCATGGAATGGTTCCTCTCATGCGCTTTCCTGCTCGTCCTTTGCTAGACTTCCTAGCTTTCTTTGTTGTCCCCTTGAATGCTTTCAGCTTCTCGCTTGTCATTGCACGCTCGACTGGTAAATCGTATGCCAAATACATATATACAATGTGCGTGAGAGCGCAACATCCATTGATTATCTTCTTTCTTTCCCATCTATGTTGTGCTAAGTACAACTGATCAATTATCCAGCTTGCCAGATCAACTGTTTGTGGTCCAGTACATGCTAATTATAAACCAAACCAGATGCATTTGTGGGGCATGGTGAATCAATCCTGAGCTGGAAATATGAAATGTTGCATACATATCCTCAATGGTTTTGAGAGCTCATGTGTGATTGCTGAAATATCTTCCCACTTAGTAACATTTCCATGTTTCATAGGCTCTGGAATTAGCCTTTCTCGTTCTGTCAGCGTATGCATTCCATGTATCTTAATAGCAGCTCTAATCAAATCTTTAGACAGATAAAACTTCTTATATGGCGGATCATTTACCAAAGACAGCAAAATGAATGTTCCTGGAAAATCTTTGTTCTCCGAAGCTGTCAATGTTGTTACCAAGTAGTAGCATCTATAGAAATCCGGTTTAGGCAAAGGATCACTGAAATATTCTGTGAAGGCTGGTCTCGCCCAAACATGCATTAAGTCTTCTATGTTCTGTAGTCCTTCAAATTCTCTTGAGAAAAATTGGTACTTGCCCCAAGTACGGGTATCAAAAGTCAAGTTGGCCTCAAAAATGAAATCTACATCCGCCAATGGGCCTGCTAGACCTTGAAAACAATGAGAGTTGCGATGAATCTTCTCAGTATATCCCCTAGGAGGGTCGTCAATCGGCATGGGTCCTGGAAATCCCTAAAATTTTGGTGGTTGAGCCGTAGGATGGGGCCCAGCAAGTAGTTCACCAATATTGGCCATAGGTATGTTGGTGCCAGCTTCTGATGGTCCTTCTGTCTGCATGATGAGTGATGCGAGTGCATAGAAGATCTGCTACAAAAGATTAACACATTAGTATGGAAATTAATCATGATCCCATGAAAGTGAGACTGCAATCCCTTTCCATAACCGATGTGTAACCCGTGTAGCCGAGTGTTGTGATATGGTTCATGGAATGATTTCTTGCAAACTAATGTAGGTCTTTAGACACCTACATGCTTCAAATGATGCATACATTTCTTGATGAGGTGTTATTACAAGTGATGTTGGGTTATAGTGTGTGGATTTGTACAAGGTTCAGTCGTGAATGAGTTATTACATGGTTGTAAATTAGTTGGGGTGGGAGTTATGTTAGACAATGGGTTTTGAGGAGACAACTGGATACCTTTCGGTATCCACTTCCTAAGAGTTTCTGAGCGGGTGATATGTTTCTGTTGAGGGTCAAAAAGTGATATCGGATGTGGTGGTATTGAGGGGTGAAGAGATTTCTGAGGGGTATATATTACATGGCTTGAGGGTTGAGCTATAATACACTGTTTGGGTACCCAAATCTGCATGGGTGTAGGTCGATTCGTGAGGTACTTCTTGGCGATCCAAATCTGTCGAATGTTCGTACTCGTAGAAGAAGGTTGAGGAGATGTTGGATACTGATTTTGCTTCTGCCTTGACTTCTTGTTATAGTTGTCTGCATTGTTGAAATCTATCGATGACTTCTGTCCTTTTGGCACCCATATTTGTCTTGTGCCTCTTACTTTGTGATATTGCCACTGCTGCTTTCTTCCCTGTGTCGTCTGATATTGTCGTCAGTTTGGGTTCCTTTGTCGTGGTTGACTCCTTTATGATTGAGGTTGAGAGGTCGGATGGACACTCTGCTTTGGAAAAGAAGGGAGGTCCAACACTTGCGAAACCTGCCCATTAGGAAGTGCATCGTTTCGTACTATTAATCTAGGCCTTTCCGCAGTAAGTGTGGAAGGATGGGCACTGCAGCTGATAGTGTCCATTTGGCTACTGATGAAGTCCACCTGGCCGACAATGGTCCCCATTTGTCCGCTGATGCAACCCACCTGGCCGTTGATTGTGTCCATTTGACCGCTGATGGTGTCCATGTGACCAAGCGGTTGGGTGGTTGCCCCTTCTAGTTTGCAGGAAGCCGAAGGGAAAATCTCTTGACGTCCTTCTGATTGACAATTGTCCATCGCCAAGCCCGCGTGGGTTGGTGTAGACGTAACGTGACTCATCTGATCAAAGATCTTCCTGTCCTCCTTCGCATGTTGTTCATATGGTTTAGGGTTTACATACCTCAGTCAGAATGCCGTTAGGGAAGTCAAGCGGTATCACTCGCTTCTGATCTAAGGTTCCAATCTGCAAGGAGCCTTGTCTAAGATTTAGGTCCACTAAGTGATCGTATAGCCAATCTTGGCCAAGGATTAGGGGTTCTATCAGGTCCTTGTCATGGCACACTAGTAGCTTTACTGTCATAGTCACTTCGTTTATGAGGATAGGAAGGTCCACCTCACCCATGCAAGGGGTTTCCATGCCTCCTAGCCATATGAGGTATGCCTCAATTGGCCGCATTTCTATTCCTGAGTCCTTATAGTGGGACCATCTAATCGCACTAGTCGCAGCACCTGAGTCAATTAAAGCCCTGAGCTCTTGGCAAGGGATGTCGTGCTCTAGCCTGACTGTAATGAATGGTCTCCTGTCCACTATAGTAGGATGAGTACTTGACTTTACTTGACACATGGCAATGGGGTATCTGGGTGTTGTTTCTAGATGTTTATAATGTTCTCTCCCTAGTCCTTGTCTTCTTAGCTTCATGCACTTAATGCGTTCTATAGCTTCTGCCTGAGCTTCAACTCGTATTCTATTTTCTTCCTCCTTACGCTTCTTTGCCAATGTGAGTCATCTAAGCATATCCTCAGTAAGAGGTTCCTGATATAGCTTGACTCTACACCCACTAATGTAATTAGGCATTATGTCTCCTTCTAAGGTGGCTAATTGTACTGCTCCACTTGTTGAGAGTCTGTTAATGATCATAGGTCCATAACCTCGTTTTTCTAACTTTCGTGCATGTTGTTTCAGTGTATATACTAGGACTAAATCTCCTTCTTTTAAGCATTTATCTTTCACATGTGCATCAAAATAGGCTTTCTGTCGCTTCTTTGTTGCGTATATTCCTGTTACTGCTCTCTGCCTGGTTTCTCCTAATCGTTCCAAGTCCATTATTCTTGTTGATAATTCATGGCCGGTCCACTGATGTTCTTGTGCAACCTTAAGGGTCGGTATCAAGAAGTCCAAAGGAAGCACAGCATTCTGACCAAAAACCATCTGAAAGGGAGTTGCATTGAGTACGGTCTTGTAGGCCACTCGATATGCCCAAACAGCGTGGTGTAACTATTTGTCCCAATCTGAACGTTTGTTGTTCACGAGTTTCGTCAGTACGTTACAAAGGATCTTGTTAATGCTTTCAGTTTGACCATTGGCATGAGGATGATATGGTGCAGATTTCTTGTGAATCACCATAAAATTTTGTAACAAATATTCAATGACCTGGTTTAGAAAGTGAGTTCCTTGATCGCTCACTAACTCCATAGGCAATCCATATCTTGTAAAGACATTTTCAAATAAGAATTTTGGAGCCGTGTGTGCATCATTCTTTTTCATGGATTTTGCCTCTACCCATTTGGTAAGATAATCTGTCGCAACAATGATTGTTGAGAAAAGGGGAACAACAAACCCTAGCTGCCTCACATGGAAGTGAGAAGTTTCTCCAAGTTGGGGCAAAGAATGAGAGGAGAGGTTCACCCACGCTCATGGAGCAATGGCAACAATGGCCAACATCACAAGGAGCAAGGGGAACATCCTCCCAACCATGCACACACACATGCAAATCCATACACCAAGACCAACGCCATTGCACACAAGGAGGCAAGAGAGTAACAAATGACACCTTCTTCCATTACCAAAATGGAGGCCAAGGCCATGGCCAAGGGACCTCTCCTTTTACAAATGAGGCTCTTCTTTATATAGAGAAGAGAGGCATATGTGAATAAAACATGTGGTCAAAAGACCACATGTGTTAAATCAAAAAGAGAATCTTCATGTGATATGGGAATTTCAAAAAATAACCACCTAGAGAGAGAGAGGGCGTGGAGAGTTTCTACGTGGGATTTTTGGATATGTGCCAAAAAGCTACTTCATGGAGAAGGCTTCAATACTTTAGACTAGAGGAAATATCAAAAAGGGGTTTTAGGAGAGTGTTCATATGGACATCTCCTAATTACAAAAAAGGGATTTTTTTATGAAGGAAAAAGGATGCCATAGCATGAGAAAAATTGTGGGCAACCCTTAGAGCAACACTCCTCCCCCTCCTAAACTTTGTCGTCCTCGACAAAGCTAAGAGAAGAGCATACATAGCTGAACCGACCCAAGGTAGAGTCTTTCAAGTCTGAAAATCTTCAAGTCTTCAAAATCTGCAATTCTTCACTCTGCAAGGCTTCAAGCTGCAAGTCTTTAGTCTTTAGAGCTGAGCGACACAATCCCCTTGGGGGGCAGTCAGCCCAGCATTCCTCCCACTATGCAGTCTTTGGTTAGGCTAGAAATGCCTTCAGAAACTCCAAAATCTGATTTCTTAGATGCAGTCCAAAACCATCACGTTCTCCAATCCTTGAGTCAACACCAAGAATTGTAGCCATGTTGCCAAAACCTGCAAAACATATGTCGACAGACAGACAATAATTATGAGGATGCCTAAAAATCAGAGGGTGCATTCTGGAAGGATTGAGCATTCTCCACTTCAGAGCAACCAGGCCTCATGTATGTCGAACCTGCAAGTAGAAATAAGTAGGGTAGCGGCTACCTTGTTTGTCAGGCATATGAATATGTAAATATACTTTATCTTTCAATGATCCCTGGAGAAAACAAATTCAAAATCCACCAAAGTTGTTTAACCCTCCGACACTTAGTTAGTGTAGGTTTATGTTTTTCTCTACGATCCTGCAACATTCATGTTAGTAAATTTATCTTTCAGAAAGCAACAATATGCCCACTTCCTAGGAGCGACCATCAACCTCCTAACTATATTCAAGATTAATCTTTCATGCCTGTAATATACAAGATGAGGAGCAATCTTATAGTAACACAACAATAAGCCTCAGACTGTGTGTAGTACAATCCCAAAAACCCCCTACCGTAAGCATTGGGACCAACAACTGAAAAAACATCCTTTGAAAAAAATTGTACTGAAGAATGGAGGCAGTTCATTAAAGAAATAAAGGAGATCAGGACATTCATATGCCCCCAAACTGACAGATAATATAGCTCAATGTAGAAAAATTCATGTGTAGTCTCAACCATCCCCTTACTAATAAGTCACAAAACTTCCCACCGACAGCATCGTCTGCCAACCTTTCACATCTGTTCGTATTCCTTTTTAGGAGAGACTCCGAAAGAAAACAACTTTCAAGAAGCAATCTTCAAGATTTATTAAGCTACAAGCAACCTTATTCATGGCTCCAAGGTGACTTGGGCACATCTCAACCTTTGCGTAGTCACAGCAGGATTCCCGAAAACTTGTACAAACTTCAAGAACGAAGCCAAGAGAAACTTTAACTAAACTGAGCACACATTACCTCAAGTATACTCTGCCGGTGGCAGTAAAAAAAACTCAGTCAATGATAAGCACTGTTAGACTCTCAAGAGCTTAATATTACAACAACAAAAAAAACCGTGCCATTCATAGGAGAAAATCTTTCAAAATGAAGATACAAGATTCATAAACCTGAGAACTTCTAGCTCAACATCCAAGTCCAAGTTCCGTGCTTCAAATATCGAGAATCATCTCCTTATGTAGTCAAAACTCCCAACTTTTTGAGATCACTAAAGGTAAATTCATTTGAGCATAAACATGTCCACACCTAAGACTGGAATGGTGCCATAGATCTTTCAATGTTTCCACACGTATACATGGAAAATAAATACAAAAATGATCCCTTCGTCAAATTTCCCTATAGGGAAAACACTAAGAACTTGAAGTTACACAAAAGAGCCTTTAGAAATTGATAGATCATGAAGTGAATACAAGAAAATAGAGCCCCTATGAATTTGCTGTGCAAGTTTATAACTTCAAAGGGGAACAAACATGATTTATCCATGTTATTCCAACAGCCTCCTAGCATTAACGAGAGTGATGACAAACCCAAGTAGTCCTCATAAGGTGTGATGGTAGACAAAAGGTAGTGCAAATCATGCAAAAGACAGAGAGCAGGTCCTTGGAGAGTAGTAGGCGCCAACCACATTTTAAAACTTATAATTGAGTAATATGTGTGAGAGTCTATCAATGGCTCGGAGAGCATGAGCAGAAATGATTCCATCTGCCATCGTCATAGGACAATAATAGTGTGGGGGTATTGTATGCCATGGTTGCAAAGGTTTTTATATTGGTTGGGGTGGAAATCGGGCTGACCAGCAAAATAGGGAAGTCCCTATAGTTCTGACTTGTGATCAAAACCTGTTTTAAAAAAATCCGCTCTTATCCACGCATAAATATTCCCTCCATTGTTGGCACACGGCTTTTCTTATGCCTTAAGGCGCTTGGGCATCCTCCATGTGAAAGGGTAGGAATTGTGGAAGGCGCGCGTCGATTTCAATGATGGACCTTACAATGATTGGGGTGTATCTCCCAATCCGTAGGTCGGATTGAGGCGTGTAATATACCATTGGAAAGCTCTCGGAACGAACTTTCCAATGAGCTAGCTTGCAATGTGTGAATTCCTTGGGAATCTTTGGATGGAACTTGATTGAGTACATCCTGCCAGTCCCATAGCTGGTCAGGGTACATCCTGCCAGGGTACATCCAGGGTACATCCTACCAGTCCCATAGCTGGTCAGGGTACATTCCCGAGGGAGTTCAAGGGGGGAAGAATGTAACATAATCCTGGTAGGAGATGGTTGAACCACACCCTAAGAGAGAGGATTAGGAAGTAATCCTCAACCATGGCTTTTGGGGCAAGTGGTTAGCCCATCACATTCCTAACCAAGAGGTTGTGAGTTCAATCCCTTACAACAAACCTCCCTTAAGATAAAAACTCTTTCCTTCAATGCATGGCCAACAACTTTTGGATAGGAGGTAGATAGAGGGTATTAAGGCCACCAAATAACTCTTATCCCCCACGCGGTGCAAGCTTGTCGTCTTCCCCTAATCGGTTTGGACAGGTGTAACACTGATGGTTCACGTATCTACATTTTTAGCCAAACAATGAAAGCCTACTTTCCTTCTGCATCATGAATGAACTGGCGATACATTGTCTCGGTACAGAATATTGCACAAAATAGCAAGATATCATGTGTAACTCAACTTAATAACAGAAGAATGAAATGACTAAAGACAAAAGAGATTATGTCATGTCCTAACACAAACCCATTCCAACAACATACCTAAAATCGAGGCTGAGACACAATGCTTCCCCCACTCTAAGCAGACAAGTCGAAACAAACTATGCAAGCTTTGAAAATGGACACCCAATGAATGCCCAGAGCTTATTGTGGAGCCAAGAATGGGTGACAAGGAACCAGAAGGGAGTTTAGTGCTGAACAACAGGAGCATGGGTTCATGGACCTTCCTTTCGATTAGGAGAGAACAAGCAGGAGGAGCGGAGTTCCTTCTTGAATGTAGCAGCCCGGAAGCAGAGCTCTCATGTGTAAAGGAGAAGAGAGATCTGCACCCCATGGAGGTAAGGGGAGAGAGGACAAGCATGCCCTCCCATCAATCCCCCAAAAGTATGTAGGGACTCACTTTGCCATGGCCACGGCCTTCAATGGAGAGGCAAATAGAGGAGCATGCGTAGAGTCTAAAATCTTGCAGATTAAGCAAGGAGAGAGAAGAAAGTAAGCCGTTTAGACGTGAGCCAGACTGCAACTTCGAAGATGCGCCGACACCTCATCCTTAGCAACAAAAACACAAGGAGAAACCCAAGAACACCTGGTGAAGACTTCAACCATGTGCCACGACCATAGCATCAGCATGATATGAGCAAAAAGATGCACCAACAGAGTAGAAAATAGAGCCCAATGGCAGTAGAAAACGGAGATAGGGAGTTTGATGGGAGTCGGCCATATCAGCAAGCGGAGATGGGAAGCTTGCATGAGTACAAATCCGACAGCAAAAGGAGATGGGGAGCTCGATGGAGCTTGACCCCAACACAGAGTGGAAGGAGCTCAACCCCAACAGAGAGTGGAAAGGGGGAGCACCATGGAGCTCAACCCCTCCTCAACACAGCTCGACTCTCGGCCACCAAGGCGAGAAGGGAAAGCCCGACAGCCTACATCCAGGAATATCATAGAGAGAGATTGGGAGGGAAGGAGAGCTCCTCCCCCCTCCCACTTCGAATGCGTACAAAACCTCTAATGAAGAGAGTGGCTGAATTTAATTCCCCAACCACCCCAAGGCTTTACGATTCCTTTCTTCTTTTTCAACAACCTCTCTTAAGGAGAGTGGAGCTTTAATGGTTCCTTCAAGGATGTATCCATGTGTCCAAGTATTTTCGTGTGAAGGGGACCACGCATACTAATTCGATGCTCAATAAAACTTTTTACTTCTTTTTGTTCTTTTTATGAGAATGAAAAGAGAGAAGGGAACCAAGAAGGTACTATCCATCCCCTTTTTCAAGAACATCACTGAAAACAAGAAATGGAGAGAGATGAAGGGTGATGCCAGAGTGAGTATGTGTATGTGGAAGTGTGAGAGAGAGAAGAGGGGGTTAGGGGATGTTTTTGTGCAACAAACAAAAAAATGAACTAAAACTACTCAAAAATTAAAAGAGGAGAGGTACCCTAGGCCAATCGAAGGCCACACGTATTCATCCTCCTCCGAGTGTCAAGGTGCATCTCATGAAGTATGGACACGCAAACTTGGAAAAACCAACGGCTAAAGGCCGACGTCCCCGGCAGCGGTGCCAAATTGTTGAGAAAAGGGGAACAACAAACCCTAGCCGCCTCACATGGAAGTGAGAAGTTTCTCCAAGTTGGGGCAAAGAATGAGAGGAGAGGTTCACCCACGCTCATGGAGCAATGGCAACAATGGCCAACATCACAAGGAGCAAGGGGAACATCCTCCCAACCATGCACACACACATGCAAATCCATACACCAAGACCAACGCCATTGCACACAAGGAGGCAAGAGAGTAACAAATGACACCTTCTTCCATTACCAAAATGGAGGCCAAGGCCATGGCCAAGGGACCTCTCCTTTTACAAATGAGGCTCTTCTTTATATAGAGAAGAGAGGCATATGTGAATAAAACATGTGGTCAAAAGACCACATGTGTTAAATCAAAAAGAGAATCTTCATGTGATATGGGAATTTCAAAAAATAACCACCTAGAGAGAGAGAGGGCGTGGAGAGTTTCTACGTGGGATTTTTGGATATGTGCCAAAAAGCTACTTCATGGAGAAGGCTTCAATACTTTAGACTAGAGGAAATATCAAAAAGGGGTTTTAGGAGAGTGTTCATATGGACATCTCCTAATTACAAAAAAGGGGTTTTTTTATGAAGGAAAAAGGATGCCATAGCATGAGAAAAATTGTGGGCAACCCTTAGAGTAACAATGATGTATTCCGCATGTGTTCCTTTTGCAGGGGGGTTAATGGGTCCTACAAAGTCTATACCCCACTTAGAAAATGCACGTCCTCCCATTATGGGTTTCAATGGCATTTCATCTCTACGAGTAGGAAACTGAGTTCTTTGGCACACATCACATCTCTTTACATAGGTATGCGCATCCATGTGAAGAGTGGGCCACCATAATCCTGCAAAGAGATGGCTTTGATTATCCTATCGGGTACGCTCAAATAATCCTAGTGAACACATTGTTGTAAATATCCATCTCGTCCTCTTTTGTATAGATTATCGCCAATAAGTGAATAGTCTTGAGCTTCCTGCTCTAGACTTCGTTGTCATGCTAAAGTCATTCCTTGAGGGAATGTGTTCGTCCTCAAGTATGTCACTAAAGGTTCACTCCATTCTGGTGTGAGAGACACGTGATATAATGTAGCATATTCTACTAGTGGTCTTTCACAACAAACAGGGCATTCTTTACACAATTTGTAGACATCTACTTCCATAGAAGGCCAGTATACTCCTAATCTATGCAGAGTCTGCAATGTACGATGTTTCGAATGATGTTGCTTTAGTGCACCTATGTGTGCTAATTGCAACCAATTTGCATGTTTTGATTCATCTACACAACAAGCAAGAATTTTTTGATTATCCTGTTTATATATACTTCCTGCTATTATTTGATATCTTTGAGACTTGGTAATCTCTCCTTCTTTGATCCTTATCCTTGGATTCTTGGGTCCATACGTGAGAATAGGGACTATCGGCTTAGCCCATTTTGGTGCTATCTCAAGGTTAAACAAGTATGCATCAGGGAATTCATCTGCTATCCCTTGAGGAGCTTCTCCTGAGGTTAATCTTGAAAGATGATCAGCTCTAAGATGTGTCTTTCCTTTCCTGACTACTACTTCAGAATCGTACTCCATGAGTAATAGAAACCAACGTATTAATCTTCCCGTGTTACATGGTTTGTTGACTAAGTACAGTAATGCTTGATGATCCGTAAAGAATTTGAATTTATTTGCCAATAAATAATGCCTGAATTTCTTTACTACGTAGATCATTCCTAATCCTTCTCGTTCCGTCGTGGTGTAATTTCTTTCTACTGCGTTCAACTGTCTGCTCGCATAAGCTATGGGGAGATCTATATTACCTTCATTCGTGGGTTGTGCTAACACACATCCTATGGCATAGTTGGATGCATCCACATGTACATGGAATGGCTTACTCCAATCCGGGGTTGTTAATATAGGTGCTGAGCACAAATGTCGTTTAAGTTCATTGAATGAATTCTCACATTCATCTTGTTGGTGCATTTCAAGTCTTCACACTTGGCATGAAGCTTGGAAGCTTGATCTGATTATATTCATGAAGGTTTCACTTAAAGGAAGAGCATAGGAACCCATAACTATGGCTATTACCATTTACTTCTTGTAAAAGTCAAAAATGACTTGGAGTGTTATGTAACCACTCACCAACTTGATTAGTCGTGGATTCTTAGATGATTTAATGGAGAGAATATCTCCCTACTTTTAGTAGAGATATTCTAGGGAGCCTACATTTGAATTTCAAATTCAAATCATAGTAAAACTTCTATAAAAACTATGGAAAAAGTCGCGGCTGTAGTTTAGTCGTAGTAGCTCAACTCCCGATGCTTATTGCTCTTGTAAATGAGTATGTGTTAGTGCTACTTCATAGCCTACACCACCACACCTCAATTAGCTATGCTTGTCATGCTAATGAGCTTGTATAATCATACCAATCAATAGATATTTACACATTCATCATATCTGGTTCTCTGTGTTTTCTACTTCAAGTCTGTCAACTTCCAAGGAGCATTTCTCAGTGTTCACTGAACCAAATCAAGAGCTTAAGAGCTCGTTGGAACCAGCTCAAGGTCTTCTACAAGCATACAAAATTTCAGGAGATTTCATTCAGCCATTTGGGAGAAATCGCGCTCGAAGTAGTCACGGGTATTGTTCTGCACAACTCCTAAAAAGTCGGGAGTGCTCCTAAGTTTGCTAGATCAATTTCTCTGGATGTGGTTTATCATTTCTTTTCATTCCACTTGCAAATGATAGCTTATTAAGGTACTTTAATTCCCCCAAAAGGAATTGTTTCAATTGCAAGTGTGCTGGTCACACTGAGCATAACACTGAGCAGGTATCATTACAAAAATAGCAAGTTTTTTGGATTTGTGAAAGAACCAAGTTATCTGTTTTGGTCTGATCACTACAGAAATCATTTGCAAAGTACATATGTGGTTTCTTTGTGTCATTTGGAAGCTAAGCAAGTGTGCTAAGCATATCTGAAGCTAAAGGGGACTGAAGCAAAGCTAGTCTAGCAGCTTCAACTCATTTCTTGAGTGCATCCAACCATCACTCCCAACAGTGGTATCAGAGCAAATAAGGTAAACATGGGAGATGGATTTCCTTCATTCATTGACAAATTGGACAGGAACAACTACCAAGCTTGGTCTCTGAGAATGAAGACCTATCTACAAGGAAGAAGCTTGTTTGGATACATATCAGGAGATGAGCAATTGCCCTCATTTAAAGATAGAGGATTACCCACCAAGGATGAACAAGAGAGACTCAACCAATGGTGTGCAAAGGATGCTTTGGCAAGGTCTTACCTTCTTAACTCTATATCTGACTTTCTTTTACCTCATGTAAGGAATTGTAAGACTTCCCAAGAGACTTGGGAAACCTTGTCAACATATTTTTCTTCCAACACAAGGGCCAGGAAGAATCAACTGTGGATTGAATTCACAACCCTTAGGAAGCAGCCCAAGCAATCAGTCTCAGAGTATGTGACAAAGATTAAAGATGTGGCAGACCAACTAGCAAGTATTGGAGAGGAGATTGAAGAAGAGCAAATAGTCAGGCAAGTGACAAATGGACTCAAGGCAGATGATAAGTGGGAAAGCTTCACCACTGCAATGGACCTCTACATGGATATGCATACCCCAGATCTCACAACACTTATGGGCCAACTATTCACACATGAAGCAAAGTTTACAAAGGCAGGAGATCAATCAAAAGGTAACAACCCCTCTGCTCTCTATACTGATAAGAAAGTTAAGGATAAAGGTAAAGGGAAGAAACAGGATGAAGAAGGTTCTACCTCCCAAGCAAACTATGCAGGGAGAGGTAGATCATCTAGAGGAAGAGGCAGAGGAGGTAAGTCAGGTAGGGGGAGACCCTACAACTCATCACCATGCAACATTTATGGATTGTCCAATCATACCACAGATGAATGCTACAAGAACTACAAGAATCAGAGAGGAAGAGGCTACTCAAGAGGTGGATACTCTCAAGGGAGAGGCAGGTTCAACCAACACCAAGGCTACAATGGATACAACAATCAATACAACAACAATTACAACAACAACCATAATGGTAATTACCAAGGTGGATTCAGAAACAGAAGAGATTACAACAATTATACAGAGGAGCAAGATGACTCCTTATTGATCATGAATATGACCTCCAAGGCAGGTACAAATGATGATCATTTATTTTATATTGATTCAGGATGTTCTAACCATGTAGCTGGCAATGTGGCACTACTCTCTGATTTGGAAGAGCCCAAGGGCAAACATCAGGTACAAACAGGTGATGATACTAAACACTCTGTTGTAAAGATTGGAAATGTGAAGACATGTGATGGTAGCCAGAACTTATTGAGTAGAGTACTCTATGTACCAACCATCACCAAGAATCTAATGAGTGTTGGTCAGATTGTGGAGAAAGGGTTGCAGGTCAGATTCACACAACATGGAGCATATGTGGAGGACCCAAAGCATGGATTCAAGAGGATAGCCAAGGGAGAAAAATCAGGTAGATTATTTACTTTTGAGCTAGAAGACACCAAGAACATTGCTTTGTATAATTACAAGGATCAAACACTTTCAGAGTTAGAAATATGGCACAAGAGGTTAGGTCACATAGGTGAAAGAACCCTAAAGCAAATGTGCAGGGATCAATGTGTGCTTGGAATACCTAATGTGTCCAAGCAACACATGATTTACAAGTGTGGAGCATGTCAGTTTGGTAAGTCTCACAGGTTGCCATATTCAAGGAAAGGTTTCATGCATGAAGACTACCTAGACTTGGTACACACAGATGTTTGGGGACCTAGCAAGGACCCTTCCATTTCAGGTTCAAGGTATTATGTGTCCTTCATTGATGATTATAGCAGATGGACCATCTTATACTTTATGAAGCATAAAGATGAAGTGTTTAATTGTTTCAAGAGGTATCTTGCACTTGTTGAAAATCAAACCGGAAGAAGCTTGAAGAGGCTAAGGTCAGATGGTGGAGGAGAATACTTCTCCAATGAGTTTGAAGATTTCTTGCAGGAAAGAGGCATCAAAAGGCAGATTACTACAAGGTACTCACCTGAACAAAATGGGGTAGTTGAAAGAAGGAATAGACTCATTGTAGAAACAGCTAGGTCTATGCTTAATGAAAAGAAGTTGCCAAACTATCTTTGGGCAGAGAGTGTATCTACTGCCACCTATCTTATTAACAGATTGCCATCCAAATCACTTGATGGCATGACACCATATGAAGCTTGGCATGGTAAGAGACCTTCTCTGGATCATTGCAAAATCTTTGGTTGTGTAGCATATGTGCATATTCCCTCACAGGTTAGGGGAAAGCTAGACCCTAAAGCTGAAAAGTGTATCTTCATTGGTTATGATTTGAACCAAAAGGGATACAGATTCTACAACCCAACAAACAAAGGTTTCAAGGTAAGCAGAGATGTCATCTTTGATGAGAATGACTCTTGGTATGAGAATGAATGCAGGAAGGTTAGTCTACCCTATGATATGGAAGAAGATTTCCCAAAGCTCACCAAGGAGGAACCAATCCAGAAAGATGAATCAAACTCAGATGATGATGATACAATTAACCTTGAGGAATTCAAGGCATGGAAGTCCAAAGGGAAGATGAAGATGAAGAAGCTAGAGGATATACCAGAATCCTCAACTCAAGCAATTAGAAGATCTCAGAGAGAAAGCAAAAGACCAATCAGATTTGGGTATGACACATCACTTGTACGGTCACTTGTGTGGTCATCCTCACATCATTCATAATTTCTTCATGTCTCTGAGGATAAGTTTCTACTTCGTAGAAGTATTCTTCCTCTGATGCAAAGGGTGGGTCCATAATAATTGACTCTAAGTCAAAGTCACTCGCATCCTCAAATGCATCAGTGTTAGGTTCACATTCTTCAATAACTGAATCACACATGATTGGTTCTATCATGAAAACTGAGATGTCATAGCCATCCTCGTCACAGTGGGGTGTCCATTATTCTTCATTGATAGCTACATCCATGGTTGCTAGGATTTCTGCCCAACCATGGGGTTCAAATTCTTCATCTAGAAATACTACAGGTGTGTAAGCTGGATCTTGAAGAGTTTGTGGATGTTGTTTTGAACCTAAGGTCCTAGCCTCTAACTGTACTTCCTCTTGTTTTGCTACCTTACACATCCATAGATGAGTATCCTCATGCAACCATGAGGGGTCTGATTCCAATGAGTGTACTGATGCATGGTGTTCCATTGTATTGGGGGTACATCTCTATGTGAATAGTCTTTAAGATTGACTTTACTGGTCACTCCTAAATGTTGCAAGTACAAAGAATTAGTTCCCCAAGCTTGTACAATTCGCAACTGACGCATGAATGGCCGTCCTAATATCATCTCATAAGCATAATTTTTACTAAAATCACAAATGGCAAAAGTATGCTCAAACTCCACACCACAAGTGGTGAGAGATATGCCTTCTAGTAAGCCTAATGGTTTCTCTATATGTCCATCAGCCATTTGTAGCTTCATCCTGGTGGGTCTCAATGTTGGCTGACCCCAACGTTTCCATAAAGCGGTGGTAGCAATGGCTACTCCGGCTCCTGAATCTAAGATGGCTTTCGTGGTATAGCCCTGATGGGTTATTGGAAGATAAGTGTTACCTTCCTCTCCTTCGCTTACATCTCCGATCCTTTCTATGGGTATCTCTGGTACCTTCTTGTGTGATCATATCTGTGAGGGTGTAGTAGCAAGCTCAGGGAATTGATTTGCTACATGTTTCCACAGTTTTGGTTTAACCTTCAACAACTCTTCTAGGGTGAGATTACATTGAACTTTGGTGTTCTTTATCACTTCCGTGTTTCTAGGGATTACTGATTCTTCATTCCTCACTATTATCGTGGGTGCTCTCATACTAATAGACTTGGCTTCCCAAGGTCCTGTGAACTGAGGTAATTCTAGTAAAGAATTGGATTCAAAACCTGTGTGTTCACTCAGTTGTTCTTCCTCTACATCATCGTAAATATAGGGAATGTCTTGGGGAAATTGCTCTTGCAAGTCATCTATCTCTTGAATAGGAGGATGGGTTCCTTGTTCTTTTCTCCATTTCTCTTCTTGGATTTCTCTTAGAAATTCATGCGAATATCTATGTATGGGAGACAAATTGTCTTCACCCTCGGTGTTTGGTACTTGAGACTGGAATGGTGCATTCCTTTCCTGTGTCTCTAGGACAATAGGATTCCTATATTGATCCTTTTTCTCCTTGCTATCTATCAAGTATTCTAGCCTCTCCATTAATCCTTGAAAGTGTAGTTCAGGTTTTACCATGTTATTCCAATTAAGATATCTAGAGGCTTTAAACATTGCTTGTGCTAATTCTACCATTTTCATGCATAGTTTAGTTCTCTCAATTTCTAGATCTGCTCGAGGGTAGTTCTTGCTCATTTCAGCTATCTGGGGTCCTTCTTTATTCTTGCTTGATATGCACGAAACATCATGTCTAGGTTTTCCGGTATGGGTTCTCCTAAAACTGATCCTGATCTCTAAGTTGGGTTCTCTGGAATCAATTCCTGTGAAGTCAATTCTAGGATTTTGGCTCTAGATTCCTTGAGACTTCCTTCCAACTCAGTTATCCTTTTACTCCACTTTCGCTTGGAGAGTCTTTCCAAGATTTCATCTTTTTACTGCTAGACTCTCCAACTTCACTGGTTCCGGCTATTTTCTCATGATTAAGTTGTTGATTTTGTAAGAGCGCATGGGCTCTTGTTATAGCTTGGATAGGCACATATGTAGGGTTGGATCCATCTCCATTGTTCATTATACCTATCAGGTTGATTGGTGTCACATTTGAAGCATTAGCAGGGTTCTTAGGACAATCTTTGATTACATGCTCTTTGCCACAGTCATCACAAAAGCCTTGTACGTTATAGTATTGTGATTGTCCTGCTATCGGAGGATGTGGACAATCCTTTATGAAATGATCTCCTTGGCACCTTGTTGACAGTATACGGGAAGAAGCAAGTACGGACACACATGCAGATCTAGCACTAAGGCAACCCTTCATTTTTTTTCAAAACCCTTACATCATTTTTAAGTGATTCTCATCACTAAAAACCCTTGTAAATATCATTTCACCTTTTTGTAGCTCCATTTTGTACAAGCCGAGGAGTCCTCGAGCTTGGGGAGCCTTAGAAGCAGTTGCCTGTCAATTTTCATAATTTTTAGATCTCGTTTGGGCCCTCAAATAAGCCCTGGAACCTAATTTTTAACTAGGCCGGACACTAGGTCTGGACAGGGCCAAAGCTAGTCAAAAACTATAAATAGAGCTAGAGAGCTCATTTTTGGGGTGAGCTTCTTGTAGTTTGAGCTTGTATGAGAACTTTCTTGCAATAGAAGTGATTCCATTGTCTTACTCTCTTTGTTCTTGCCGTGTGTGCGCGTGTGTGTGTATGTGTGTGCATGCTTGGGTGCTTCTCACTCACGCACTTGTGCCGCCACTTGCTCGAGGTCTTCATACCATCCTCACGTCTTCCCGGATTGACATTAAAGGAGGTGCTACTCATCACTGAGCTACACCAAATTTTGGCGCCGTTGCCGGGGATCGAGCTTTGAGGACGAGCGTGTGATGGTAAGGCGTAGAGAGGACGCGTTGGAATGGTAAGTAGTAGGTAATTTCTGATTTTTCTCCATCTCCATTTTCATCTTCACCTCCTTCTCCATCTCCACCTCCACCTCCTTCCCCACTACATATCCCCTCTTCCTTTTCATTCCCTCATTTGTTGTGTGCGAGTTTGAGAGAGAGCGATTGTGCGTGCTTGTTTTTGTGTGTTTTTTGCATGTTTCTTGCAGGTGGCAGCTCCATCATCATCTCCAGCAAGCTCAGCAGGTACAGAAATTGTCTGCACAGTCCCCGAGGCGTTGAGCTTGAGCTATCGCGACACTCCGAAAATTTCACCCGATCACGATTCTGAGTGCACCACGACACTGCGCAGGCCTAGAGCTCCCAGGAACACTAGATAGAACAGAAAAATTCACCATATCCCGAGCTATCGCGACACTCCGAGGTATCGCGACACCCCACGACCTATCGCGACACTTCGAAGTATCGCGACACTCCGAGGTATCGCGACACTTCCCACCTATCGCGACACTCCCAGGTATCGCGACACTTCCCACCTATCGCGACACTCCCAGGTATCGCGACACTTCCCACCTATCGCGACACTCCGAGGTATCGCGACACTTCCCACCTATCGCGACACTCCCAGGTATCGCGACACTTCCCACCTATCGCGACACTCCGAGCTATCGCGACACTCCGAGCTATCGCGACACTCCGAGCTATCGCGACACTCCGAGTTATCGCGACACTCCGAGCTATCGCGACACTCCGAGCTATCGCGACACTCCGAGTTATCGCGACACTCCGAGTTATCGCGACACTCCGAGGTATCGCGACACTCCGAGGTATCGCGACACTCCCCACCTATCGCGACACTCCGACCCGACCTATCGCGATACACGGCCATTAACGCATGAAAATTTAGGGTTAATTTTTTTGAGTGATTGGGAGGCTAGTTGAGCTTCATTTTTGGCACCTTGGTATAACTATAGAACCTTGGAAGTGGGCAAAAGGCCTAGAAACCAGAGAGGGATCTCCTGAACCCTGAGAGCCTGTTTTGACCCTTTAGTACCTGAATGGTCATAACTTGACCATACGAACTCCGATTGATGAGATTTTGGTCTCGTTGTAAGTTGACCTTTAGGTGGAACTAAGTGGTTCTCAGATTCAGGGGGTACAGTGAGCTACTCCAAGGGGACTAAAATTATTGAAGTGTGTCTTTCAAATACCTGTGGCAATAAAGCTATACTAACTGGTGAGTTTTTGCAGGAACTTTGTGTGCACTCAAGGCAATCCAAAGCAAGCTAGCAAGGGTGAGTACCGAGCTTGGGAGAAGGCTTCCTGGGCTTGTGTAGCAGTTTGGTCAACCAGCTAATTGAGGTTGGAAGATCTCTCAACCCTCCTTTGTCAATTCCTAGCCTAGGCTAAGTACGACTTAGGTGTGGTAATTAACTAGGGCAACGTTAGGCACGAATCAAGTCCAAGAGAATTAATCAACCAAGTGCAAGAAAATAAATAGGTCTTAAGTGCGAAAACCCTAAGGGACAAAAGATAAACGGGAATCGATCACTTATCAAGTGCGGAAATTCACTTAAGTACTCCGGACGACGTAATTTCAGACAAGACCATAAACATAATATTCAACTAAAAAGAACAAAGTGATTGGTGCAAAATCAACCTGCGACGAGAGTGTGCTTGGGTTCCAGGGGGTAAATAAATCAGGCATATGAACCTTAGATCAGGCAGACACTTAGGCCGAGACAGACAAAGCCTCAGATCTTCTGAAGCTAGTGTCAATCACACTGCCAGGTCTTGGGCCCAGCAGTTGAGTGATTACCCATACACTCCCAGATCAGAAACCAGTGATTCTGAGATGTCCTATCACATGGAGAGACCAGTAGGTAGTTCAGGGTTGGCTTATCTAGAAAAGCCAGAGGGACCTTACAAGACTCAATTGGAATACATCAGGACTAATCGTCTAGGTGCTCGCATCTACGAAGACGGACTGAGAAGATCGGTGGTCCAGATCAAAAACCCCGATCAACCCCATGGATTAGACCACCCGGTAGTCAAGTTTGAGAATGTAGCATACCTAGATAAAGAGGGAACTATATATGTAGTCACCACTCTTCCTGATAGAACTGATGAGTTTGGAAATGTGATTGCGGAGACCGACATGGGTGATATAGAGCAAGGGAACTTAGAGAGAGAGCCAAGAACTCCCCGTGGTAAATCTGTCTTGACCAGAATCATGACCCCAGAATGGATTCCATAGGACAATACGAGCATAGATCTGCTTTTAAACCGAGAAACTGATGAGGCTTTTTGGAGATATAAATCTTCTCAATCCCAGGAAGTGAGTGCCCTCACAATCTATGAGTTCAAAGACCCTGATAGCCCAGGTCAAGTAACCTACCTAGACAATGCATCAGAGAGAATCTTTGTGGTCACAGAGCATGGCAGACATGCCTACACATGGAAGGGAGAATTTGTTTTTCCCCAACCAAGGTCTACTGTGTCCTTTGGTCACCAAGGAGCTGGGACCTCCCAAGCTCATGGAGCTCAAAGAGATAGAAGTAGAGACAAACCTGAGGTAAGTTTTGCCAACTCCCTGGGAAGAGAAAGAACGGGAACAGAAAGGAATAGAGTGGAACCTGAGAGACATAGAACCCCATGGAATCAAAGGAATATTGATTATTTCCCTTTGCCAAGGCCGAGAGAACACACTAGGACCCTGCGACCAACTCAACTGGTGAAGTCCATGAAGAATTATTTCGATGGCACGGGAGACCCTTATGACCATGTGGCAGAATTTCGACAAGTATTGAAAGCTGAACAGGTAGAGGACCTATTCACACAATATAATGCTTTCGGTCTAACTCTTAGGAACACTGCCCTTACGTGGTTTCAACCACTAAATGAGAGGCATTTCAGAAACATAGACCAGCTCTTAGAGGCATTTATTGTTGAGTTTTCTAAGAGTGGAATCAGGCATAACACCTCCTCACTAATTCACAGCTTCAAACAAACACCTCAAGAGACGGTCAGACTAGCTGGAAGAAGATTTAGACAATACCTGGAGAGATGCCCGATGCCGGAGTTACCCACACCAGCCAAACAAGTGGCCTTGTTCCTAGATGGATTGTTGAGCACTAAGCTCAGGTCATATGTGTACCTGAAAGATCCCAGAACGATAGAAGAGTGCGTGCGCATGTGCATAGACATTGAGGACAATCTAGGTGAGGAATTAGAACTATCAAAAATCTATAAGGATTCTGATAGCTCTAGTAACATGGCATCTGGTCAATCCACATCCATCGAGGAACTTGCAGAGAAGGTAGCCCAAAAACTAGGTGTCTCTAGCAAGCAAATTCCCAGATTTGCCCCAGTTAAGCGGTGTTACAATTGTGGCGGTGAACATATGGCAAGTGTATGCCCCATTATGGCCCAGCCACCGGCGAATCCTAGTAGCCAGTACTGCACCATAGAGCGCAGATACACCAACCACACTGCACAAGACTGCCCATATAACAAGCAAACTGTTAGGCAAAATTATCCTCAGCCATATCCACAACATGGTAGATACCAGAATCAGTACCCATCACCACAATACAACAGACCACAACAAACTTATCAGCCACCTTATCAAGGGCAGCAGAGGCCTCAACCAGTCCTAGTGCAGCAACCCCCTGCTCCAACCAATGTGATCCCAGTGAAATATGCATCTACTGAAGAAAATCCGAATAGAGCCATAGTCCCAGTCACCCCATTGCTATCAGACAGTGATCCCAGTGACCATAGTTTTGACTCCGCACATATTGATAGCCCACAGGCTTACTACATGCAGTCACCCGAGCATAACGAGTCATACTACTATGAGGACCCAAGTGAAAATAGTGGGGAACCGGAGTATTCTAATGTCATGTACACAAACCCCAACTCTAGACCTCAACCTAGGCAGGTACGACCTCCATTTCCTAGAGGACCATGCTTCAGATGTCAGGGAGATCACCTTATACGTGATTGTCCACTGCCTTCCCCTACACAGCCTCAACCAGTAACCATTCAGGGCTTCTGTCAAGACTGCGGGAAAGAGCATCTCCTACGAGATTGCCCAAAGAACCCTAATAACATGCCTAAAATCACTCCTATCAATGTTGTTGGGTTAGTTGTAGACTCCATAGGGAGTGTGACTTCCACTGCACCTGTGCAGGTGATCACAAGAGCCCAGGCACTTCAGCAACACCAAGGTGTTAATCCCGAAAAGAGCCTCGAGGTGAGTGAAACAGAGAGCATACCCAAAAAGAGAACTAGCGCCTGGAAGGATAGTCGTGAAAGAATGAAGAGGCAATGGGCAAAAAAGATAAACGAACTTGAAGAAAGCGTGAGAGAAACGAAGGCAAAAATCACAGAAATCACATCTCAACCGCACTCCCACACACTTCCACCACTACCATCCCCATCACCCTCCATTTCTCCACCCTCTAATGCACCTCACGTAACCCACCCACCACCCCGAGTAGGATCAGTATTAGCTGACCCCACTCCTGAAGGCTTGGACATGATGTTCAAGGCCTACCAGGCTCGACTTCAAGAAGGGCCAACAGTTGCAAACCTAGACAAGAGTTACCCTAGAGCAGACTTAGAGATTGAACGGATGAAAATGTGCATGAAAATGGTAGAACAAGCTCAAGCTATACTTGAGACTAGTCAAAAGTTCAATCAGACAAACTCTGTCAAGCCGGATTTGCATTTCCAAGGCTTACTAGAAAGATTAGAGCAGTTGGTAAACAAATCACAAGTTTCTTTACCTCCACAGGCTCAACCAGTTGTTGAAAGAGGAAGCTCACCACAAATGGGAGCTTATGTTCCTAATTCTACGGATGCTAGAATACCTCCTTCAATACAACAGTACTCTCCAGAGTTCTTGCGGGAAATACAAGAAGAGAAATGGGCCAAGGAGAAGGGTGATTCCCCTCCTATTCCTGAGATTGATGACCTCCGTGATCAATTTCCCCAAGACATTCCGTCTATCTATGGAGATCAAACCGAGCAACAAGAGGATGAGAGATTAGATTTTGAATCTAATTCTTTACAAGAGTTGCCTCATTTCACAGGCCCATGGGAAGCTGAATCTCTCCAGATCCGAGCTCCCACTATATTGGTGAGAAATGAAGACTCAGTGATTCCCAGGAACACTGATGTTGTGAAGAACACTAAGGTTCAATGTCACCTCACTGTAGAGGAACTCCTCAAGGCAAAACCGGAGCTCTGGAATCACGTGAAAGATCAGGTTCCAGAACTTGAATCCAATATGCCCAAAGTAGGTTCTAAGCAAAAAGTTCCAGAGATACCTCTTGACAAGATAGGAGACATGAGCGAGGGTGAAGAAGGTAACACTTATCTTCCAATCACCTATCAAGGTTACACAACCAAAGCAATCGTAGATTCAGGTGCCGGTGTTGCTATTGCGACCACCTCCTTGTGGAAGCGATGGGGCAAACCCACATTAAGACCAACTAGAATGAAGCTTCAAATGGCAGATGGTCATTTTGAAAGACCTCTAGGATTGCTTGAGGGGATAACTCTAACCACTTGTGGTGTAGAGTTTGAACATACATTTGCTATATGTGACTTTGAAAAAAATAATGTCTACGAGATGATCCTAGGAAGACCCTTCCTACGACAATTGCAAATAGTACAGGATTGGGGAACCAACTCCTTGTACTTACAGCACTTAGGGGTCACCACCAAGGTCAATCTGAAGGATTACACCTTCAGAGATGTACCACCCCTACAGTGGAATCCTATCCACAAAGCAAAAGAAGATTCTATCTCAGTGCATTCTGGAAGTTCACCTGAACCATCCTGGTTGCATGAAGATACTCACTTGTGGATGTGCAAGGTCGCAGAGGAAGAGGAAAAGCGCCTAAAAGCGAGAGAAGAAGGAACTCCCCCAGGAGATAGACCAATAAAAGACCTAGCCTATACACCAATGATATTTCCAGATGAGGAATTTGAGCCTCATGGTTGGGCAGAAATCTTAGCTACCATGGACATTGCAGTCAATGAGGAACAATGGACACCCCATTGTGATGAGGAGGGTTATGATATTTCAGTGTTCATGTGTCAGCCCTTGTTGGAAGAGTGTGATCCTAGTGAGTTCATAGAAGAAGAAGAGAATGACGATGATCTAGAATCCATTGTGATGGATACTTACTTTGACTCAGAGGAACACTACTTAGAAGACCTAGGAGTATTAACCCAAAAGGAAGAAGAACCCCTTGCGAGTATTAAAACGATAAGCTCAAAGGAAGGAAGTGAAGGAGGTCAAAAGAAAAAGAAAAGAAAAGCAGTGAGACAAGAAGAGGAAGAATCATTGTTTGAAGTACCAGAAAATTTCAAGAAATATGAAGTGGAAGACCGGAAAATTTTGGTACGAATGCCTAAGAGAGAGGCCATTATAGGAGAAGCATATGACAATAAAGAAAAGACCAAAAAAATTGTAGTGACCATTGAAGGGAACGAAGAGCGATGTACGTACATAGGAGACGACCTAAGTGCAGAAGAAGAAGCAGAGCTTGTAGCGCTATTAAGGGAATATAGGGATGTGTTTGCATGGCACTATAGAGACTTGAAAGGAGTAGATCCAGGGATTTGCTCTCATACGATTCCGATGACCGCTGATGCCAAGCCCACCAAACAAAAACCCTACACATATAATGACAATTATGCAGCCAACATAAAAGAGGAAATTGACAGGCTGATTGAAGCCGGATTCATCTATGAGATTGAGCACACTGAATGGGTGTCCCCCATTGTAGTGGTGCCCAAGAAGAATGGGAAATTGCGAGTGTGCATTAACCTTAAAAAAGTCAATGCCGCTACGATCCGAGATAGTTATCCTCTTCCAATCACCGAACATCTATTGGAGCGTGTTGCAGGCAAGGAAGTTTACAGCTTCCTTGATGGATTTTCAGGTTACAACCAAGTAGCCATTGCCCCCGAAGATCAACACAAAACGGCCTTTGCCACAGAATGGGGAATCTTTGCATTTCGTGTAATGCCATTTGGGCTCACCAATGCACCTGCCACATTCCAAAGACTCATGTGTCATGTCTTCAAAGAGTTCTTGCGAAAGAGCTTAGAAGTATATGTGGATGATTTGTGCGCTCATTCCCAAGAGAGAAGTTACCACATCCCTGAGCTCAGGCAAATCTTCAGCAAGTGTAGAGATTATCGAGTGTGTTTGAATCCAGAGAAGTGTGTGTTTATGGTACGCCAAGGTAAGATCTTAGGTCACATTGTTTCTAAGAATGGAATATCAACAGATGAAGACAAGGTAAGGGCAATAGCAGAATTGGCCAGACCAAGGAATGTGAAAGAGGTACAAGCCTTTATGGGCCATTGTGGATATTACCGTAGGTTTATCCACATGTATGCCATCATAGCTAAACCTCTCTATGGGTTGTTAACAAATTTTGAGTGGAGTGAGGAATGCGAGACTTCCTTCAACGAGCTGAAGAGACGTTTGTGCACAGCACCAATATTGACTACTCCGGATTGGAGCAAACCCTTCCATGTCCATGTAGATGCCTCCAATCATGCAATAGGATGTGTACTAGCACAACCCACAGGTGAGGGAAACCTGGATTTGCCGATAGCATATGCTAGTAGGCAATTAAATGCAGCTGAACGGAATTATACCACGACGGAAAGAGAAGGCCTAGGTATGGTATATGCGGTAAAGAAGTTTAGACACTATCTATTGGCCAATAAGTTCAAGTTTTTCACTGATCATCAAGCTTTACTATATTTGGTCAATAAACCTTGCAATACAGGTCGCTTAGTGAGATGGTTCCTCTTACTAATGGAATACGACTTTGAAGTTGTTGTCAGGAAAGGTAGAACCCATCTTAGGGCAGACCATCTTTCTCACATCACTTCAGGAGAGCCACCGCAAGGAGTGTCTGATGAATTGCCCGATGCTTATCTGTTCAATTTAGAAGTTGTTCCTAAATGGGCAAATAAGTTGGTACCAGTCCTAACCTTCGGGCCTGCAAATAAGAATGTGAAAACCAGCAAAGAGGAAATTGTAAAATCATTAAAGTATCAAATATTGGCTGGAAGTATGTACAAGCAAGATACCGAGGGCGTATTAGCTTGTTGTGTCGAGGATGATGAACATGCTAGTTGGTTGCAACAAGCCCATGAGGGACTGCTAGGGAATCACTACTCTAAACAACGAACATTGCAGAATCTAAAACGCTTAGGAGTGTATTGGCCTAGCATGGACAAAGAAATACAAGAGTGGATCCAGAGTTGTCCAGGGTGCCAGGAGAGACCCCCAGTGGAGCATGCCACTCTTTATCACGTGTCATTAATCCCAGATTGGAGTGCTCCATTGGTCGAGTTCATGAGATCGGGAGCATTACCCAATCAGGCTAGTCTTGCAAGAAAACGGAGCATGGAGCAAGAGGCTCAAGACTATGCCTTAGTAGGAGACAACCTATATCGAAGAGGCAAGGATGGTTACCTAAGACTGTGCGTTCATGAATCAGACTACTTGAAAGTCTTAGAAACGGCACACAGCGGTGCTGCAGGTGGACACTTTGGGCCTGACAAAGTGATTAAGACTATTCTATTCTCAGGACTGTGGTGGCCCACTCTTCATATGGATGCACATACTTATGTGAAGAGTTGCGACACATGCCAACGTACCCAATATCCGATAAGAAAAGATGAAATGCCATTAAGACCAATGATGGGAGGACGTGCGTTTTCAAAGTGGGGTATAGACTTTGTCGGTCCCATCAACCCCCCAGCTAGGAACTCCCATGCAGAATACATTATTGTAGCACAGATTACCTTACGAAGTGGGTGGAAGTAAAGGCCACGACAAAGAATGATGCTCAAACAACGGCTAAGTTCTTATTCGAAAATGTGTTCACTAGATATGGGTTACCAATAGAGTTAGTTAGTGATAGAGGTACACACTTCTTGAATGAGGTCATTGAAAATCTCCTTCAAGAATTCATGGTGGTACATAAAAAGTCTGCACCCTATCACCCACAAGCTAACGGACAAGCCGAGAGCACGAATAAGATCCTGTGTAACGTATTGACGAAACTGGTCAATAATAAACGCTCTGATTGGGACAAACAACTTCACCATGCTGTTTGGGCATACCGAGTTGCCTACAAAACGGTACTCAATGCCACCCCATTTCAGATGGTCTTCGGACAGAATGCAGTGTTACCACTAGATTTCCTAATCCCAGCTTTAAGAGTAGCACAAGAGCATGAGTGGAATGGACATGAGTTGTCCTCTAGGATCTTAGATCTAGAGCGTTTAGGCGAGACGAGGCTACGAGCAGCAGCAGGTATCTATGCTGCAAAGAAACGGCAAAAGGCATACTTTGATGCCCATGTGAAGGATAAGGGCTTGAAGGCAGGAGATCTAGTGTTAGTCTACACATTGAAACAACACGCAAGAAAGCTAGAAAAGAGAGGCTACGGACCTATGATCATTAATAGGATCTCCACGAGTGGAGCAGTACAACTAGCCACTTTAGAGGGGGAGGTCCTCCCAAACTATATTAGCGGATGCAGAGTCAAGCTGTATCAGGAACCCCTCACGGAGGAGATGCTAAGCCGACTCAATATTGCTAAGCAACGTAAAGAGGAGGAGAAACGAATTCGAGAAGAAGCACAGGCAGAGGCCTTAGAGCATATCAAACGAATGAAGTTGAGAAGACAAGGAAGGGACCAGCCTATGACTAACACTGAAGAGTCTCCAGGCTATCACATGGCCATGTGTGAGGCTTCAGGTGAACGTATCCATAAGATAGTGGACCGACGACCTTTTGTGACCCTAGAAATAGGACAAAGAGACAGCACAACAAGTGTGAGGGCTTTAATTGATTCAGGAGCAGCCACAAGTGCAGTTCGGCTTTCTTATTGCCAGCAGCTACAATTGGAGGTAAAACCCATAGAAGCCTATCTGATAGGATTAGGAGGTGTTGAAACCCCCTGCATGGGAGAGGTGGATCTTCCCCTCTACATACAAGAGGTCCTCATGCCAGTAAAAGTGCTAGTGTGTGAAGACGAGGATCTGACCGAACCGCTTATCTTGGGCCAAGACTGGATCTATGATCACGCAGTCAACCTGAACCTAAGAAGTGGACTTCTTCAGGCTTGGGTAGGCCAAAGTCGTCTCACGATTGAATTAGAAAATCAAGCACTCAAACCAATAGAACAGGCACCAACTCCTGGTCCCTCCAGGAATCCACACGAAGATAACCACGTTGTGCTTGTCCAAACTTCTATGGTGCAGAGGAATGTCAATCTTACTAAAGGTTCAGGAGCCAAGAAGGAGTTCCTAATTGATCCAAAGAAGATTCTAAACGAACGGACCGAACATCACTCTATACGAAGGAGACCGCTGATCAAGAGGGAGGAGCGCCAACCCGCGCAACATGGAGCATCTCGTGGCGTGAAGCAGATCTGGATACGCAAGGATGGGAGACCCACAGCTCCAATAGCAGATTCTCAAGGAGACAAGAAACGAGCCTCACCATCAAGGAACAAAGCTAAGAAGCCCCCTAGGATAACCCCTAGGCACACCATTTCTATTTGGGTTCCTAAGCGGTCAATGCAGGCCACCCCTAATGCTAGACAGATATGGGTGCCCAAGGCTAGCTTACAAGCCCAAATTACTTCACCTTCAGGCACTAGGATGAAGCAACTTTCACAAGCACTCTTGGCCAACAACTCAGAATGTGACAAGATACCTACACCTCTCACTGTCCCCACTCCCATCAACCCCAGGAATGTCTGGAAATGGGTGCCCACAAGGTCCCAAATACATCACACTCTCATACCGAAATCTTCACGTGTCCTTAGCTCTAAGAGCTACTACTTACCTATCAAAGTGTGGAGAATTAAACTGTGTACTAAACCCCCTGACCCAAATCTGTAAATCCGTCCACACTAACACAAAGCATTCTGAGCCCATTGCATACCCAAAACATGCATCTAGGGTGACACTGACCTCTAACCGCCACTCACACTATCACAAACACTTCACCACTAACCACTGACCTCCGGGATTGTCATGTTAGTATTGTGAAGGGAACACCACTACATCTTGTTTCCTATACAACACTAATGTGCCTTTCGTCTTCCAGCAGATAAGCAACCTACTCTCATGGCAACAGCAGCAGGCACAAGCTCTCAGGCGGGATCTGGTGCTCCTATCAATTGGGATGCCATGCCAGTGGAAGCTCCACCAACAGCTCGGCCTGAAGAATTCTTGAATGTGCGAAGGATTCCCATTCCAGATCCCCCCAGTGGACTAACCGAAAGAGTAAAAGGGCACTCCCATTGGTTCAATGAAATGCCAGGGGATTTGGGAGACGCAGACCACATATGGGAGTCCAAGATGGAGTGTGGAGGGGTTTGGTGGACCTTCCAATTCTTTTCAAGAGAATTTGAGACCTTACAGAATGCAGCTCCACTTCAGGATATCTGGCAAAAGGCAGGACTACAAGCTTACTTCAGTGCAGCTCTACCTAAACCTGACTTCCTCAGGTGCTACTACTTGATTGCTACGTTGAAACCTACCGGGGATAAAGATCATTCAGGCACATTCTGGGTGCCCTCCTTATCCAATCTGGAGGAGATGAGGAAGTTTGAATTAAATGTAACGTTAATCAGGGAAGCCCTTCAAATGTATGGAACTCATGTGCCTTCAGATCGCGACCCTTTGATACCAGAATCAATGAAAAGCAATAGAGTCAAGAAGCTCAAAGAAATGTGCGCCCTCACCCCCAACATCGCCATACCTCTGCGGATGTGCCTCCAGCACTTCGCATTTCCCGCTCAGGACCGTTTCACTCAGCCTCACAAGAAGATATGGTACGGGTTGTATTTAGCAGAGACCGGAAGCTTGCCCATCAAGATGCCGGTATGGATCTTAGATCAGGTGTATGAGGCAGGCAAGCGGGGGGTGAGGAAGCCCACTTTACATGGGTGTTGTGCGTTGACGAGAATCATCTACAGATGTCTGGCATATGATGTGCCAGTTGCTCGAGCCCTAAAATATGCACACCTGGAGCTGTTCAAAGGGCGAAAGTCAGGGAGTCAGCCTGCAAAAAGAATGCGTGGATCCCTTTCACAGGTCCTGATCCCTCCAGTAACCACCGCCGAAGTCTCCACTAGAGAGGAAGCCCAGGTGGCACCTATCACAATCCATCTCCAGGAGTCTCAACCAAGAGAGGTGGTACAGCCCACTCCTTCTGCCCCTCCGCTACCTACCGATGCAGAATTTGCAGCGATGGCCACCTTCACCGAGGACCCAAATTTTGATTTTGAAACATTTCTGCAGACGGCTCATCTATCAGACAGTGAAGGTTGCCCTGACAATGTCAATCCGGGGGCATCAACCCAAAGAGAACATGCACGAGGCGAGACAAGCAGTGTACAGGAGATAGGAGTGGCACAACTTCCTCAAAGACTAAGCACACAAGCTCAGGAGAAGGCACCAAGAGATAACCCGGAAGAGAGTGAAGACGAAGCCCCTGCATATACGGCACAGCTCAAACGACTATACCAAACAATCAAGCAGGTACAACGACGCCATAAAAGGTCAGAAGAAGCAAATAGGGCCCTAGTAAACCAGATGTTACACTCAGAGCATATCGACCCCCAGTTTGTAGAATCGCTAAATCTTTTGGCGGACACCTGTGGCATCAGTGAAGCAATGAGAACCTTGGTCTATCAAGAGAACCCTGCTTATGATCAAAGAAGAATTGATACACGGCCGCGACAAGGAAAGATGATTCAGATGGAAGTATCTACCGCGTTAGCTACGTCCACATCAGAAGATGTTCACATGATTAGCCCTAGGCCCAATGATGAACCGGAGGACATTACGCATGCACCATCCCCCCCATCTTCTCCTATCCCACCCTCAGAGCCTCTCTCCACGTGTCTTTCTACACAACCATTCTCCTCCTATAGTGAGACCATTGTACACACCCCCGTGTCCACTTTCCTTCCTTCACCCTCATCCATCTCTGTCACTCAGATTTTTGAACCCCAATTAGGTCATCCTTCCTTCCCCCATGCCTTTGGACAACCATCTGTCACTAGTCAGACTCTTTCCATATCTTTACCCTCCACCCCTCCATTTCCTCCCTCCCAAACTCTACCTACCCCATCCCTTGTAACTGCCTCGGGCACCACACTAATCACCAAACCCTCCTTCTGGACCCAACTTGTAAACATTCTTCAACAGGTTGATGAACATAAGAAAAAGTCCCTTCCCCAAATTCACTTCCCCACATTCACAGCCACCACTATCACACCACCCACCATCCCGGTGTTCACATTTCACGAATCACACTCTCTCATGTCCGATCCCATGGACATCTCACCATCCGCTGGGTCACCCACTACCACTGTTCTCACAACACCATCACAAGTTATTACACTCACATCACCACTTCCACACACGATAGGCACAACATCCACTTTTCCCATTCCCACTTCCCAACCCCCTGCATCTTCCATCCTTACCCCCGCATCCACCTCATTTAGTCTTGCACTCGACACGATGCTCGAAGCTGCCACTCAGCTTAAGCAGGAATATACATTATTGGAAGAAAATAACAAAGAGCTTTGCACCCTCTCAGCAACTCTCCAAGAGCGTGTCAATGCTTTGGAGTTCAGTCATACGGAGTCACAAAGCAAGATATCCGCCCTCGAACAGGCAAATGCGCAACTCGAAGCGAGGCATATGGAAGAGAGCAAAGCCATGGAGGAACAGCTGCGAGATCAAATGGGCCGCAATGCAAGGCTTCAACGAAACATGGCTTTGCTACGACGACATCTGGCAGCAGCGCAAGAAGAGAACAGACGGCTTCAACAACAAAACCAAGAGAACCTCGAGGCGGCCATGGAGAACACCCCGGGAGCACCCATAGACCCGGTTAAATTTCAAGCTGTTCCCTCAGAAAGCATACAACAAATCTTGGAAACTTATGCCAATCTTTTAGAAGCACATGATCAGCTTGCCGACCAGCTGAAGGACCTACAGAGACCCCAAGAGTCTACACCACACCGACAGGAACCTAAAGAAATGACCAACGCTGCTACTTCAACCGAACCTGAACACTCAACGACCAACGACGTACTGGAATTACGGCAACAGATCGCAGAATTAAAATTGAAGTTGATGCAGTACGAACGACCTCCTTCCCCACCAGAGCAACCGTTAGAAGAAGAAGCAGTTACTATTCCAGTGGAGGAAGCATTCGACGACACCTACGAGCCTCAACCATTCCCAGGAGGACGCATAACAGAAGAAGGTCAAGATACCTATGAGGAACCCCCATCGGCATGGATGAAACAGGTAGAGGAAATGGGGCAAACTCATCAGGAACGGATATCCACTCAGATGCTGGCAATGAAGGCCATTGAGGACACCATCCTTCACTCAGAGTACTTCAGGCACATTGCCCCTAGACGCCTTATCACTAGCTCAGAATTACAATACAAGCCCTATTTTGTATTGTTGGCCAACTACAATGCAGAAATCAAAAGGGTCACCAACAAGTGCCCAACATTTGCCACACTGTTCGAACCAGAAGATATACCAGAAGCGGCACGAAAAGGGGCCATATTCCAACCAACTTGGAGGCAGAAGTTACTCGAAACTTACCCAGAAATGCTTCGAACATGGGATCACGCCCCCATGCATTTGAAGTACAATCCGTGTTTTGGGCCAGTGCAAAGACGCAGATCATGGAAAGCTTTTGCCATCAAGGTTCAGAATAACGCAAACTGTAAAGAATGGCTCAATTACCCCGCCATCGCCCCCCCAACCGGTACTCCCACAGTGTCATACATGATTGCAACCATCAGACATTGGATACCACGCCTCCACCCTATGCCAGATGTGGCTGCCCAGATGATGCTCAAGATCTTCGATATGATGCAGGTCGTACTCAAAACTTTTCGCAATGTATGCCGTATTCAACCTCCTATTCCCGGGTTTATTAATGGTAACTACGACCTGCTATATGATATGAGCACAACCCCGAGCATACGAGTGGCTTACGCATGGCATGCACGCATAAGATATCTCCCTGCCTGCTACAAGCAAACATTCGACGATATGTTCACCACGGGGTTTTGGGAAGCACATTGAGAGGTATTCGCGCCACGGCCTACGCATTTACTCCATCTCTTTGCATGCGAGCAAACAATGCATTCCGAGCTTTACACGATGCCACGACCTGACATGCCTGGTACAATTGATTGGGAGGCTTTGCAACGAGACCTAATCAGAGGTTTAAGAATCAAAGAACAAGAATTGGCAACCGACCTCTTGCAAAAATACATTGATCAAACGGTGGAAAAGAGGTCTGTCAGAGGCGACAGACCCTAGGGGGGGGAGAGTGTTGACAGTATACGGGAAGAAGCAAGTACGGACACACATGCAGATCTAGCACTAAGGCAACCCTTCATTTTTTTTCAAAACCCTTACATCATTTTTAAGTGATTCTCATCACTAAAAACCCTTGTAAATATCATTTCACCTTTTTGTAGCTCCATTTTGTACAAGCCGAGGAGTCCTCGAGCTTGGGGAGCCTTAGAAGCAGTTGCCTGTCAATTTTCATAATTTTTAGATCTCGTTTGGGCCCTCAAATAAGCCCTGGAACCTAATTTTTAACTAGGCCGGACACTAGGTCTGGACAGGGCCAAAGCTAGTCAAAAACTATAAATAGAGCTAGAGAGCTCATTTTTGGGGTGAGCTTCTTGTAGTTTGAGCTTGTATGAGAACTTTCTTGCAATAGAAGTGATTCCATTGTCTTACTCTCTTTGTTCTTGCCGTGTGTGCGCGTGTGTGTGTATGTGTGTGCATGCTTGGGTGCTTCTCACTCACGCACTTGTGCCGCCACTTGCTCGAGGTCTTCATACCATCCTCACGTCTTCCCGGATTGACATTAAAGGAGGTGCTACTCATCACTGAGCTACACACCTAAAGCATGGTCCTCTAGGGCCCTGTGGTCTTTGTTGTCTTAATTGGGGCCGCGGATTTGGGTTTGTGTACATCACATTAGCGTACTCGGGCTCCCAACTGGGTTCCAATAGTGGACTATCATATTGATATGTTTCCACATGTTCTGGTGACTCTGTGTAATATGCGGGAGGACTATCTACATGAGTAGAGTCAAAACTGTTTGAGTTCGGATCACTTTCTGTGATCAAAGGTGAAGAAGGCACTAAGGCCATACTTAGGTTCTCTTCTGCAACAGCGTATTTAATTGAGATGACATTAGTTGGTGGGGGTGGCTACTGAGCTAAAACACGTTGTGGTCTTTGTTGAGCCTGATAAGGATAGTTCTGAGGAGGCCTATAGTAACGAGGCTGAGCATTATACTGACCTTGATACCTACCTGGCTGTGCATATGCTTGCAGGTAGTTCTGTCTTACTGCTTGTTTGTTGTAGGGGAAGTCTTGAGCCGTATGATTCGTGTATCATCTCTCAATCGTACAATACTGGCCACTATGGTTGGTTTGCGGTTGTTTTGCATTGGGACACACATTTGCCATATGATCACCACCATAGGTGTAACAACGCTTGTTTGTTGTTAACCTAGGCATCTGTTTACTAGAAACTCCTAGTTTCTGGGCCACTTTTTCTGCTAGGTCTTCTATTGAGCTAGACAATTTTGAAGATGCTAGAGAGGAAAAATATGAATCCTTATAGACCTTTGAGAGTTCCAACTCGTCTCCTAAGTTGTCCTCAATGTCTATGAAAATTCTTACACATTGCTCTAGTGTTCTTGGTTCCTTCAAGTATACATAGGAGCGTAGTTTTGAGCTCAACAGGCCATCTAAAAACAATGATACTTGCTTGGCCTGTGAGGGTAACTCTTGCATTGGACATCTCTCCACATATTGTCTAAACCTACGTCCTGCAAGTCTAACCATTTCTTGAGGGGTCTGTTTGAAGCTATGAATCAACGAAGACGTGTCATGTCTGATCCCACTTTTAGAGAATTCAGTGATGGATGCCTCTAAATTGCCTTTGTTGCAATGGTTGAAACCAAGTTAAAGCCATATTCTTTAACGTTAGTCCAAATGCATTATATTGCGTGAACATGTCTTCTACTTGCTCTGCTCGTAGCACTTGCTTAAACTCTGCAACATGATCATAGGGATCTCCTGTCCCATCAAAGTAGTTTTTCATGGATTTCACTAGTTGAGTGGGTCTTAATATTCTTGCGTGTTCGCGTGGTCTGGGTAGAGGAAAATCATCTCTACCACCTGGTATTCTAGGTTCTCTTTGTCTATCCACTCTGTCCGTGTCTATGGTGGTTCTATCTCTCCCTATGGGATGATTGAAACTTACTTCGGGTCTCACATTATTTTTCTCTCTTTGATTACCATGGGCAGAGGATGTTCCTGCCCCTTGTTGGCTTGTGTTTACGTTTGCTCGTGATGGAGGGAAGACTAAATCACCTCTCCATGTATATGTGTTTCTTGCGTGGTCAGGTACCACAAATACTCTCTCTGAAGTTTCATCCAGGTATGCAACCTTTCCAGGTGTATCCGGGTCCTTGAACTCGTAAACTGTGATGGTGCCTACCTCACTAGGTTGTTCCGTTCTGTACCTCCAAAATGCTTCATCTGTTTCTTTATTTATGAATAATTCTATGCTTCTGTTATCCTGAGGGATCCAATCTGGAATGAGTACTCTTGTCAGTACAGATTTCCCTCTAGGTGTTCTAGGTTCTTCTAATGGTTCTTTTCCTTGGGCTCTCGCTTCAGTTTCTAACTGAATTACACCAAACTCATTGGTATTGTTTGGCTGCGTACTTATGATATACATCGTTCCTTCTTTGTCTATGTACGCATCTCTCTCGAATTTCACCACTGGATGTTCCAATCCAATGGGTTGATCAGGATTGTGCATTTGCACCACTTGTCTTCGCAAATCATCCTCGTAGGTGCAAGCACCTAAGCGGTTGGTTCGGAGAAATTCTAATTGAGTCCTATAGGGTCCTTTGGGCTTTTCCAAGTATGCTACATTTGACCCTCCTTCTAGTCTTTCTGTGCTAAAAGCCATTTCTGATTCACTCATGTCTGAGCTCAACTCGTAGGGATAACTATTATTTAATTGTTGAGCCCACGATCGTGTAGTAGTTCCTACGCTTGCTTCTGATGATCTAAGGCTTCGTCGGTCTGACTTACCTATGTGTTTGCCCGATCTAAGGTTCATGAATTTACTTCCTCTGACCGTTAAGGTTCCTTGTTTTTAAAAAGTTCTTGTGTTGTCTTAACTATATGTGTTAGGAATCGACTTTCCGTGGTACTTTTGAGTTCTCGTTCCGTCAGACTTAAGTTCTTTCCTTTAGGTTTATGTATCACACACCTTTACTTTAGTCTTGAACTTGAAAAGTTAAATCTCTTGAACTTGATGTGTTCCTATCATCGTTAATCCAATCCACAATGCTAACGTTTAACTTAAGCTAATAATTTACTGAGGGGGTTGAGTAATCTTCCAACCTCAAGTCAGTTGCTTTGGTTGCTCGGATGCCCAAGAAGCCGCTCTTCCCAAGCCCTGGGTTCTTCACTACCTTGCCTTGATTGCCCTTGATTGCCCTTGCTAGACGTGTAAAATCCCACTATAAGACCAATTATCAAATGGATGATCAAGCACTTGAATATATACACCTTTTTAGTCCCTTAACCTTTGGCAAAATTTTCTTCCAAAGCCCCCTTTCTTTCCTAGTCCCACAGATGGTCAACCTCAAAATATCCTCTCTAAAAAAAAACTTCTTCTTTTTGAAAAAAAATAGTTGAGGTCACATAGTACTCGTAGAGAGCTTTCTAACGAGCTATAAAACTCAAAAAACGGACTTCAGATGAAAAAGATATGAGCATTCAGGCCCTCGGGAGTAAAAACTGACAAACAGGTTTTTCTCCAAATATGAGCTAAGGGGTCTCCAATGAGTGCAATCACCCAAAAATTTGCCAAAAATAGCCCCAAAATTGATCAAAAAATCAAACCCTAAAAATTGTGTTTGGGGTGGACAATCGCGATGGTCTCAGATAATCGTGATGGTCTGGGGCCGTCGCGATGGTCCAGGTGAACCGTTGCAATGGCGTGGCACAATCGCGATGGTCCAAAGGTGCAAACTGTGGCGATGGCGTAAATGTGAACAATCGCGATGGTCCGAAGGAGCAAACTGTCACGATGGTCTGAGGTGAATGATCGCGATGGCATAAATGTGGGCAATCGCGATGGTGTGAATGAACCGTCGTGATGGTCTAATCGGCGAGCAATCTCGATGGCATCGATCAACGGTCAACGGGACAATCACGATGACGTGAGCCCGTCGCGATGGTCACAAAGCACGATGGTGTGAGCCAATCGCGATAATTCAAATTTCGAGGCATCGCGATGGTCTGAGGGTATCGTCGCGATGGTCTAACTTGCCACATGGCAGCATCGGCATGATGGCATGAGCCAATCGCGATGGTGTGGGGTCGATGGGATTGTCGCGATGGTCAAGGACCATTGCGATGGTTCAAGTGAACTGTCGCGATGGCATGAGACCGTCGCGATGGTCCGGCCGAGCCATCGTGATGGTGTGAGCCAATCGCGATGGTGTGACACAATCGCGATGGCGTGAGCCAATTGCGATGGTCCACCAAAATGCAAATTTTGCAAATGCAACAATGGATTCCTATATGCGCAAGGGTCGCCTACACGCTGGTGAACTCGCTTACCTCAAATTCCGTACTTGGCAGACCATCGTGATGGTCTGACACAGTCGGCATTTTCTGACAGAAAGTGATTTTCTTACCTTTTTGCAGCTTTTCTGATGCACTGGAGCACTATACCTGCAAGAAAACTCAAAAACACAATAGCACATGCAAGCACAAAAGCTCTCTCTCTCTCTTGCATGCACAAATGAGGGGAAATGAGGAGAATGGGTGGATATGGTGAATTTTTTTATTTTTTTGGAGTGGAAGAAGATGATGCGGTGATGAAGATGGAGTGTGGGGGAGGTGAAAAACACTAAAAACTAACTAAAAACAACAACAAAAACTGAAATTTTTACCTTCCAATGCCACTTCTTGCTATACTCTTACCATCACACATTCGTCCTAGACTCGATCCCCAGCAACGGCGCCAAATTTGGTGTTGCTCTAGCACAATGGTGAGAACCATGTTAAGAAGCTCCACCTCCTTAATGTCAATCCACGGAAGAGATAGGAGTGATATGAAGATCGTGAATGTGAGATGAAGTGAGAGTGAAGGTGAGAAGCACAGAGATGCACACACATACACACACACAATGAAGAGACAAGCAAGACACAATGGAAGGTAGGAAATCAACTCTATCACTCAAGAATACTCTTACAAGCTCAAGATGGCTCTAAGCTCTTCTCTACTCAAACAAGCTAACCTCAAAAATGAGCTCTCTAGCTCTTTTTTATAGATTCTAGACTAGTTTTGACCGGTTTCACATCTAGTGACTGGCATAGTTAAAAAATAGCTCCTAGATGTTATTTGAAAGAGTAAATGATGTCTAAAAATAACCAAAATTGGTATGCTCATTCTACCTAAGCTCCTCAAGCTTGAGGACTCCTCGGCTTGCACAAAATGGAGCTATGAATTACAAAAAGGGTTTTTCTATGTTACATATGTTACAATAGTGATGAAAATCACTGTTGGAGGTTTTGAAAAGTATTTATAAAATATAAGTCTTTGAAAAAATGATTCGGCTGACTCCCTGCTTCTTCGTTATGCTCTATCTTCACATGCTTCCGCGTCTTCTATGCCTCTGGCTACTGCCAACACCTACTGCAGGAAGTCACTCTGTGGAGTGGATACAGAGCGTGGGCTTCCCAGTGGAGGGCTAATAGCACTATAGTGTGAAGAAAGTGGCTTGGTTTTGTCATTCAGTGTGATGTAGTGGTATTTTCATGCTCTTTTCCCTCAATTCCAGTTTGCATCTAGTTGTGTTCATTGTATGAACTGGATGGATCTCTTGTATCTGATTAGTCCTGGAATAGCACGTTAACTTAGAGTATCAACTTTTAGAGCATTTCTTTTGCTTATATTGTAATCCCCTGTTCGAACTAAGCAGTGGGTTCCAGCCTTCTCTATTGTCATATGTCAATAATCTTCTTTCTAAGTATTTACAATATTGTGCAATTATTGTTATCTGCCTGCTCACAGAAGTGTTTAAGGGTATATTTCCCTAAGGAGAACCTCCCTTGAGTAGGGGAAGTACTCGAAGTGCATGTTGCATGCTCCTGCTAAAAGTAGATACACCGGTACCTCCTCTACAGTTTGGCACGCCCGGTAGGACCCTTGCATTTCTGTGAGAGGCCCTGAGCATAGTAAATAGTCCTTTTTTAGTATTTTTGTATTTTTGCCCTATTGCATTTGCAAGTAGGTACATGACCCATACGCGAACAGATAAGGAGCCTTAAAAAGTTAGCTATATCTTCAAATAGCGAATGTAGCTCGCCTCTACCCTCTTTGAATTTATCTATTGATTTGGGTGCGACACCACTGTCAAAGGAAAAGCATAGGAGAACATTAGACTTCTCTGCAGATGCGTCAGAGGAAACACCAATGCAAATGGAGGATCTCTCTCATTTACTCTCCAGACTCAATATCAAGTTCCCTACCTTCAAGGGACAAGCTTATGAGGATGCTGATGATCATGTGAGGAGGTTCATCTCCTTATGCCGTGGATGAGGTCTACAAAATAGAGAGGATGCAATGTTGGTACTCTTCCCATCCACATTGGAAGGCCTTGCTGACAAATGGTATAGTCAATATGCAGATGGCCATTTTGCTACATGGGAGGCTCTAAAGATCGCATTCTCACATAAATTTTGACCTAGTGACTCCTCGAAAAGAGCTCTAGACCAGCTCAAGAATCTAAGGCTAAGATCAGGTGAATCCTTTCATGAACTTCACACTAGGACAAAAGCACTTGTTGCACATCTTCCACATGCTCCAGGTGATTTCTTGGTTAAAAAATGGATAGAAAAAGCTTTGCCCAAGTCATATCAGCAAAAGCTACATGAGTCTCTTAGATTGGATGCAACCCTCAATGATTTTGTTGCAGCAACATCACGCATTGAAGAAGCTAGGCAACATTTTGAAGGGGATACACAACCAAATTATGCTGCAGAACTAGACCCTATTGGGCAACTGAGGAAGGAACTGGAGGCATTGAGAATGCAACAAAATCACCAAGAAGAGAAGGTCTTGCCACCGCTGCGTCGCACTGATGATGAAGTAGCCCAACTTCGCCGTGAGTTAGAAGATTTGCGGACCACTCAGGATATAAGAAGGCAGATTTGGTGTACAATATGTAACAACAATGGACATTCCAATGCTAATTGTCCTAACAAGGTAAGCTGTCAATTTTGTGGAAAGGATGGCCACGAAGCTAGAGACGGTTACTACCTCAAGGGTACACAGCAACGAGGTAACCCTCGAGCTCTGGATTCCTATTATGCTAGTACCTCAAATGCACCTAATAGAGAGGAGAATCCTACAATGAAGCCTAGATATAATAGGCCATTGATGTGTTATCGTTGTGGTGAGTATGGCCATATGCAAAATAGGTGTTCCCTTCCAGAAGATGCACCTCCTTGTCAGCATTGTCCAAAGGCCAAGAATCACTATACCAAAGATTGCCCGAGAAGCCGCACCTCCTTGTCAGCATTGTCCAGAGGCCAAGAATCACTATACCAAAGATTCATATGATTGTAGTCTCCCCACAAGTAGAAGGTATGACCACTCAGTCTTATGTTGTTTCATCTTCTTCAATGCCCATGATGACTAGAGCCAGACAAGCGGCAGCAACCCATAGGGAGGAACAAGAAGGACTCCAAGATAAAGGGGAGGAAAACAAGATTGGGTGGACGGACCAAGCAAATATTGAAGGAGCTTATGAAAGGATGGCTACTTCACTAAAGGACCAACCCACAAGTCTGCAAGAAGACACACATGTGGTAAACATTGAGCAGATCTTGAAAGGTATTCATCATAAGGTTAGTCTGTACGAACTCATAAAGATGGATTCAAAAATAAGGAGTGACTTATTAAAGATTATACACTCTGCTCACTTGAGCCAACCACCTAGCATAGATGGCTTCATGGTTGATTTTCCCCCTACACCCCTGGCGGACTACCAAAGCTCAAGGTTATCTGTTTTTATAGAGGATGAAGCTGTCACAGGTGTGATCATAGATGGAGGCTATGGCATCAATTTGATGCCAGATTTCACAATGAGGAAACTAAATTTGAACCCCACCAAGGTGGCACCATTCAAAGTAACACTAGTAGATCAACATCGGGTTGTGCCACTTGGCATTATTGAAAAGGTACTGATGATAGTACAAGGTTGTCACTTTGTTCTGGATTTTGTTGTTATTGCACTTTCACTAGAGACTTCTTATCCATTGCTCCTGGGAAGACCTTGGCTAAGGCAAGCAAAAGCTTTGCAAGATTGGGGGAAAAACAAACTGTGGATTTCAACAAACACCAATAGCCAACTACAACTACATTTGGAAGAAGGATTCGACTCATGGAAAACTACTGGGTATACTATGGACACTCAGGTAATGCCCTATATTGTTATTTTTTAGGTGCCATATCAATACCCGTTTCGGTTTTTCGATTGATATTTGCGGAGTCGATTGCCCTAAACGCTCCACCACCCTTTTATTTAGGCTACAGCGGTTTAGCTTAAACGCTTTAGCCTAACGGGTTTCGCTGCTATAGTGTTGTAAACGTTTACAACTCAGTCAACTAACTACGTTTACAACTCAGTATTAGCATAGCTCGAAAACCTGGTCAACTAAGCAGATACATTATTGAATTGGATGATGGAAAGTACAGAGTGTTGCACGGTGGAAATCAATGAAATAAACCCCAAGAAGAAGATACATTATTAAATTGGATGATGGAAAGTACAGAGTGTTGCACGGTGGAAATCAATGAAATAAAGGAAGAAGTTGCAGATGAAGGAGTTGCAGGAAAAGGCCATGAAGATCATAAGGAGTTGGAGAACGAGAGTTTGCAAGAGAATACAAACTTTGAAGGGGCAACAAATCTAGAAGTATCAAGGAAGGAAAGTTATGAGCCTGAATGCAGAGAAGATCTCCCCTTTTCGGATATACCTCACGGATGGACCAGAGAACATATTGCAGAATATAAGCTAAAGTCCACTCCTGCATACAGTGGAGATGATTTCTCAAGCAAGACTAGTCCTGAAACACTAGTTCAAGAAGTAAATCTAGGGGATGAAGAGAACCCTCAAGTAGTCCACTTGGCCTCCTGGCTATGGCATTATCCCCCTTTACTACAGAAGGTAACTTCTTTACTTTTTGCTTACAAAAATGTCTTCGCATGGTCCTACAAAGATCTAATAGGGATACCAGAGGAGCTTGGGTTACACCGGATACCCTTAGTTGAGGGAGCCGTACCTGCAAGAAGTAGGCCGTATCGACTCAATCCAAAGTATGCAGAGGCGGTAAAGCTAGAAATTACAAAACTAGAAGAAGCAGCTATAATTGTGCCAGTAGAGCATTCCAGGTGGCTTTCTTCTATGGTTATTGTACCCAAGAAAAATAGTGGAAAAATAAGGGTCTGCGTTGATTTTTGTGCCTTGAATAAAGTGACTGTTCAAGATCGATTTCCTCAACCCTTCACAGAGCAAGTACTTGAGGAAGTAGCTGGTCACACTTTGTATAGCTTCCTGGATGGTTTTAGTGGCTACAATCAGATAGTGATCCATCCTAATGATAGGACAAAACAGCCTTCGTTACTCCATGGGGCACTTATGTCTATACCCGCATGGCTTTTGGTTTGAAGAATGCACCAACTTCATTTAATAGAACAATGTATCTAATATTGGGCAAATGGTTGACAACCTTTCTACGCATTTTCATGGATGACTTTTCAATATTTTCAGGCACAAATAGAAGAGCAGCAGTTCAAGATTTCCATGATCATTTGGAAAATCTAAAAGAAATCTTTGAGCAATGTCTCAAAACAGGTTTGAAATTAAATCCTGCTAAATGTCACTTTTTGGTCACTAAGGGCACTCTCCTTGGTCACATAGTATCTGCTAAAGGGATAACGGTTGACCCTGCAAAGGTTACTACTATCCTTTCCATGCCTATTCCACAAAGCTCAAAGGAAGTGCAAAGCTTTTTAGGCCATGCAGGATACCATAGAAGATTTATACGAATGTATTCAGAAATGGCTAAGCCGCTATCAAGGCTTACCAGTAAAAGTTCCCTTTCTCGTCGAGTGCTGAAGCTGAGAAAGCATTTTGTGAACTAAAAATGAGGTTATGTACTGCTCCACTTTTAAGTGTTCCTAACTGGTCATTAGAGTTTCATGTGCATACAGATGCCAATCTGCATGTTGTTGGTGCGGTTCTAGCTCAACCATCATCACACAAGGTTGATAGACCTATCTCCTATGCCAGCAGATTACTCACCAAGGCAGAAAGGAACTACAGTACGGCCGAAAGGGAAGGTTTGGATATTGTATTTGCTCTTCAAAAGTTTCGGCATTACCTTCTTGGTGCACATTTTATAGTCATATCTGACCATCAGCCCTTGAAGTACTTGATAAACAAGCCTAGAGTAGCTAGAAGGGTTTGGAGATGGTTACTCTTGTTT
>CM035406.1:245922927-245937927 GCA_020310875.1 Ceratopteris richardii
CTACTGTTCAGAGCATCTGTGCACTTGCAGCCCATCATGGTTGGAATGTACATCAGTTGGACATTAAAACTGCATTTCTGAATGGTGACTTGCATGAAGAAGTATATGTTTTTCAGCCCCATGGCTTTGTGCAGAAAGAGCATGAAAACCAGATGTGCAGGTTAAAGAAGGCATTATATGGTTTAAAGCAAGCACCACGTGCTTGGTATGAGAAGATACATGCCTATCTGATTGCACATGGTTTTGAGAACAGTGCAACTGAAAGCACCTTATATGTTGAGTGTGCTAATGATGTGCTTCTGATCATTGTTGTCTATGTTGATGACATGCTGCTCACTAGTCCTATTGAGAAGCATATTGCTGATTTTAAGATTGATTTGCATGCCTCATTTGAGATGTCTGATTTGGGGCATTTGCATCACTATTTGGGCATTCAGTTTATGCAAGTCGATGGTGGAATGGCTTTGTGTCAAACAAAATATATTGACACATTATTGCAGCATTTTGGCCTTGAAGACTATAAGCCTATTGCCACTCCTATGGAGACAGGTTTATGATTGATTCTTCATGATGCTGGAGATGCATTTGATGTTGTCCTCTATCAACAGGCTGTTGGATGCCCTATTTACTTATGTGTTACTCGGCCAAATATTCAGTTTGTTGTCTCACAGATGAGCAGGTTTATGCATTGCCCAAGAGTCAAGCATTGGTAGGCAGTTAAGCGCATCTTTCGCTACTTGAGTGGTACCTGGCTACTTGGTTTGTTTTATCCCAAGGGGGATCACTACCGCCAGATTTGCATGCTTTTTCTGACTCTGATTGGGCTGGTTGCTATGACACTCGTGTGTCCACTAGTGGCTTTTGCTTCATGCTTGGTAGCTCATGTATATCTTGGTTGAGCAAGAATCAGACTACTGTGGCCACTTCCAGTTGTGAGGCTGAGTATAGGGAAGCTTCCACAACGACTGTTGAGTGTGTGTGGCTCAGACACCTTATGGTTGATTTGGGTGTTGGTCAGTCTTCTGCCACCACCATTTTCACTGACGGTCAAAGCGCATTGGTAGTTGCGAGGAACCCTGTGTTCCATGCTCGCACTAAGCACATTGAGGTGCATTATCATTATGTCAGGGAGAGGTTCTCTGCTAGGGAGATCAGCTTGGCATATGTGCCCACGCAGGAGAACATTGCAAACCTTTTCACGAAGGCTCTTCCTAGGGAGAAGTTTGAAGCTTTTCGCAAAGCTTTGGGCTTACTTCCTTTTGTGGAGTGATTTCCACATAGCTTGGAAGTGCCAGCTACTTGTTCACCGCATCACTCCCAAGGGGATTTGTTGATGTATTTAGGTAGTGATGTGTGTGAACACTCTAGGACCATCAAGGCACTTTTTTTCGTCTTTAGGAGGTTTTTTTCCCCCGACTTGTATATATGCCTATTGCCCTAATGGGCTACTTATCTTTGTATATTCTCTAGTAATACATTCAGTATTGTGTGTTGTGATCCAAGCTTCTTCTTCTTCCTTGTGTTGTTCACGTGCTTCCGTAGGTGTCTAACTCCAACAGGTAGGTGATCGGGAGATAAGTATTACCTTCTTCACCTTCGCTGTCTCCTATTTTGTCTAGAGGTATCTCTGGTATTTTTTGCTTAGAGCCTACTTTCGACACATTGGAACCAAATTCTGGAACTTGATTTGCCACATGCTTCCATAACTCAGGTTTTACCTTGAGCAGCTCTTCTAAGGTGAGATGACATTGTACCTTAGTGTTCTTCACAGCTTCAGTGTTTCTTGGAACCACTAAGTCTTCATTTCTTATCAATATTGTGGGAGCTCTGAGCTGAAGAGATTCAAATTCCCATGGGCCTGTGAATTGTGGCAACTGTTGTAAAGAATTAGATTCAAAATCTAATCTTTCCTCTTCCTGTTGCTCGGTTTGGTCTCCATAAATACATGGGATGTCTTAGGGAAACTGATCATGAAGGTCATCAGTTTCAAGAATAGGAGCGGAATTATCCTTCTTCTCTTCTTGTATTTCCTGCAAGAACTCTTGAGAGTACTCTTGAATTCAAAGTGTTCCAACATCCGTGGAATTAGGAACATAAGCTTCCCTTGGTGGTGAGCTTTCTTTTCCAATATCTAATTGAGCCTGTGGAACAAAAGAAACTTGAGGTTTGTTTACCAACTGCTCCAATCTTTCTAGTAAGCCTTGGAAATGCAAACCTATTTTGATAGAATTTGTCTGATTGAACAATTGACTAGTCTCAAGCATAGACTGAGCTAGTTCTACCATTTTCATGCACATTTTTGTTCATTCAATCTCTAAATCGGCTCTAGGGTAATCTTGTCTAGGTTTCCAGCTATTGGCCCTTCTTGAAGTCGAGCGTGGTAGGCCTTGAACATCATGTCCAAGCATTCTGGGGTTGGATCTACAAGAACAGACCCTGGTTGTGGTTTATTTACAATGGGTGGTGGGGTGGGATGAAGTGGAGTGGATGGAGTTTTGACATGCGAGGGATTGTGAGAGGTGATATCTTCTATTTTGCTTTTTGCATCTCTCAGGCTTTCTTCGAGTTTAGATAGCTTTCTATTCCACTTGCAATTGGCCTTCTCTCTAGTATCCTTCCATGTTCTTGTTTTCCTCTTACTAAGCTCTCCTAATTCACTTGACTGTGATTATTTAGTTGGTTTGTCTTGTTTTAAGGTTTGTGCTCTAGTGAATGCTTGTATAGGAGCCACCTTATTGTTACTTGAACTTGAATCCACCACTAAGCCTACCACATTAATGGGTGTAACCTTGGGTGCACTAGAGGGATTCCTCGGACAATCTCTCGAAAGATGTTCTTTACCGCACTCAGGACAAAAGCCTTGTATTGTGATGTTTTGTCCTTGTCCCGGAGATAGTGGATGGGGACATTCACGAATGAAATGGTCGCCCTGACATCTAAAACATGGTCCTCTAGGGGTTTGTGGTCTCATTTGTCTCAATTGGGGCCTAGGGTTAGGATTCGTGTACATGACATTGGAGTATTCGGGCTTCCAATTTTGTTCCATAGGTGGTGCATCGTAGTGATATGGATAAGTCTCACTATGCTCAGGTGACTCCATGTAATAAGCTTATGGACTATCTTCATAGGAGTAGTCAGAGTTATAAGCATGATGGTCATTTTCTGAGACCAATGGGGTCATTGGCACTAGTGCTCTATTAGGGTTTTCCTCTACCACTGCATACTTAACTGGAATCACGTTGGTAGGAGGTGGCAATTGGTTTCCTAGTATCGGTTGTGGCCTATATGGTGCTTGATATTGTTGTTGGTATTGAGGTTGATATTGTTGTTGTGGCCTATAATACGGATGCTGGTGTTGGTTCTGATACCTACCTTGTTGGTAAGGTTGTTGATAAGTTTGTCTAACAACTTGCCTATTGTAGGGACAATCTTGGGCCGTGTGGTTTGTGTATTTTCTCTCAATACTGCAATATGGAGCATTCATTTCTCTCATATTCTGGCTTTGCAATGGGCATATGTTAGCCATGTGGTCTCCTCCACAAGTATAACATTTCTTCAATGTGGTGACCCTTGCTATTTGTCTATTTTGGACTCCTAGCTTCTTGGCAACTTGCTCAGCTATCTCATCTATTTCAGTGGATATTCTCAAAGTATGGCTAGTAGAACTATCAGAATCCTTATAGAGTTTGGACAATCCTAACTCCTCACCCAAGTTATCTTCTATGTCAATGCACATCTGCACACACTCTTCTATGGATTTGGGCTCTTTCAAGTACACATATGATCTTAACTTGGTGCTTGATAAGCCATCTAAAAACAAGGCCACTTGTTTGGCCAGTGTGGGTAACTCCGAAATAGGGCATCTTTCTTTTGAGCCGTCTTCCTACAAGTCGCACTGTTTCTTGGGGTGTATGCTTGAAGGTGTGGATCAAGGATGATGTATTATGCTGGATGCCACTCTTGGAGAACTCTACAATGAATTCTTCTACTAGTTGACCTATGTTTCGGTAATTACAATTGTTCAAAGGTTGAAACCAAGCTAAGGTAGTACCCTTGAGAGTCAAACCAAATGCCTCAAACTAAGTGAACAAGTCCTTGACATGTTCAACTCTTAACACTTGTTTGAACTTAGCCACATGATCATAAGGATCTCCTGACCCGTCAAAGTAATTTTTCATTGTCTTGACCACCTGAGAGGGTCTAAGGGTTCTTAGGTACTCCTGGTGTCTAGGCAATGGAAAATCAGGTTCATCTCTTTGTTTCTTATGTGCTCTTTGTCTTTCTCTTTTAGCTCTTTCACTTTCAAGTCCTGATCTGTCTCTACCCATTGTGTGTGAAAAACTGATCTCATGTCTCTCTTGTTTGTTCTCGTTGTGCTTCATGAGCTTTGGATGATCCCACACCTTGGAGGCCATGGGAAACATTAGATCTTGGTGGAGGAAAAATCAATTCGCCTTGCCAAGTGTATGTAAGCCTGTCATGCTCTGTTACCAAGAACATTTTCTCCAATGTGTTTTCTAGGTAGAAAAGGCTCCCTTGGTTTCTCTATTCAAGAATAGTTCTATACTTTTGTTGTCCATCACTTGTTTCTGAAATTAGTGTGTAGGGATAACCACTTAGTTGTTGTGCCCAAGACCTAGCTGTATGGTTGACACTAGCCTCAGATGATCTAATGCTTTGCCTATCCTTTCCTAAGCGTCTACCAGATCTCAGGTTCATAAGCTTTGTCTTCTAGTTCAAAATTTCCCCTTTGTATTGCTCAAAATCCTTGGGAGCCCCCTTGGTTTCCTAGTCCCACATGAGGGTCAACTTCCTAGTACTCCAAATGAGCTTTCCAAGGAACCCAAAATCACAACAAACGGATTTCGTATGAGAAAGTTATGCCAGTTCAAAGTTCTAGAGGTTAAAATAGGGAAACAAGATTTCTTCGAATATGAGCTAAGGGGCCTTCAATATGCTTAATTATTCAACAATTACTCAAAATAGGCCTTAAAATAGCTCAAAAATCAAAACCCTAATTGTGGCATTTTGTGTGATAGTCATGATGGTTAGACACAATCGCAATGGTGTGTCACCATCGCAATGATGTGAAAACCCGCGATGATCAGAGATCACGATGGTCACGCTGCGATGATCAGTCAAAGTCACGATGATCAAGAAAAATTGCGATGGTCAAGCTACGATGATCAAAGCATGATGGTGTGTCACCGTTTCAATGATTAAGTCACAATGGTCAGAGTGTGATGATGAGTCATAGTCATGATGGTCAGACTGCAATGGAGTGTCACAGTCGCGATGGTCAAGCTACGATGATCAAGGCATAATGATGAGTCATAGTCGCAATTGTCAAGTCATGATGGTCACGGTACGATGATGTGTCACCATCACGATTGTCAAGCCACAATGGTCAACTGGTGATGCTCAGATCACGACAATCAGGACCACGATGGTCAGAAGGATCGTGATTGTCAAGCACCATCGTGATGGTATGTCACCGTCGTGATGATGTGACATGATCATAATGGCATGAGCCAATCGCCATGATGGTCAATGACCGTCGTGATGGTCGAACATAGTTGCGATGATGAGTCACCATCACCATGGTCAACCAAATGTAAAATTTCAAAAAAATGAGTTTAGATCTATGAGAGTGCTTACCTTAGCTCCTCTTCCATGAAAAAAATTCAACCAAATACTCGTCTTTGTCTGACAGTTGCGATGGTAAGCTTCTATGGCAATTTTTGACAGAAAAATGAAGTTTTTACCTATGTTTCTTGTAGATTCGTGATGTCCAAAGGTTGCCCTACAATGTTAGTGCACCAAAAAATGCAAAAAAGCACCTGTAAAATCTCTCTCACATGAAATGAGGGGAATAGAGTGGGGAAGGTGATATGAACAAAAAACTAAGAATTCAATGGAGATGGAGATGGAGGTGGGAGATGGTGAGGATGATGATGGTGATGATGGAGATGAAGTAAGAAAGAGAAAAAATAGGGAAAAGTAAAGAAATTACCTACAACTCCAACGTCATAACTCTATGTCTTGCCATCACCCGCTCGTCCTCAAAGCTCTCTCCCCGGAAACGGCACCAAAATTTGGTGTAGCTCAAGCGTGAGTATCATCTCCTTTATTTGTCAATCCATGGAGACGTGAGGACTGGTATGAAGACCATGAGCAAGTGAATGCCCCAGTGTGTGAGTGAAAGCACACAAACATGCACACACATACACACACATGTGCACACGGTGAGAGCAAAGAGAGAGACAATGGAAAGCTTCAATTACAAAGAGTTCTCATACAAAAGCTCAAATCTACAACAAGCTAACCTAAAAAATGAGCTCTGTAGCTCTTTTTATAGTTTTTGACTACTTTTGGCCCTGTTTAGACCTAGTGTCCGACCTAGTTAAAAATTAAGTTCCAGGGCTTCTTTGAGGGCTCAAACGGAGTCTAAAAATTATGAAAATTGGTTGGATGATACTCCTAATACTCATCAAGCTTGAGGACTCCTCGGCTTGAACAAAATGGAGTTTAAAAAATATGAAATGGTATTTACAATGGCTTCTAGTGATGAAAATCACTATCTTTATACGGATTCCTCCTAAAAATTTGACATGTACTTCTTGGAGCTCCCTACTTGCTCCTTCTTCTTGTGTCTCCACTTATTTGACATGTTCTTGCACCTCGTTCCTGACCTTGAGTGCTAACAAGGGGATCTAAAGGTGAATTGAAAAGTCGATGTGTGTCTTATGCACATTTGTAGTTCGCTTTCCATATTGACAATGCTCACATAATGAAAAATCAAAGAAAGATAACACAGTTAAATAGCCAAAACGAGAAAGATTTTCCATTAGACTATGAGATATGTGGCCCTAACCACCATGCTAAATACAAGCCATATGCTGCTTAGTAATAGCTAACAAGTTTTCTTTCTGTGATACAAATGAAGGATAAAGTTGTTAGCGTTAGTATTCATGTGAAAGGCCAAATGGCCACTGGACACTTTTGTATATCTTCTTTAAATAAAACATATATTGAATTGGTCAACCACAGACTCTAAGCTCGATCACATTTGTATGACCTAAGAAATTTGTGTTCATGGTCTGTGTATTGTGTGTTTTTCTTATGTATTCCGAACCTCCTATGTAGAGTATTGTGTGCGGTGTCAAAGTTCATGTTTCTACAACAAGGGTATTGTTGTGAAGCTCTCAAGAAGGAGAGTTCACCATCATGCATCTCCATAGGGAGGGGTTGAACCCTTGCCCCCCATCAAGAGGCGAAGGGCTCAAGTAGACAACCTAACATGCATGGATTGGACATGCCATTTCACAAACGTATGGATATTTTCTAAACAACAATAAGAAGGTTATTTTGCTATGGTTTTTCATTCACGAGGCATTATGAACACAAGCTAAATAAAACAAAATTGGGGGTTGTTGCTATTGAAAGTGGGTGGGCCTCAATAACAATATATCACAGGTTTACATGATCTTCCAACACATGAACCTTAACATACACAACTTAATACTAAAAAAGATGATGAGTGAGAGATAGAGAGAGAATATGCAAGATTTCAAATGTAATGGTAAGCTATGAGGCTCACCTACACTATCTATATTCCAATTTCAAATTACAATGTGTGAATATGATATAGACTGACAATATCTGAATCTAGGCAGAAATAGGAACTAGATACGAGAGATTGTGTGCCTAAGAGGTATGAAGAGTGTGTGTGTGAGAGAGAGAGAGAGAGATATGGAGAATATGAACAATTTAGAATTATTTTATAACAAACTTGACTTCTGATTATCCCTAATCATAAATTAGTGAACGAACACGTGGGGGCAGATGTGGAATTGTTACTCATAGTATGTTGGCTATCACAAACTCCTCCAGATGTCTCTAGATGTAGAGCACAACACCTCAAAGTGTGTGAAACACTCCCTCCAAGAGGGCCTCAAAGATCTTCTCCTTCTTGCGTTGACTTGATACTCCTTGAGAAGACATGAATACAACAAGCAAGATCCCTTCTTATATAGTTATTGAATGTTTCTAAAAGCACTACTAAAAAGCAAGATCAAGTCATCTTTGCCATCCAACAAAAGCTATCGCAATCATGTTGTATCAAAAAGTAATGACAAAAGCATGAAATTGATGCTGAGAAAAAAACTCCATTAATTTTCTTTTGAAACAAAAAACTATCGCTGTGTGATGAGGTTGCCCCCGGGAATCAATCCCAGGCACCTGCTTTGTAAGTCTTTTGTTCTAACCACTAAGCCCACGTGGCGTCTTGTAGAGGGATATTAAAAAATCACTTCAAATGGCTACAAAATTGGACTTTTGACATTGTTTCAATTTCAAAATGGTATTAATAACCTACAAAACTTTTGATGTCTACAAATATCTCTTAACTGATTTCCACTGAATCTTGAGCTAATGTGCATGAACCTAGATACTTGAGAAACTACAAACTGAATGTCCGAACATGCATAGATATATCAAGCAACCAACTGCTTGACTATATAGTGTAGTCTCAAATGGTTCTGAATCTGCTTTTGACTGTAATTACACTTTGATATCCATAGGTGTCTGCATAGGGTTAGAATCTGTCATCTCAAACCAATCCAATAATTTCTCAATGTATTTCTACTGTGTTATATAGATACACTCATTTCTGTATTTGAATTCAATCCCAAGATAATAATGTAAAATACCTAAGTCATTTATATCAAATGTATGCTTAAGTTGTCCTTTAAACAACTAAAGATCTGAATCTTTGGGACCTATGATAATCATATCACTTTGTAGTGCATCTTGAACACTAGTTGATTCATTCTCAACTGAAGTAAGCGCTAAAACACTATGAATCTCGAAATGTTTTGCATAATTTACCTGGTCTTCTTGTTGTCTCCTTGTTTGACTTTTGGTTCTTCTAGTATATTCCTTTATACCACTGTCCTTCCAGGTTTGATATAACCACTTTGGCATATCCTTGAAAAGTGGTGGAATCCTTTCTGTTTCTTTAGTATCTCTTTCTTCTGGAACTCTGGAACCTTCTCCAACTTCATAAGTCAAAACTTCAAGAGGTACTCATAATGGACTAGGTACTGATGTAGGTAATGAAATTCTCTCTTCACCTTCATCTCTTAGGGTTTGAGAAGGTTCATTGCCCCCCTTGTATGGCTGAATGTAAGCATCCAAATTCCTTTTGAAAAATGCGTAGTCATCTGCGTTTGTGAAATCTGGAATCTATTCCTTCTTATCATAAATCTAACTTTCTGCAATATATGCATTGCTTGAGAGTAGGATATCACATGTATCTGGAACATAGAATCTTTATTCTTTGCTTTCAATTGCATAAGCAATAAAGAATGTTGTAATGGCTTTTACATCAAGCTTATCAGAATCCTTCTTCTCAATGTGAACATAAGTTGGGGAACCAAATACTTTGAAGTAACTCACATTGGGCTTCTTCCCATAACAAGCTTCATAAGGTGTAATGACCTTTAGAGCTTTTGTGGAAGAACTATTCAGAATGTGATTAGCTATATGTACTGCAACAAACCAAAACTTGGGAGAAAGCTTTCTGGATGACATCATACTACACATCATCTCAACAAGTATCCTATTCTTTCTCTTTGCAATACCTTTCTGTTCTAGTGTATAAGCAATAGTGAGTTGATGAGAAACATATTTGTCTTCAAGAAAACAATTAAATTCTTTTGACATGTATTCTCCTCCTCTATCACTTCTCAAAATTTGGATCTTTGACTGACTTTCATTTTCAACCATAGCTAAGAACTTCTTGAAAGTAGGAAAAACCTCTGACTTCATTTTAAGACCATAAATCCATGACTATCTTGAGGAATCATCAATAAACATAACAAAGTACTTGAAACATTGAATAGAATCTGCTCACATCGGACCACTCACATATGAATGTATGATCTGCAACTCCCTTGTGGCTGTGATATATCCATGCTTCTTGAAAGGTAGTTTGTGAAGCTTATCTTCAATATATCCTTTACATGATTCTGCATCATCTGGTAAAGCAAAAATAGGTAAAATTTTCACCATACCATGATCTTTGATATGTTTGAGAGTTGTGTAACTGATATGGCCAAATCTAGCATGCCACAAGTTCATGTTCTCCATAGGTACAGTAGACCCAGCAACATTAGCATGACTTATTTTGGACAATACAAACATGCCACTTCTGTTCTCACCTTAAAGTAGAAAATGCTCCTCATTAGGTGAGAGGATCTGACATGAATCTTTCTTAAAAACAACTTTATAGCCATGTGACAAGAAACTAGAGATTGAGAGCAAATTCTTCTTCATATATGGAACATAAAGAACATTTGAAATAGTGAAATTTCTATCTACTCTGGACTTTAGGTTTACTTCTCCAATACCTACAACATCCAAATCATGACCATCTACCACTACAAGGAATATAGGTGCATAGTGACAGTTAATGTGACACAATTTTGTCGCTATAAAATTGCATAAAGCATCACAACAAGCGTCGAGCACATAACATCGGTTAAACGATGAAAAGTTCGATGTTTTTATCGACGTGTGGCATGATGGGATATGTGACGGTTACAATGAGCATCGATAAAGTGATCATATAACAAAGCATCACATAAGTGATACTAATTTGGGTTGCATAAGCGACGATAATTACCATCGCTTATGCGATGCTATCTGGACAGGAGCTTACGACACTTTAGCATCGGTTACACGATGTGTTTTTTGATGACAAAAATAAAAACGTTGGAAGCTCTTTGATCGGTATCTACACGCATTTGATCGAAGAACTCTCCAACGTCCACAATTGTGTTGCACTTACGAGCTGAAACAATCGCTTGTTGAATTGTTGTTTTGCCTAATCTCTATCTTATTGTCTCTCTCTCTGTGTTTCTCTCTTTCTACCTCTTTCTCTCTTTGAATTATCTCTCTCTCTCTCTCTCTTTATTGCAAGTTATTCAAGAAGTTAATCCTTTGTCTATCATTTGAATTGTGTTATTTTCATTAATTAGCATAGTCACATTTATTGATATGCATATATACACTACACATGAAGATGCACGTTCACACATATACACATGCACATACACACACATATATACACACACATACATGTGCACATACACTTACACATACACACACATACACATGCATATGCACAAACATTTCTACAAACACATAAAAAGGCTTGCATGCATGCATTATTGCATATATACATACACATACACACATTAACACATACTCAAATACATGTATATGCACATCCACATGCATGCACATTCATATGCATGCATATACACATGGATGCAAATGGAAATGCATCCACATGCACATGCATGTTTCATACATATACACATGCATATACATACACTTGTATATGTTTATACACATACACATACATATGCATATACGTACATATACACACACATACACACATATACACATATATATGCACATACGTACACTCTCATATGCACATACACACACATGCACATACATACATATACACATACATGCACATACACACATATACACATACACTTACACATATACATGCACATACATACATATACACACACATACACATGCACATGCACATACACATACATATGCATATACACTTTCACATGCACATACATACATATACACACACATACACATGCACATGCACATGCACATGCACATGCACATAAACATACATATGCATATACACTTACACATGCATATACATATGTACACACATACATATACACACACATACACACATATACATGCACATACGTACACACACATACACATGCACATACATACATGTACACACATACACATGCATAGATACATATACACACATATACATGCACATACACACATATACACATACACTTACATATATACATGCACATACATACACATGCACATGCACATACACATACACTTACACATGCACATGTAGATACATGGATATACACATATACATATGCACATACATACATGCACATATATCTACATAGATACAAACATATACATGTTGGAGATAGATGTCTGCGGAAGCACGCGAACAACACAAGGAAGAAGAAGAAGCTTGGAGCACAACAAACAATATTGAATGTATTACTAGAGAATGTACAAAGATAAGTAGCCCATTAGGGCAATAGGCCTATATACAAGTTGGGGGAAAAAACCTCCTAAAGAGGGAAAAAAGTGCCCCGACGGTCCTAGTGTGTTCACACACATCACTACCTAAATATATCAACAAATCCCCCCTGGGAGTGATGCAGTGAACAAGGAGTTGGCACTCATGTATAAGGAAGTGCCAAGCTATGTGGAAATCACCCCACAAAAGTAAGTAAGCCCAAAGCTTTGCGAAAAGCTTCAAACTTCTCCCTAGGCAGAGCCTTCGTGAAAAGGTCTACAATGTTCTCCTGCATGGGCACATATGCCAAGCTGATCTCCCTAGCAGAGAACCTCTCCTTGACATAGTGATAATGCACCTCAATGTGCTTAGTGCGAGCATGGAACACAGGGTTCCTCGCAACTGCCAATGCGCTCTGATTGTCAGTGAAGATGGTGGTGGCAGAAGTCTGACCAACACCCAAATCAGCCATAAGGCGTCTGAGCCACACACACTCAACAGTTGCTGTGAAAGCTGCCCTATACTCAGCCTCACAACTGGAAGTGGCCACAGTAGGCTGCTTCTTGCTCAACCAAGATATACATGAGCTACCAAGCATGAAGCAAAAGCCACTAGTGGACACACGAGTGTCATAGCAACCAGCCCAATCAGAGTCAGAAAAAGCATGCAAATCTAGCGGTAGTGATCCCCCCTTGGGATAAAACAACTAAAGTAGTCGAGTACCACTCAAGTAGCGAAAGATGCGCTTTACCGCCTGCCAATGCTTGACTCCTGGGCAATGCATAAACCGGCTCATCTATGAGACAGCAAACTGAATATCTGGCCGAGTAATGCATAACTAAATCAAGCATCCAACAGTCTGCTGATAGAGAACAGCATCAAATGCATCTCCAGCATCATGAAGACTCAATCGTAAGCCTGTCGCCATAGGAGTGGCAATCGGCTTACAATCTTCAAGGCCAAAATGTTGCAATAATGTGTCAATATATTTCTTTTGACACAAAGCCATTCCACCATCAACTTGCATAAACTGAATGCCCAAATAGTGATGCAGATGCCCCAAATCAGACATCTCAAATGAGGCATGCAAATCAGCCTTAAAATCAGCAATATGCTTCTCAATAGGACCAGTGAGCAGCATGTCGTCAACATAGACAACACTGATCAGAAGCACATCATTAGCACGCTTAACATATAAGGTGCTTTCAGTTGGACTATTCTCAAAACCATGTGCAATCATATAGGCATGTATCTTCTCATACCAAGCACGTGGTACTTGCTTTAAACCATATAATGCCTTCTTTAACCTGCACACCTGGTTTTCATGCCCTTTCTGCACAAAGCCACGGGGCTGAAAAACATACACTTCTTCATGCAAGTCACCATTCAGAAATGTTGTTTTAATATCCAACTGATGTACATTCCAACCATGATGAGCTGCAAGTGCACAAATGCTCCGAACAGTAGTCATATGCCATGTAGGTGCAAAGGTCTCATCAAAATCAATGCCTCTTTCCTGTGCATATCCCTTTGCAACAAGCCTAGCCTTATACATGTCAATTGTACCATCCGGTTTACGCTTCAGCTTGTGTACCCACTTAGTGCCAATGGCCTTCTTGCCAGGAGGCAAGTCACATAAGGACCAAGTACCATTCTTCATTATAGCATCATATTCAGATTGCATAGCAGCCATCCAATTTTTTGAATTTTGTGCTTCATCAAACGAAACAGGCTCATTCTCATCACAGAGACTAGATGCAACCATAGCATAGCAATCTGATGTAAAAGAGGCACTATGAGAGCCTGAATGAGTATGATATGACAGAGGTGCATCTAATTTGTTGTCACGCAAGGTCTACACCAGCCATTTTGGCATAGTTCTTTCCTGCTCAATATCAGCTCTCTCATCAATAAATGCATCATGTACATCTGATCAGAAATGGAATTATCTGTATCATCGCATGAAACCTGCAAAGGCTGAGAAGTTGCCTCATTAGGACCAGCACTAGACTGTCCACCTGTAAAAGGAGGCAGCAAAGTATCATACATGTCTTTGGAGCTAACAGATGTCTCCTTAGTACATGAAAGCAATGGCTGAATAGCATCTTCCACAAAAACAACATCATGTCTAACCAGAATGTGTTTAGTCTCTGGATGATGCAGACGATAGCCTTTACTTTCAGAACTGTACCCAACAAAAATACATTTTACTACTTTATCATCCAATTTTCTGCGATGTTGTTCAGGCACTAATGCATATATGCCAAACAACCAAAAACACGCAGATGAGCAACAAATGGCTTGCGATCATGCCAAGCCTCATATGGAGTGATAGACTGCAGCGTTTTGGTGGGACACTTGTTCAGTACATATGCTGCACACATGAGAGCCTCAAGCCAGAAACTATGTGGTAAAGCCTGACCCTTGACCATGCACCTTGCCATCTCCATGAGTGATCTATTCGTTCGTTCAGCAACTCCATTCTGTTGAGGTGTATACGGCACTATACACTGGTGTTTTATCCCACGTTCAGCCAGAAATGCATTAAAATCAGAAGACATATATTCCCCCCCTCGATCAGAATGGAGGGTGCCCATTTTACATGTTGACAGATTTTCAGCCAAAACCAAACACTGTTTGAAGCACATGAATACTTCGGAGTTTGCCTTCAATGGATATACCCATGCATGCCTGGAAAAATCATCGATGAAAGTCACGAAGTAAAGATAATTCCAAAAAGAAGGTGTCTACATAGGATCACAAACATCACTATGTACAAGTTGCAATTTCTGAGTAGCCCGAACTGAACCATCTTTTGGAAAGGATGAACGCTGCAT